>CM050171.1:97470537-97550537 GCA_027410445.1 Discoglossus pictus | reverse complement strand
TGTAATACAGGAGGGACATGATAAATATTTACATATATATATATATATATATATATATATATATAACATTTTGTGACTTTTCATGATTTTCCCACTTAGTGATGTAACTTCTGATGTACTATAAAATGTATGTATGGATTTTTATTTGTATACCAACATTAATGTGCACAGCTCTTTAAAGACTTGCTAAAAACAATGAAATAATAATATATATGCATTTAAAATGATTAAAAAAAAAAAAAAAAACAACCAAAGGGTTACATAATCCCTGCACTGAATAATGTACAATATACTCATAGGGAAGAAAGATGCATATAATGGAATAAAAGGGTAATTTTATATGAAAGAGAGGGTGCTATTAAGTGTCTAGAAGTGCAATTGCTAATGGACTTGTTAGAAAGCATCTAAAAAAACAGAGGTAATTTTTAAGCTAAACCTTGAAATTGTGAAATTAAGGACAGTGGCGGAGTCAGTGAATGGAGGGCACTGGTGCAAAATAGCTTAGGCCCCCTTGGAATTTTCTCTATACAGAGTAGATTCTGTAGAGGTCAATAAAAAAGCCAAAAATATATGTAGGTGGCTAGATGACCCCCAGGGTTATTAGACCACCTTTCTATAATCACATATATAGTTATCATAACTGCGGGTTGTCAAAAGTTGTTGCTAACGCTGCGGCCCTCGCAAAGCAAGGCGCCAAGGTGCTCCTTGCCAGCAACTGCGGACCTCGCAACATTTACGGACTTAAAACACACAAATACGAGATGCAGGACTTAGAAAAAAAACATTACGACCTCGCAAAAATACGACTTTAATGGCAGACCCGCGCGAACCTCAAAACATTCAAAACACAATAAATACACACAACAAACACATAAAAAGCTTACCCACAGCAAGAGGGGGCACCAAGGACATCTGCAAGTAAAGTTACATCTCCATTTAAGTCCAAATTCCAGAAGTTAGACACCTGAATATCAAGCTAAGCTAGAGAAAAAATGGCCGCCGAAAAAAACAAAAAGGAGACTACAGGACCCTAAACACGCAAAACACCACCAAACACATACAGATTTTCCGAAAAAGACGGACGAGGTCCAAGAACAAGGACACTAAATCACCAACAGCTGCGTACCACACATTAGGCGCTATTTTACAACACTAACTTACACAACGCGGAAGTACACAGCTACCCTAGTTCCTTGATAATCAATAACATCCAAAAAATACATAATTCAGACTTTTCCTCTTATTTGAAGATGCCAAGCAAGCACCGGAGTAATGTTCAAAATGTAAACTCCTTATCTTATGAAAGGTAACCTAAGGTGGAGTGGTCAAAAATGTAATGTACAGTGAACATAGGTGTAAATCTCATTACTTTCCCCAACTAATATGCACAGACATTAGCATAGCATGGAGTCAAGGAATCTAAAAGAGCTTCTGGAGACAAGATGGTCCCATCATGGTCACTACAGGCTTAAAAACCATTAGAAAATTGAAAAATATGCAAATTGAGTTATTTAGTTATCTAACAATTATAGTAGACATAATAGGGAGTGTCTCTTTAACTGCAACATCATAGCTTATAGTTATTAAATGGAAATATTTTATATCGACTGAGAAATAATCACTTTTATTTCATGTGTTTTTTTTTTTTTAACGTTTTCAATATTATAGTATGATATACGCCTTTTTTCTTTCTTTTTTTTTAAGTAAGATAAAATCAAACTGCTTGATACTTGTAGTCCAATGTCAAAGACATTTTTTGTCGCCCTCAAAATACGTCCCATTACTTCTGACTTTTTCATGATCTTACATCAAGATTTCAGTCAACAAAAGTATTAATTGCATTAATGTGTAATTGAAGTTGTCTCACTAATACTAAATGCGTAATTGTTATCTGCTCATTCTGATAACAATGTAATTAAATATATGACATTGGCAACACATAAGAGATCTGATATTCTCACCCTGGGTGGTACAATTAAAATCTAATGTTCTTTTGCTCATAGTAAAACAATGAGAATCGAGAAAATGTGAAGAAAGAGACCATGTACATGTGATGTAAGGCACAGAATACATTCAATTACATTATGAAACATGGGATTTGGGACGTTTATATACCCAAAATGCTGTAAATTGCAAAATTATAAGATCTTAGCATGCAAAGAAAAAAAAAACACAGCAATATTAGCATCACAACACGCATCAGTGGTTTTTAATAGATGTTCCACTAAACCATAGGGATGGTGCCCAAAGTCTCATTAGAGGATGTCATCATTTGACAGTAATGTGAAAGATAAAAGTAACAAAGCAAAAAAGTAATGTATAAAACAATTTTCAGGATATATTATTTATATATCATTATGATCATAGACAATGGTCATCAAGGTGGAACATTAAACAGTATTTATCCACCTCCCCCTCTCTTTCCAACCTCTTTTCATTTCTTAATAAAGCAGAAAAATAAATCCATTTGTACAGTCTGTCACAATGTTTTTTTTTTATGTTATAGCTGTGCATCCTTTCCATCATTATTTATTTCCAATTGGAAATTTCACCATTCGGGTTTGAATGGAGGTCAATAACAAGATCAATTGACCAAAAAATGATGGAAGAAAAAGGAGAGAAAATGGTTGTTTTTTTCTTTCTTAAGTAGATTGTCATATAAAAAAAACATTACTTTATTTTAAAACTGATCTGACTTGGGAATTGAACCATTCCTGGAGAGATCTGGTTTGGGCAAAGCTGATCATGGTTGTAATCCATGGTAGTGGTCGATTGACAATGTCAACAAACTGCGCAGTATTAGAGCACCGGAGACTGGAGCTCTTCGGGTCAAAGGATAATTTATTCACTTTGTCTTCAAATTAAAATGTCTTCATTTTGAGGCTTCTGCCTCCCTTTAAACAACTAAAGTTAGAGAAGCACTTCTACAGATACTCAATTACAAGACCATGTTCGTAACACCTGTACTGGCAATAATTCACTAGACTCTACCTCTTTTCTATCTTGGGATTCATAAAGTAGATTGTCTGCCGCCCTAGGTGCTGGCGTACACCTCTCATTCTACATTCCAACAAGATGATGACCCTAAAGACAACTTGACTACAGCAGAAAAAAATAGCCTAAGGACACAATTTCTAGAGCAGTACAAAAAATAGTTGTGGTGTAGTTGACTGGGTCAAATCTAAAACGACTTGTATTTTTTATTTTTTAACATACTTCAAGCTAATTACATATTTTGAAGAGCTAACTAATGCGACTCAAGACCAATAAATCAAGAATTCTATCGATATGCAAAGTACACATTAGGATTGAACAGGGTATAGGGTAAAAGTACATTTGTTTTATAGGGCATGTACTAGCAATTCCGTTAAGACACTTCACATGTTGTAAAATTAATACAAATACTTTTGGCTATGCATAATTTATAAAGTAATCTACTATATATAAAAAGGAATTTCTTTGAAATGTTAACGTATAGAACAACACTATAATAGGGATCAGGAAGCATAATCTGGATATATCCATACAACTGAATAACAAAAATGCTACAAGAGAAGAAAGCACACCATCATTCTGGGTCTTCTCTCAGGGAGATAAGATGTTTTCAGTTCTCACAAGATTTGAATTTTAGTTAGGAACTACAAAAAGGTTAAACATCACATTTCTGCAAAATAAAAACATAAATATATATGTAACTGTGTGTTGCGTTTAAGCTCTCTGATATAACAGTTATGATGTCACCATAAGAAACCCTTACATATTCAGATGGTTGAGCAGCACATTGTAAACAGTCTTGGTTTGACCATTATGTGGGATACAATTGTCATTTCCAATGCTCACTTTACTATTAATCTATTGTCTATTACTGAAAAAATGATAACCGTTTGGCAGACTGTACAGGAACTGATTCAGCAGCATCTGCTAGTAGTGTACTGAAAACTGGATGGGATTGCTCTGCAATGTGGAATACATTATTATGATGTTGTGAACCCAAGAAAATGTCAATGGAAAGTGTTCTTAATATTAAAAGGGTATCATGTAGGTAAGTCGTGTGATGCATTAACAGAGGTATGCAGAAAAATATTTAGTAACATTAAACCACTTTATTCATCCATTTTCCTCTTTTTTTTTGTCCAAAGAATACCATATATTACCAGTATTTTTGTTGTGTTAGGAGGGTGATTTATTTTTAGCAAGGGATTTAAACACTTAATTTTAGCATGTGTATTGCAGCTTAAACGTTTTTTTTAGTGCTGGATTGGTTATTTGGTTTCGGTGATCTACTGAGGCCAAAATACCTTAGTGTTCGTTTGGCCAACTAGGCACATTTTTAGCAAGTAGGCTTTCAATGTGGCCACAGGTTAATTTTACACATAAGAAAAAACAAATTATGGCTTTACGGCCTCCATTTTTTTTTTCTCGCCTAGCCGTTTTGATACCGGACAAAAACGTCAATTAAATAGCAAATTAACTTGCAAGCAAATTAGGTTGTAAGCTAATTTTCTAATCAATTGCCTTTTTTGGCAGCCCCCCGAACGGCTTTCGAGTTATGGGCTTGAAAAAAATGGCGGCCATTAAACCCGTCCTTTTTTTGAAACCTGTAACTCCTAAGCCGTTCGGAGCCTCTCCCAACCTCTCCCCCCCCTCTAAGTTACGGGCCTTGCGATGAGCGCCTTTGGTGCTCATTGCAGCCCCGTCAAGCCTATCACGTACAGGCCCCTGCCAAAGCCGTAACTTTCGAAAACACCTTCAAATACCTGTACCGTTTTTTCCCATCTGTTCATATATGGTCAAGTTCATTTTCCATTTGCTGCAATACATTGTACAGTATCTCATTTGAATGTTTTAGAACCTCTACTTTTAGTGATATTATATATTATGAAAATATATATATAAAAAATGGAGTTTTGGTCCATGTGTAATAATGGAGGATCCATTTGAAGACGTCGTAGCAGTCTTCCAGCAGGTAGTAACGATTACTGAATATGTAAAGGTTTTGTTTTTCTTTTGAAGACCTCATCAGTCAAAAATGCTATTTTTATAAATGTTTAGGCAAAACTGCCACAAATGATTTTCATTAATATCAACTGTTCTCCTCTTCCACAACCTGCAACAATCTACAAGTAACAAGTTCAAATATTAAAAATAACTACTCTACAATACCCTACAGTGTCAGCAGCACTAAAAAAATTAAACACCTAAATACCAAAAGTATGGATGAAATGAGTGACTTGTTAGTGGGAGCGCCAACTTTTAATTTACTTATAGCACAAGTTTCAGTAGAAGACAGCTGGAGTTCTTCAATAACCTACACGTTCGATTGATGGCAAAAGGACCATGAAACAGATCACTGTAATGGTCACACAAATGCGATTTTATGTTTATTTAGCAATAAAATTTGTATTTGGAGAAAAAAGTAAATATAGCTTGTAAAACTTTCATTTGAACTTGTACCCTGCAGCCTTTGGTAGATCTTCTTCACTTATTCTCTCCCTTGTCCTCTTTTACCAAACTATTAGTAATATTTCCTTTATTCACCATCTCATTATCCCTTATTTTCACAACACTTTTTACCTCCTTCTTCTCATTGTGTTCAACGTGGCTTTCTTCCTCCACAATCATTTACACCCAATTTCTATTTCCTGACTTATATTGCTCTTCTCTCTTGTCATATCTTACAATTTCTTAATCTCTCCATCGATTTTTTTATATTATATCTATTATTATCTATTATATATTTTATACTCTTCTTACCTGACTTTCCTTTACCAATCGTTGCCTATTCCTTTTCCCAATCCTGTTTGCTCTTCCTTGTCTGATTTAAGGCCTCACTCACTCACTCTTCCTTATTACAACACTAGCGACTTGCCCGTCAAAAATGACAGGGCAATCAAATTTTAAGGCATTGTAATGCGGTTTGAAAAACAATGTAAAGCTTTTTTGTGAGGACCTTCTGCGCTCACTGCAAGCCTCGCGCTGAGCGCCTTTGGCGCTCATAGCGATCCGCTCCTATCGTTTAGTTTTGGTCCTACGAGCGCCTTCGGATCTCATGACAAAGACAGCTATATACCATATGTCTATTTCTTTCTATAATTATTAATTACTTATTTAGTTAATGAATTAATATACTTTACCTATTTGTAATTGATATGTCCAGCAATGAATAGCCTGAAGAGCTAAGTATCTATTTGTATTTTCCTGCAGCATACAATGTACAGTTGGCCTGTTGCTGCTCTGAGGATAAAGTGTCATCAATGTTCCAACTGTGCATTAGAAATATGCTGCGTGCGCGAGGGCAAAGCATTGATTTAGTTGTGTAACGCGCCATTTTAGATTCGTAATGTGTTAGTGTTGTAAAATGGCATAGTTTGCCTATGTGCTACACAGGTCGCAAGCCTTTTCTGTGCTTCCTAAGTGTGTATTTTTCCACCTCATACGTCCCTGGCAAAAGTCATACGTTCCTGGTGGTGTTTTGCGCATTTTGTGATCGTGTAGCCTTGTTTTCATTTTTTTCGTCCGCTATTTTTTTTTTTACAAGTAGCCGATTTTTAGTTTCCTAAACTCATTAAATTCGATTTTAATTTGCGTGCAACCTCGGTGGCAGATGTTATGGCTGTCTCTCCATGCTCACTGTGTTTTTTTTTGTATTTTGTATTGTTTTTGAATGTACACATTTCGGCCGTTATGTTTTGCAACGTCATATTTTTTTTCCCTAAGTTCTGCAGGTCGTAATTAAAACTCGTACGTCCTTGTCATTGTTTTCTGCGCTTCGGGGTCGTGGAGCCTCGTTTTCATTTTTTTCGTCCGCCATTTTTTGTCTCGCTTAGCCGATTTTGAAGTGACGAAACTGCTTAAAATAGAGTTTAATTTGCGTGCAACCTCACCCCCAGACGTCCTGGCTGTCTCCCTGTGCTGTGTGTGATGTTTTTGTCATTTTTTTTTTGTTAATTTTTATTGTTTTTTGTGTTTTTTATGTACGCGTTTCGGCCATTAAATTCGTATTTTTGTGACCTCGTATTTTTTTTTTCTAAGTCCCACGGGTTGTATTTTTTTTGTATATTTCGTCTTTACGCGTTAGTGTTTTTTTTTCTAAGTCCCACAGCATTGTTTTTCTTTTTCAAAGTCGCGCTTTTCTGGGGGGGTTTTGGACCGGGAGTGAGGCAGCGTAGAGCCTCCACCTCCCCAAATGCGGCCTTCGGCTCATTGCAGCAGACGTTGGATCGTCCACCTCCGCAAATGCGGCCTCTCGCTTCGCTTGTAATGCGTGACGACGACTCACAGTTTGACAACTATTATATGTGATAGCCATTGTTTTTGGGGTGTGAATTCATACAAAAAGCTGAAGCAGATCTCATGCCATGTCTACCAAAAAGATGATCAGTGTAAAAATCAGTTCTCAAAGAACAGCAAATGAGCACTTGTAAACAGTCCAGCATTGGAGAACTGCTGCTATAAGGCAATGTTTCTCAATTGCATCCATAAAAGCTCAAGAATAGGTCATATTTAAATCAATACTATTACCCATTTTAAAGAGTAGTGAACACTGTCAATAAATGATACTAGTAATTTCTCTCTACAGTAAATCATTCCTGATGTATTCAGAATTGTCTGTGTAGCTCCATGATGCCAAGGCTTGACATGCGAATTAGAGTGCATGATAATTGTGGGAAATAAATCTAAATACATGATAACTATGGGGGTATTGTATATGGCAACACAGAAACAAACAAGCAGGCTGTATTATCATTTAGCATATCAAATCAATTAGTAATTAGTATCCAGAAGCCACTCATTTGTATAATACATAATACAACACAGACAATACTGAATACACCAGGAATGATTGATTTAAATAAGAAAAAAACGCTAGCACATTGTATAGCCCATGAAGAATAACTTAAACTACTTAAATGTAAAGATATTAGAATTTGTTCACAGACAGTTTAATAAGTTTACCAAATTCACTTGTACTCAAGAAGGAATGCCCTTAAAAAGAATTAGGATTAGTAGCACTGAAGAAATAGAGTAGGGAAGCTATTGACAACTTAATCTTCACACTATTCTTGCCTTAAACCAATCCCAATTCTATAAATTCTCTGTCCTCTATATAGACTTAAACCAACCACATTTGAAACATTACCACTATTTCGCAGTCTGTTTGTGGACACTTGTGAAGTGTAATTGGACTGGGAATAAAGGCTACAGGTTATGATCTATGATTGTTTTCTAAATCTCCATATGATCATCTTTGAAAATGCTGTTTAGTTACCTAATCAGGATGTCACAAGAAAAGTTCTCTGCAAGATCGAGCACCATGCTGAGCTTACACTGTGGTTGCAATTAAGAGCTGATTAGCACAGACAGACTCAGATACAGTACATAGAAATCAATGGCAGAGAAGGACAGCTACGCTCACCTTGTCTAACCTCCTTACCAAGATCTGTGACGTCTGGGTCACCTTCAGTTCATTATTTCTTACCACATCCATGTTAGATATTTTTTGTATAGTAAATGCATCCATCTAAATTAAATATTAGACATGATTGTCTGATTACGTGATTATATTTATATCTATACACACACACACAAATTATATATATATATATATATATATATATAATATTATGTATACACACACACACATATATATATATATATATAGATTAACAAAAAAAAGTCTGTAATCCAATCATTAGAATATCGCCGCAATTAATAATAAATAAATACAAAATAATAATAAAAAAAAAGTTTATATATATATATATATATATATATATATAGCAATTATGATCCTAGATCAAAACATGCACAGATTTGAAAGTGGTTGTTTTTACACAAGCATAAAGTATACCTGTAAAGTAGAATAAATACCGATAAGGTAAGGCAAATTAAGGTAACTTGGTTATAAAAATAACTTAACATTTAAAGATAGTCCTCTTATTTGCACCAGCGAATCATTGGATCAACCTTTGTGTCACAATCTACTACTTCAATTGGACTTGGTAAGAACCTATCCAGCAGAATCATGCGGTCCTTTTACACCTCTTATAGCAGAAGATGGACTAAAACACCAGTACCACACCCAGGAGCTTGCTTCAAGGATATCAGGAACACCAGGATATCAGGAAAACCAAATAATCCCTTAGAATTAGGATGAATGCACAGAATGACACTTACACCTTGTTTTATCTAAGTCCAGACACAACTGTCATACCTTTATTAATTGTCACATTTTATACAAATTTCTGGCACACAGGCTGGCCAATCACATTAAGCCACATTCCTGCTTACTGGAAACCCTGTACATCTGATGAGCTTATCCTGGTGATTGTACTACCTATAACCATTTGCTGTAAACAATCAAACTCTTTATCTGCCCAAGAACCCCTGTGTTTGTTTATTTAGGTGGGGCTGATTGAGTCATCACCAGATAACCACATTGTAACATAATCACAATACATACCATATATATGTCATTTTAACCAAAAGTAATACAACATACATAACTATAACAATAAAACAGGGTAACTTCTTGACAGCTCGGGCCCAGGTCCTGGTCCAAAACAGTCCAGTCAGGCCCTGAGCATGACACTTTGCAATAAAGATATATACAGTATAACAAATATATTACACACATACAAGGATGTGGAATAATGTTCCCCAGTTTTAAATTATCGTAGGACACTCAAAAAGGTAGCAACTAGGCATCAAAGGGTTGTACAGAACCCTTCTTACCTGCTACACCTCATCCAAAGGTACACAGCAGAGATTGGATTCACCCCACCAGTGCCTCACCAGACTTGCTTCTTCTCTGTCTATATATGTCTTTGCAGGGTCCCAAAAAAATATCAAAACAAGTGAAGGGAATAGGAGCCTCTTGGTGCATCGAGCCCTAATAGAGCATTAAATTATATTATAACTACACACCCTTGTGTAAATGCCAGCCTGCGCTCATCGCGAGGCATGTAAAAACAGAGGGGGGAGAGGCTCGCAATGAGCGCTGAAGGTACTCATTGCAAGGCTTGCAAGTTGCGGGTTTGCCGAGGCCTGTAGTGAGCGGCAAAGCTGCTCATTTCGGGGCTCGCAATGAGAGGCGAAGGTGCTCATCACGAGGCCCATAAAGTAGAGGGGGGAGTAGACTCGCAATAATAGATGAAGGCGCTCATTGTGATACCTGCTATTAACGCCAAAGGCGCTCATCGAGAGGCCCGCAAGTTAGAGGGGGAGCCTCACATTGTGTGGCAAAAAACATTACCAGGCTACACATTTTATTGCCATCATTTTTGACAGGCAAGTCGCTAGTAGTATATAAATAGTACATTTGTGTTCACATTTGAATGTCTAAAAAAAGTTAACTGGCTTCCTGCTCAGAATTCCAAGAAATACAGTTATTAAAATTGCACTCTGGGAAGCTGAGCAGGGGCAAGCAAATGTGCCCGCAAATGTGGCTTCCTTTAAGCTTATGCCCGCTGCATTACACAGCATTTATGAAAAACCAATGCTGGTGTCACGATCTGCTTCTTCAAGGGGGCTTGATATGAACCTAGTTCAAACCTACTCCAGCAGAATAGTGTAGTTCTTGTTCTCTGTGGCACAAAAGATGGATTCTGAAGAGGGCAAGGCCCAAAAGGTACAAACAGAGAATACTGGATCCAGGTTACTAGTGGCAAAACCACTCCCCAAGTCAGGATAAAAAACACAGAAACAGTCTCACACCATGGATATCTGAAAACTATATCTGAACCTTTATTGAATTATCAAAACAACATATTTATACTCTCCAATACCACTCCCTTGTGTATATTTGTGTATGTGTGTGATGAAGCACATCTGCCTGGTTGCCTTGGGTTGCTATAACAATTGAGATAACACTCATCAGATATCTAAACGATAGGTCAGATGCCCATGGTTAGCTAGGGCAGAAAACCTTGATGTAAAGCTCAAGTGTTTACTTAGGACTACTTGAAGTACATACATCTGTCTGGACTGTGAGAGTGCAATCATCTGCAGCTAACTTCTGTGCAGAGCATTCTTAACAGTTCCACATATGTTATATATAACATTTTCCCTCTCATAATATATAATAACTAGTATACATAATAACCATGTACGGGCAACATATAACCACACACAATAATACATAATCCCAATGCAACATTGTCATGCTCCCTTGGCCATATTTATAATTACTGGCAATATCAGCCCTTAATTAAATCATGACAGCTGGATTATACACAAGCTGGGAATGCTACCCACAGACATGTATATATTTGTAATGATTTAACTTACAGAAGCTCTCCACCGTATAGAGTGCAGTAGTACAGAAAATTAATAGTACATTTGTAATCCCATTTGAATCTCTAAAAATAAGTTAAAAAAAAAAAAATTCCTGCTTAGGTTTCCCAGAAATGCAGTCGCTGCACTGCACTCTGGGAAACTGGACAAGGACAGACTAAAAAAAATCCCAGGGGGGTGAATACTTTTGCAATATCAATAAAAGGAATATACAATATCTACTCTTTCTTTCTCTTATTTATAAAACAAGTTATATGCAAAGATTACAATACAGAATACCTTTTGCAGTAGTGCTGTTGCTGCCATCATTGCAGATCTGTTTATACTCAAGGAGATACTACAGATGTTTTATAATTTCATTAATCTAATTCCTAAACAATAATCCAATAAAGATAGCATGTGTTATTAAAGCCAGAGCAATGAATAGTGAACATGGGCTGTTAACAATACGATCTTAAATATTTTCATATTCTGGATTCAATGTGCGAATTAAGCTTTAATTATAATTCATGCAAAATTTAGTGTAACGCAGTTACAACTTAACAACAATTCAGAGAGCAAAGTGTAGGTATCTGAAATCATCTTGCATTGAAATCAACGGGAAAATGTAGAAAGCCAAAAGTAAAATGTTTTATTGCTGTAATAAACACTGCATGCATAAGTTCCAATGATTTGTGAAAATGGCAAATTTTGGCTTGTAGACTTGGCTGCTAAAGCTCCCACACATTGCTTTCGAGATGAACAACACGCTTTAACAGCACTTTGATATGAAAAACGGATTCAAAATGGACATTACAAATATAATGACTGTGAATAAATTTTGAATACTTTTGCACTTGTCTCATTTCACAGTACTTGATACAAATTGGTTGAAAATGTGGGAGTAATAATGAAATATCGTAATGATTGAGGACTTTTTGACAGCCGAGAAACCAAAAGACAGGACAAGAAGTCAAGAGTCAAATGCACAAAAAAAATTAATTATTCACATTTTTGTACGTTATAATGTTTCACAAGCAATTGAAAATGCCTAATATTTTTATTAAATATAGGTATATTCAATATAAACAGAGACTGACAATTTACATACGTCGGCAATAGTCATCTTTGCAAACAAGCAGTTCTAGTTATCTCACTGCGTCCTCCAGTTCAGCTAATATGTTCATTAACTGCACAATGCATTTGTGACAGTGTTCCTGCCAAAGAAACGTCCACTAAGCCACTTAAATTTTCATTTTCAATTCAACAATCCAAAGCCCTCTTGATGCTAATGTTGAAAATATTGAGCCTGATATCAAGTAAATGCTTCAACGTTCCTACTCAAACCTAATCTATCACCCATTAATTTTGGTTAATACCACTCGCCAACTATTCTGCAGTTTATCCAAATTGTTTTTTTTTTCTTTCTATAAATTACTTTTAGTTCTAAGCCCCATCGTTCTCTTTGCATGATAATGCTGAACTTTGAAAACCCAGTTTGCAAAATGAAAGGAAGCTCCATTCAGTCTTCTCTACCGTGAAATTTTTATTTTTCCTCTTTTGTAGCCTATAAACCTTCGTTCTTCATTCTGCCCGCTCTTTTGCATCACTTCACCTACATAGCCTGCAGACACACATTATTGGGATGTTACACCAATGTACTATTGCAAATTAAATTCCCTATTATGCTACTTCACAGGTTCCCAAGCTCTGATTAAGCCAACGTGCAGAAATTCTTGAAAGCAGGTATGAAGGTTTACACTAATACTATTAATATATTTTTTAAATATCTGGAGCCAACTTGAACATAGATTATACATTATTATATCAAGACCTTCCAGAGCTTGCTGTATTAATATCTTATTAGGTTTATAAGTCCACTTTAATAACTGGTCAACAGTGACAGATATCTTAGTCCTACCACAAATAACACAATGGTTGGCATTACATTTGGACACTACGCTGAGGTCATATGGTTTTACCCCAAATGGGTCCAATTATAAAGCATGTGCTGATGTACCATCCAGTCCAATAGATCTTAACCTTATATGTATTGGTCACATTTAGAACCATTAAAGAGGCTACAACTAGAATCCTGGTGGTCATCATATTTAAGGTACTTCTCCACTCTGGGTACAACATATGTCCTTTGGTTGAGGCTAGCGGGAAGCAGAAGCGAATGGCACCTGACGTAATTCAGAAACAAGACATCATACAAAAGGGAGCAGGATGACTACAACATTATAATACAATGCAGATTTATTTCTTACTTCTCAAATGTATTAATCACTGTAATTACTGGTCCATACACAATACCTTTGAAATGTGTATAAGTTGAATATGACGCATATGTAACACACTTCTTTGCATAGTACAGTTCATTATTTATAAGAATAACACATCAATGCCTAAATGTGTCGCTTACCTATCACCTAACATGTCAATACTTCATGAATCGATAGTGCTGGATTTATATTTTTACATAAACTAGGCTGCTATCTTCATGTAGTTTAATCCTACCTTTTCACATGATACAGCGTTGTAATCCATTTTATCTAATCTCCCATTTTATGTGATGCAGAGATGGCGCATTAGTTTAGTGAATGAGAAGGCACATAGGGAGCTTTATAGTGTCCGTAAAGGAGATTTTATAGGACTATAATTGTGTGTACATGTATGTGAATGATCTTATTATCACTTTAACCTATATGCATGTGTGGGTGTTTATATAAATAACGGTCTGGATATAAGGAGACAGAGGGATCAGCGGTGTCTGTGGGGTCTAAACGTTCTCTGTACTTCACAATCCATGATGGATATTTGGCCTTGGCCCTTCATCGTTTTCAATTATATTTGAAGGGATACATTTTTTTAAACCGGTTTTATTTTTATATTGTATCCTATGAACTATTTACTGATTTAATTCAGGTATTTACAGTATTATTATCTTAATTATATCAATTTTATAGTTGCTTTATGAACTGTGTGCCATATATGGATGTTATCATAGTCAAACTATGGATACCGTTATCAGTTTACCATTTGCTTACAAGTACTTACATATGGATTAAATAATATTTTAAAATCCAGAAATGGATTAAAACATAAACTTTACAATTCAAAGTAAAAAACATTAACACATTTTACATCTTTTTTTGTATAAAAGGAAATAACACTACATATCCTTTTTATTATATACACAATAAATGTTAAGCATTGAGAAATATGAATACTTTGTATGTGCACTTTATTTTATGGCACACTCATGAAAGCACTTTTCTTGTTTACACCATGATAGCCAATGCATAATGTTAAAAGCAACACTTTCCATAAAGCTGGGATTTGATGCATATATATTTTTGTGTCTTTATGTAGTATGTTTTACTTGATTTGGTATACAAACAGTTGGCCCGAGAAACAGAGAGAGATGAAAAAATGATCAGTAGTTGACTAGTCCAATATTAAATCTACAAGCATGTTTGTCCACCATTAAAATGACAGCTTCTGAGGAACAGAGAATGGATAGAGTGTCTCTATGAAGAAGACAAAGAGAGGATGGAGATCAAAATGGTGATTGAGGAATGACCAAAAGGAGATATCGAGGGTGGTTGAAAGCGAATGTGTTCCTTTTGTGTTCAATCTTGCAGAGCCCTGTGGAACACCTCCTAGGGCAACTCAGGACATCACAGGTTGCAAGCTCAGCCCTAAGGTTACTGACTTATTAAAAATAATAAACTATTTTTCATCCCGTTGGTTAGGATTAGAACATACAAGAAATAGAATCAGACACCCCATTGCTTAGACTGTCAGATTCAGACTGTGTTTATTCTTTTCACACAGATATTTAACAAAACTCAAAAAACATCACCCAGTATAGCCAATCCTCTTTAGCAACCAACCCTTGCTTGATCTCTCCCCACAGTTTCCAGATGACTGGGGGGTGGGTCTGGAAAGTTCCCTTGTTGATTCCACATTTCTTATCAACACTCTTTATCTGTGCTCCTTGTGTGTTACTCCACTCTTGACAACCCTTGGGGGAGCAATAAACTACTGGGTCTGGTATCTATCCTACATGCCAACATGGGGCTAGGGAATGGAAATTTCTAATATCATAATATTTAACATACCATTGTTGACCTCTATCAGCATCATATACTGAATATCATACAGGATGCTTGTGTGGTTCCGGGGAGTACCAAAATCAGTCATGCCAGTGGCTACAAAAAGAAAGCATGAAAGGTTGAATGGAGAAGTGGTCAGGGAATAGATAGAGAAGGGCTGGGAGGATATATAATGAAGAGGTGTGGGGGTACATACAGAAGGACAGATGAGGTAGAGAGACATTTGTTGAGAGAAGTAAAATAAAGAGTGGGAGAGAGGGCAGATAGAATGGAGGGGGCAGGATGAATAGTTGTGTGAGAAATCTTAGCTCAATATTTTTGTCTCCTCCTCTCCCCTTAAGATCTGCTGTACCCTATTTGTCCAATGGGAAGTGGGTGAGGGGGGGAGACTTAAAGGGGGCTGGAGTAGAGGGAAATATGGGTAGAGAGAGGAAGAAGAATACAGGACAAGAAGAGATGGGGAATACAGAAAAATATGTATTTTTATTAATTGTGGCAGCAACATTTTTATTAACATACTATCAAAGAACTATGTTAGTGAAGGCACTAACATTAACCATAAAATCACTCAATTCATTTGCACTATGAAATCCTATACATGGTTGAGATAACAAAAATTGGTCATTAAATTACATGCAAATATGCATGGTTAGAAAGTCTACAGTATAACAAACTGTCTCCATTGGTTTAGATTTCTATATATTTAAAATTAATTCAACAACAGGCAGACAAATAATACAACAAACTTATCTTACCCCATATATGATCTACTGCAAGTTAATATAATTTAGTTAAGAATCCAATCTGTTTTAGTAATAGCAACATTTGCCCCAAGCGGGTAGTATAATAGCTGAATGAGTGTCACTCCAAAATAATACAGCCAACAACAAAAACCTGCTGGCATGAGAAGGCATTGAAAGTTAATGGCTGAATCACTAGGATGGCAGCCTGACATTTGTACAGAGCTGCCAAGTGGTGAATCTGGAACCAGAAGTGGACATGGGATTCCAGAATGGAGATATGGAGCCCATTGCTCTTGGGGAAAGACATGAGAATCTAAGAGCACAAGCCAGTATGACACGGTTCTTACAAAATGAGTATATTCTACTAAAAATAATTCTGATGAAAAATTAAAATAGAAGAAAAACATGAATTAATATATGATAAATGTTTATTGAACAAAAATAGCTTCATAAATATTGGGATAGGCTGAATCCTGGCTGTGGATGTGATTCTAGTGACATGTTTATGACCCTTCCTGGCTTATTTATTCTATTGAGATTTCTAGGAACAGAATCATATATATATATTTTTTTAATTAGACATATCAATCTTTAATGTCACTGAGATTTTCAGACACTATATTGAGAAAAAATGAAGGACAACACTTTTAAGGGACACCATATTTTATCAAATGCATTTAAAAGAGCACATTGTAATCATTGAGAAAGGTTTGCCGCTTGCATAAAAAATAGTGATCTGAAGTATGAACATGCTATTGCTTCACATTTAACATGAGGTTTACTGGTCAGTTTTTAAACGGATAGAGCTCAAGTTAGAGCGTGGACTTGGTGCAAAGATATGCTGAATCACTAGACAGAAAATGGTGCTAAGAAACTAAACAATACTAAATTGATAATTGTTTCGGTCCCCAAAGCTTCTTCTCACTTCAGAAGATAAAGAAGGTAAATACACTGTTAGGGTATGCCTTACAGGCAGTGATGGTGTTGCCCAGTAGTGAATATAATATCTAATACATTAAAGGATATTTTATTCTGTTTTACTTTCCAAAAATGTATCCATGGATTTATTAGCTATTCAATGGACTAGAAGTTGTATTAGCAGATCAATCATTATAGCTGATGCATCCACTATCTAAAACAACGTCAGATCTATTGGTTATCTTGATCTAGTTAATCTTTCATCTGTTTTATAACACCATTTAGGGGATGATCTACTTAGATCCATTAAAATACCAAGTAATTTATTTTTTTAGCTTGTTATTTTAACTGATCTGTTTACAATTCACAAACAGACTAATGTGATGCTGGGCGACATTAAACAAAGTGTGATACGAACATGGTTAACAGTACCAGTGTGAAGCTCCAAACATGGAGACATTATGGTTATCCGGCAAGTTATTTTGCCGGTGCTTAAGCAGGTCTGATATGATTGACCGCTTAGTTTAAATTTTCGAAGCTCAGACCAGCTTGATAAGACCAGTAGTCAGAGATTGCCTGGCTACCAACCCAAAACATCTCAGTAATGCTTTGGATCTGAAGAGCAATCCAAATGGCTTGTTTTTGTAATGATATGCTATGTCAGTGACATGTTTAAGGGGTCAATCTCTCCTCTTGATGAGCGCTTGCAAACCAATAGATTAGGTCTTACGGACTGGCACCAGCCTCATGACTTGTTGTTGAGAAATGGACAGAAATGAAAATATTTTGCATAAAAGAATGTTTTTAACTACCTAAAAAAACATATTTACAGTAGGCTCAAGTCTTCAAGAGCGTAATGTAAATATGGAACTCAAATGGCCTTTTAAATGTGAATTGCCTACAGCTCTTAGGTCTGCCCAGCCCTGCACAATAACATATTGTATATGAAGCGTGATATGTTACAGGCTTCTGCTCTTAATAAAGAGGGCTGCATAAAGTTGAACCTTAGTTATAACAAACTAAGTAAAATCAGGTCAAGGTCGCAACACCTTAAGCACTTATAAGAATAACTGCAGTTTATTTAGTATTGTTCTTTCATATGACCAGCAATACAATCCCACATTGGGATTTGCATCATGCTCAAAAAATGTACTTCTAAGCTATTTGCAGACTAGAATATTGCTAGACTGCAGAAATATCAAACTGCAGGAACAGAAATACATTCCAGTTTTATTGCTGTCTTAACAATGCAAGTAGAGGCTTCTTGTTTCATTGACATAAGTAAGCACATTTGAAATACACGGCAATATAAGGGGTATTAAAACTGCAAGACGTACCAAGCTTGAAAGCGATAGAGCTCATTTACAAACATTACAGACTGAGTGAGTGAGAATATTCCAGATACAAATACATTCCTGTTCAAAGTCCATTCACTAAGTGTAAATGCAGCTCCTTACATTATACCTTTTAATAAGACTTGGATCTTTCTGAAAATGAATGAATGAAATGGAATCAATGTCTTTGAAACCTGTTACCAATTACCCAAGCCTGGACAATAGCTCTGCTAATTTCTTAAAAATACACCTTCGATATTGTTAGCTTATGTATTGGTTAGATATATTAGAGACTAGAGACTAAATCAGTGGTTTTATAATAGGTAACTGTACTAAACTTTATTTTCTGTATCCTTCGGCATCCCTTTGTCACCCGCCGCCTGTCTGGCTCTTGACAAACTCCCACTTTTCTTGGACACGTTTGTGTATTTTGGATTAATAGAGAGAGATCATTCTCTGAATATTTAAACTGGACCTGCCACTCCAAACCAAGGGCCTCATTCTATTATAGGTAGGAGATGCGGGGCCGCAAGGACCGACCGCAAGCTATTTGCCTATTCTATTCCCTTCCGGCCGGGGATTCCGGCAGGCTTGCGGCCGGCGCCTTGTTATCCCTTGCGGCCGCAAGCGCCGGAGGAAAGCCTTTGATCTAAAACGGCCGCAAGAGTTTCGGCCGCAAGAAAATCCTGATTGCTATTCAATTGCTCCGGGAACCCTCTCTGCAAGGCTAAAACCAAGCCGCAGCTTACTTACAGCAAAAAGGTCCCGCAGGCACACAAATAAGCACATAATAAAGCCATCCTGCACTCTGATGAGACTATAAAGTGATTGTAGGTGTTAGCATTCATAGCACAACATTCCCCTACACTCAAATCCGTAAATAATTTTTATTTGAATTTATATCAAATATCCATGGAAAAAGTCCAGAGGGCTTGGAGCACCTCAGACCCGGCCACGCTGCGGCCGGAAAATAAACAGTTAATGTAATCTCGGATTTGGGCTGATGTGCAAGCTTGAGAGGGGGGTGCTATTAATCCTCATGTCCCCCGTTATGATCCCTAGCATTTACAGAGCTTTACAGTGCCATCTTGAATTTATTTTTGCTTTTAAAGATTTCTGAGCTTACGGCCAGTTGCAAGATATACGGCCGGCCGTAAGGGGATATCCTTGCGGCGCCGTATAATTGAATTGCAAGGTAACGAGAGCCCCACAAGGAATCGCAGCTTTGCGGCCGATTTACGGCCGATTATAGAATGAGGGCCCAAGATTAGTTCTTTTTATATAGCATAAAAAACAGTTCATATTGCACTGGAGACATTTTTGTAAACCAAATCAATCTTGAGATATATGCCAAAGCCTCTTCAAGGAAATTCAATCCTCTGCTTCTCTTCATACATCTGTCTACATCTTCTCTCTTTTCAGGGATATCTCTTAACCCTCCCTTACAAGTCTAGGGCACATTCTCTGGGATAAAACATTTTCTAATCATAGTCGCACATATCTGGAACTTGCTCTTGCATAATATTTGAACGTTTTCTATTTTTAGTGTCACAATCCCCCACAACGGTCCTGGTGGTGGGACTGTAACATTGTGTTCAAGTGGTCATCGGCTGACATAACAATTTGGATAGTGGGAGATCTATTACAATATTCACCAGCTGAAGGCGACAGTTTGAAGGGAGATGAAGTGAGAGATTTACTTGATCAGAAGTAGTAACGGAATGCTTAAAAACTCTTGAAGTCCAATAAGTCCAAAGTTCCATAAACGTGTGTGCCTGATACCCTCCATCTCATCAGACCATCAGAGTGATGGGATATAGAATCAAATCATAGACCTAGGGGGCTGGATTGGTACAATTACTAGTTCAAGCCCCATCAGACGACTAGGTTGTGACATTTAGTATTTTGAAAGCTTAGCTAAAGTCGCTTTCCAATATCTTCCATACCTTCTGCATATACTGCTGTGCTCCTTTCCATATGCAAGTATCCACCTACCATATTGCGCCTGTATGCATTATTGTCCTTTATAACAGTTTATTTAAACTATATTTATATCTTCATATAACAGTTTTTGACACTATCTCTGTGAAGTGCTATGCACATGACTCTAATAAAAATTATTTACTTAATACATGTTTCAGTAACTTATTAGTATAGATCAGGAGTAAACTCCATGATAACACAGGGCTAGGTCATTTTTGGCCACACAATGGCATACAGCACAATGTATAACGAGGTAACATGCTGCATCAATAAAGGGACATGGAAGTTTTCTGGATTTTACTAGAAGTATAATAAACCAATTTACTTTAATGTACTATATTATATGAAGACGTGCTTAAAATCTGTGATTTTTTTCTGCCGACAATAATTTATTTTGTACTTGTGTGTTTCTGCCATCTGAAGTTCATACTGCTCATGACTACTGTGAACACTGAAGTGAAGTGTTTCTAAGTAACCAATAAGTGACCTCTTTTGAGTTATAAGTTGCAGAATGTTGCCACTCATTGGTTGTTATGAGATGTGCAGCCCCTGTACTTAGAAGTCTTCATGAGATGTGTAGGGAGGAACCAGTTAGAAACTATTCATTCGTATGATTTTAAGAAGAACAAACAGAGCTTTTAAGCACTTCTTACTTAAATCTAGTACATTACAGATAATATATACACTGGTATATTATATACCTAGTGAGATCCAGAAAATTCCATGTTCCTTTAATTAGCAAACATGTCATGATGAGAAAAATATAGTTTAAAACAAATAGACAATGCAACGTGTAGTAAGTCAGGAAAGGTTAACCTTAAGTATTTATGTTTTATAATCTTGACTAACTATTTTTCTTTGTAAAATGTTCATTATTTCTACAGGTTTGAAGAGAGAGGGAGATACTGCTTAGAATTCTGAGAAAAGTTATCTGATTGGCTCAAATTACAGTTCTAGAGCTTACATCACCTGGCTCCTCAAAGTTATGCTAGAGGCATATTGGGGATGTGGCCAAGGGAGCGTGACATTGTTATATTGTGATTATGTATTATTGTGTGTGTTATATGTTGCCTGTACATGGTTATTATGCATACTAGTTATTATATATTATAAGAGGAAAAATGTATAAAGAACAGGAGAATACATGAGGATAAGGTAAAAATGCTCTGCACAGAGGTTAGCTGTAGATCATTGCACCCTCACACATACAGACCTTGATAAACAGCAGCCAAGACAGATGCATGTACTTCAAGTAGTCCTAAACAAACACTTGAGATTAACATCAAGGTTGTTTTACTAGTCAGCTATAGATATCTGGTGAATTTGATCTCAAGAGTTTTTATATTAACCAAGGCTACAAGGCAGATGTGTTTCATCACACACATACACAAATGTACACAAGGGTGTGGTATGGGAGAGTATAAATATGTTGATTCCATAATTCAATAAAGGTTCAGTTCTGGTTTCACATAACCAAGGTGTGAGACTATTTCTGTGTTTCGTATCCTGACTTGGGGAGTGGTCTTGCCATTGGCCACTAGTAACCTGTATCCAGTATTCTCTGCCTGTACCTTTGGGCGTTGTCCTCTTCAGAAGCCATCTTTTGTGCCACAGAGAACAAGACCTACACGATTTTGCTGGAGTAGGTTTGAACTAGGTTCATGTCAAGCCCCCCTGAAGAAGCAGATCGTGACAAATAGTATAGGTCAAACGCAAATATTTGAACTTTTCTATGAATAGCTTTAACTTAAGACAATTTATGTTTAGATGAAATTGTCATATTGTTATCCAAAATATCATATGTAAATCTGTTTCCTTTTGGAGCTCTTTTAGTGACCTTATGTTTAGTACAGTTGCAATACTAGGGCCTCACTGCACCTAATAAATAAGAGCTTGCTCTGTAGTAATGCAGTTCTTAAAGGTATATGGAAGTTTCCCTGTTATAAAAAAAAATGTTTTAAATTGAACACATAGAGTCTCATTTAATTGAGCCCTCTGGAGATCCGGGCTCCCGTAAGGTACGCCGTGAGTTATTTTGTTATTCAATTGGCGTCTTCTTGCAGGCTCCGACCGGGTTATGGGCTCCGGCCTCCGATTCCATGCAATGGTTAACATTACAAGTTATAGCCAATCCACGCCTTTGATCTTTCACGTCCTCAAGAGTTATGATGGATAAAATCGCAAATCGCTATTCAATTGCTATGATTACCCAAACCCGCAAATGTTTTCACACCTGTAAATGGCAAATGTAGAAGATTATCCTAAGAGTACTAGAAAGGACCCGCAAAGGGGTTAAAGACATATTCGTAGCACTGTAAAAGCAAATAAAAAATCAATACGGCACTGTAAATAACGGGAAAGCGATGAAAGACATTAGAATTAACAGTTTCAAGCTCGCAAATCGGCAATCAAAAATATTTTTTCCTTATGTTTCATTTCAGGGTTCGATCTATCTCAGGAATCAATGAGTTAATACATATAGGGCCACCCACATGGATTAGAAGAGTATCAGCATTAATTATCATAATTCTGTATTTTGAGGTTTTACAAGTCTGATCGCTTATCGGACCCCCAAAACGAATTGATTGACATGTAACCTCCATGATTTACTGCCATAATAATGACCATCTCATTTTCTGTTGGCAGTTTCTAAATCGGGAGTTGATGCCTTGCCCAATTGATCATGTTCCCGCCCTGAAGTGCTCCGAACCAGTGCATGGTTTACAGTTTCAGCCTGTAACTTGCGGGCTTGTTCAATTGAATAGCACCATAACTCAAGAGCACTGTGGGCCCGCAGCAGGCCTGAAGACATACGGCCTAGATACTGGGACTTGTGGCCTTGCAGTTGAATGAGGCCCATACTATTTATAATCGGAAACACACATTTGATTCATTCTATACACAGATGTATTTTATTTTTAACAAATTGGTTTCCACACCTCCATATGAACCTACATAGGCACCTCATACTAACCAATAGAAACACTGCATTCAAGCCTATACTAATTTTTCAGCCAGTAGAACAGTGCAGAGATCCAGAACAGCACTGCTGATCCAGCAAAGAAACTGCAGCTTTTCAGGGGGAGAGAGGTGTGTGGTGGTAACAAAATACTAGAAATCCCATGATGCTTTGCTGCAGAGACTGAATCCCCAGACATTGCTAGAATGTTGTAGCTGCCTCTGACTGGAGACAACAAATTATGAATTTTACGCTAATTTAGCTTGGATTTGCCGGGGCATTCCTTCTCAAAATCAACTGCCAGAAAGCTGAAGAAATTCACAAACTTTATTGTAAGTTTATTAATATTTATTTTGGCTTTTTTCATGCATACACTACTGATTCTCCTGTATCAGACGCATTCATAATCCAGGAAACTTCTATATACCTTTAATTGACATGCAATGCTTTATTTTGCCATTATCTAACACTTTGAAGTACAAAGGAAGGATAGTATGTTTTAATATCTGTCTATGTAACAATACTACAAGAATATAGGTCATGAAATCCCTGTTCTCTCTATATGTACTTTTCTGGTGCAGGAGTACCTTCTTATGCCTCTGCACATTACAGGCAATAGGCTGTCAGACAACAGCAAGTTATTGTAACACATACGTGTCCAAGGAAGGTGGCAGTTTATCAAACGCCAGACAGGCGCTGATGAAGGGAAGCTGAGAGATACAGAAAAGCATCATAAAAAGTCTAGCGTGAGATAAAAGTTGCAGGTCCTCATCATTACACTTCTTCCACGGAATATAATTATTTGCTGTGAACAGCTTACTTCCACCTGAAATATGTACAGATAGATTAAACTGCTTTAATGGATAATAGCATCAGTTCAAACAGTCTAATCTCTCTGTTTCGCTTTAGCTAAAAACAGGTTTCTGGCTTTCTGTCACACCTCGTCTTAGATAACGACAGTATGTGCTTTGCAGAATAAAAGTAAGTTAACATGTCCTATTTAAAGGAGAATTTACACCATTACACCTATATTAGGCTTGATTGTTAAAATGCCATTGAACCTACATAGATATTGATAGAAGAGATAAAGATCCATTGGGAAATGAGATAAATAGATATAGCGATACAGAGAATGTAAAGAGAGAGAGATTGAGAGGGATAGATAGATAGACAGACAGACAGAGGGGTAGCTGGAGAGATAGCCAGAGATATAGAAAGAGAGATAGCTAGAGAGATGAAAAGGTAGAGAGACAGATAGAAAGAAAGAGGCAGAGAAATAGACAGACAGGTAGACAAACAGAAAGAAATAGAGATTGCTAGAGAGACAGAAAGATAGATAGCTAGAGAGATCAAATAAAAGTGAGAGATATGCAGTGCTATTACATTTGGGGACCGTAAGTCCAACATGAAACTCGCAATGCGTGCAAGCCCAAAATTTGGCCGAGTTACGTTGCTATTAAATTAGAATGGGCAGCGAGCTACGGGCTCGAGATGCAAATTGTGGCTCGTTTGTAGAACGTTGGATTTGCGGCCTTGCGAACAATCAATTAGTTACGGGTCTAGACGAAGCCAATGGAAAAAAGAGATTGTTAGCGTTACGTCACTGAAAAAGGGGAGGGTAGATTTCGAAGTCCTACGGGCTTCAATTACAGTTTGCAATCGGACCCACATTCCACAATAGTATTAATAAAGCTGTATATATGATATTCTATTACATACGAGTAACAGTATATGTATTAACACATTGATTGTCGGGATCGCTATAACACGGAAACTAAACACGAAATAAAGTATTTTTTTGGTCCGAGTTGCGGGCTTGAGAATGTTGTGCTATTAATTCTAAGACCTAACATCACTTTCTCTTTTAATAAAAGTACAGTAGTGTGTTTTTATTTTCAGCTACGTATTGGTCTTTACTCCATTGTAGCGGTTACGGGCTTGATAGATCAAAGGATTTGCGGGCTATGAAGTTCCACGTTCATGTCCCATAGGCATTTTTCGTCCGTCTTACCCCGCAAGTCGTCTGCTGGGATGTTTACGTTGCTAATTTTTTAGCCGTAAGTCCTACTTTCAACGTTACGGGGTGCGTTTTAACACGTAGCCCGAATTTACTGAGGCTGATAGAAAGATAGAGAAGATAGACAGAGATAGATAGACATTCAGACAGACAGATAGATAGAAAGGTACACAGACAGAGAAATAGAAAGAGAGATAGCTAGAGAGATAGAAAGAGAGATAGCTAGAGATAGATAGATAGATAGACTGACTAACAGAGTGATAGGTATAAATATATAAAGACAGTCAGGAAGACAGATAGACAGCTACAGAGGTGGACAAAACAGCTAACACTTAGGAGCCAGGATTATTTTGTAAGAGCAAGGCAGGCTGTTTCTAGGAGCCTAGAAGAAAATTCCCCCTCATGGACCGATAGATCGAGAGGTAGACAGAGAGATGGAAAGATAGATCGATACGTTAGATCGATACGTTAGATCGATACGTTAGATCGATACGTTAGATCGATACGTTAGGTTTTTCTAGGAGCCAGAGAGCCAATACCTATTGAAAATATTAAGGAGCCAGAAGTAATAATTTTAGAAGCCCGGTCTCCCAGAATGCACAGTCCACTAAACACATGGAAACACACTGCATTATAAAAAATATAAATAGCATTTAGAATGCATTCTATTTTTTCTAAATATTATGCAATTTGGCATAACTAAAAAAAATAATATTAAATTATATGATGTAAATAGCTAAAAGAAAATATTTTTCTAGCAATGAACTATTTACAAAAACAGGTCCATTAAATTGTCATGATGATAGTGCGCTTGGTACAGTTTACACATTAGGTACCAAACTCACATCTTCATCCCGTGTTGGTAATTACTTCACTACAAATATGCTTCAAAGCGGAATTTAAACAAAGTGATCACTGCCCTCTGTCTATTGCTTCCTCCCACATGATGATAAATGCAGCATCTACAAAGGCAAAGCACTAACTAACAAATATGCTGATGGATGTTGTTTTCATGCAACATTAAGTTATAAAATAGATATGATTAACACTGATTGTCTGAACTGTTCAGACAACAGCTCTGACACAAAAAGAAACGCTAATGTTTGCTAATGTTTGGTGTTACAGTGGAAAAGAAGCTGAGAGATATGTCAAAATATGTGCTTAAAGGGGATTTTCACTATACAGGTTAATAAAAAAATAAATAAAAAATAAAATAACTGAAGTTATTAGGATTTACAAGTGATAATCTACCTAAAATGTGCTCTGTATTCCGGTATTCAATGCTTTTTAAATAAAATATTTGTTGGTTCATGGCCTTCATTTCTCATAAAGGCGTATGTTCAATATGACAATTTTGTGCATTATCTTATGACTAAACATGTTTTTATACCCGTACTGCGTTAAATTGCGATTTTTTTTATTCTAATTTTTAACACCAAAAGCAAACAAAATCCCATATTATAATGCAGGAAATGTTTTATTGTATAAAGTTTTCTTTATATTTTGATTTATACCTGTAATGCCAGCTACGCCATGAATAGATGGATAGATAGATAGATAGATAGATAGATAGACAGACAGACAGGTGTATATATATATATATATATATATATATATATATATATATATATAAAAAGAGAGATAGAGAGAGAGAGAAAGAGAGAGAGAGAGAGAGACCAACAGATAGATAGATAGATAGATAGATAAAGACATGTATAGAAAGATGGATAAAGAGATAGACAAAGAGATGGAAAGATAGATAGAATAGATAGATAGATAAATAGATGATGGATCAATTGAGAGATTGATAGAACAATCAGGAGAGAGATAGATGATAGACAGATCAATTGAGAGACTGATAGAACAATCAATAGATAGATAGACAGAATGAACCATAGATAGATAGATAGATAGATAGATAGATAGATAGATAGATAGATAGATAGATAGATAGACTGAAAGATGGATTGAGAGGTAGACAAAGAGATGAATATAGAGATGGATAGAGAGACAGATAAAGAGATGGATAAAGAGATGGATACAGAGATGGATAGATAGATAGATAGAATATAAACAGAACTACTGGAATAGAGAACTTCCATTATTAAATAGGTGGCATACACCAAGATACACAAGCATCTTACTAGTACCCAACTAATTCACTCCACAGGTAGAACCAATAGGTTTTAAACCACTAATTTAGAGTGCTGAAAATGCCTATAAATACTCCTATGTACAATAACTTGTGTATAAATATAGCATTGATCTAAATCCTTCTCTATGCTACCATTATCTTACTGTTTTTGAAAGGAACAGAATTATTGCAATAAAGTGCACGATTTAACAGTCCGTATAAAACTTGTATTCTAGCAATCAAAATCCCAATGACAACAGTTTGTCCTGTTTAGGGCGTGATATCTGGTCAATGTTAGCAAAGGAAGAAAGATTTCCCACAGATTTTACTTTCTTTAAAAAAAACACATAACATTTTGTAACAGCCTATAAAGCAGGCAGGAGTGGATATTTGTTGAACGTGCTAGATTATGGCGGAGTGTCATTCTGCAGGTGCTATACAGGAAAAGAAAGTTTTGCTCCAAGTGAAGCTCATGGCAAGATTTCCATATTTCACTAGAAATGTAGTTTAAGTCACGGAGAAAAAAAGTCTTAACTGAAAAAAAAACATCTCCACTTTCATGTCAGTTGGTTCCCAACCACTCTATCAGTTGTCAACAGCCTCTCCTGGCAGCTCGGAGGTTCCTTCCGTGCAGGTGCGGTGTTTTATTTCTCGGAGCCTGTACAGTATGTAGAATTATTGTACTTAAAGTGCATGCAATGTTTTTTCTAACAGACTGCCCAGAAGAACAGAGCAATCTGTTCAACGCACTGCAAGGGGCTTCCTGGCTATGCACCCGGTTTGGTTTCAGTTTAAAGTGCGATATAATTTTCCTAAAAAACAAAATTCCCAAATTTACACTAAATGTGCTTTACCAAATTGTGCATCTTTGTGGTTCCATTTTTGAGGACAGAGAGGTTCCACAAGAAAATTATCCCAATAGACTTCAACCTGGAGAGCCCTTTGTGGCTCTGTAAAGGAACACTGGAGTGGTCTTATAAAGGGGTCTCTAATGAATAAGTTACTCTGTCACCCCAACAGGACGTTGATTTAGTCTTAAAGAACATTAAAAACTGGCCATACATTATGCTCCCTTTCTGAATCGCTACCTTGTCATGGAGAAGGGGCTTGTGTACCTCGATCAAGCTGTGAGCTATACCATGTAGGGTCACTGAAGGTGGGCAGAGAGGTCAGACAAGTCACGGTCCAATAGAGAAGCCGGGCTACCGCCTCCAGTATCTTTGCTATGAAAACCGTTTGGATGAGCAAAATCAGAAACACAGATAGATGTGTTTGGTGTGCTGCGTCCATTTGGTCACCAAGAGTCAGATCCAACTGAAGGACTGAAAGATAACAAAATACATTGTGCTAGCAGTTTTTCTCTATAGTAAATCCTTTCTAAAATAGTAAGAATTGATTTTGCGGCTCCTGTATGCTAATGTGTGTCTCAGAGTGCTTGAAAGGGGTAGGGAAGTGCTCTAACAACCAGATAACATTGCAGTTCTTTTATTTGGCCACTAAAGAGACAGGCAAGCAAACTGTAATCCTAATTAACCCTTCAAAGTAGCTAATATGTGCAAGCCACTCATCTGCATATAAATACAGCAACAACACAGAATTTTCCAGGATTGATTCACTTTAGAAAAAAAGAATAACAAATATATACAGCCAGTTTTTCATGCTCTTTAATAATAATTTTTTTTAAATTTATTTTAAACAATTACTTACTATTCTTCAAATCACCCCTCCAGGGCTGCATAAGCTCTAGATCTCTCCACTTCCTGCATGAAGTATTGTGGATGGAGTGGACCCTGGAGAAGTGCCAAATTGAAAAACATTATCTGAAACACATCTTAATAACTGGGAACAGTGTAGCCTGAGCCGATAGTCATGTACAAATACACTTTCTAGTCACCCACTATAATACTATAATTTTAGTATGCCATCTTAGATACCCTTTCCCTAGGTGGCTCCACTCCAGACACAATACTTCATTTAGGGGGTGGAAAAATCTGGGGGCATAACTGAAAAATAAAAAATAATTGTAGTAATGCACAGTAAACGTTTAATAAAGTTTTTTTCTTATCACTCCCTACCTAACTATTCTTTAGATATGGTCCTTGAATAAACAAACTTTATATTGGGCAAAAAAAAATATTTTAGAAAGTAAAAACACACAGCCTTTAAAAGTACCACTGCAGCCATTTTTTTCTATAAAGTTTTATTTAATTAATCATAATAATGGGCAATATATTATGAGAAAGCAAAACAGAAAAAAAAAGCCAAAATGCAAACTTTACTTTTAAATACAATATATACAATTATTCGTTGCTGCAGGCCTCCCTGCTGTTGTATGTTACTTCCTGAGGTGACTGTGTCCTTGTACATTAACAAACTTCCCTTAGTACTGAAATTCTCCTCCCAACTCAATAAGCTGACCTACTGAAAGCAAAATGTGCAGTTCCTCAGAAATATACATTTCAAAACTATGAGCACAGAGGTCCTTTAAGTTTCTAACTTGTCCCATAAGCATGTTAAACTCATGGCTTCTTATCCAATGCTCGCTGTTAAACCCTCTCATAGGACATGGCTGAATCTCCAGCTAGTATCTTCACATCCCTACTGAAAGTCTTTGATGTGTGCTTATTCCCCACTTTTACTTGCTATTTATCCTGAACACATTAATGTTTAGGGCCCCTATGCTAATCCTGGTAAATTACTAGTGCCGTAGCAGCACAGTAAATTCCACATAGCTATGCTAATCCCCCATCTCTAAAACACTGCGAGAGAACTGCTACGAGTATACTGCACAACAAAGCTGAAAAGCAAGGCATAAATCTCCATTGATCTTTGCGCTGAAAATAAATTAAAAACTACTCCCTTACACTGCCAAAACTGCAAAAAGCAGAAGAAAGATTTACGAGTACCAGTAGTTTTCAAACACAGAAACCACGTTGCTGAGCACCAAGTGCTCTAATCTGGGGGAGCAAAAACATATGAATGGTCTAATTTGAATGTGACGTTGTAATAAACATACTAGTTAAATTATGGGTAAATACATGAATCCAACTAGTACTTTACAAGTTGCCATTCATCAAACAACAGCAGACAAAAAGGCACCTGCCTGGCTAGTCATGCGAGGTAGCACCGCAATCCATTCATCTTTAACTCACAATTTTTGGGCATACTCCAGAAGACAGGATGTGGCCTGTATAACAAGCTTCTGAGCAATACGTGTAACCACTGAACCTCCATTTGCCCACACATAATCTAAAGTAGGGTTAATCCAATTTTGCTATATTTAAAATTGTTTGTTACAATTGATATCAATTACCCAGAATTCATGTATATTTCCAAATACAAAACAAAAATATTAGGTATTTAGCCATAAATAGTAACTATTGGTATTTAATTATTATTAACCATTAATAATTAATATTAAAACCAAGAGTGATCACTTAAGTGTACACTCCTTGGGGATTGCACCTGCTCAGAGTGAAATATATGAAAATTGTTCTCAGACTTTATCCACATGCTACAGTCAGTTTGAGCATGTGTAAACACCAACAGCATAAGTAGAAATAAATAGGGATTATTAGTATTAATAAAACAGTACGGTAATAAATAAAACCAAGAGTGATCACCCAAGTGCAAGGGGATCATCGAAAACACCTGCCACCAACAGCTTTCTTGGGCAATGGACATTGTATTTTCCCTAAGCCTTTAATTCAGACTTATAATAGTCTCTGTAAAAATAGGACCTGCCTTTAGGACATGAAAGTGACCCGTTAAAGTGTTACAAGATGTAGAAAATGTCTTTGCTGACAGGAAGTAGCAGCTTCCGAACTAATACAAAGAAAACCGTAAAAATGTGGTCAGACTGCTGACTATTAAAATTGTGTCTAATTAGGTATAATTCAAATAGTCAATTTATTTTGTCATGAGGATCAGCAAATTAAGTTGTAGTGAATCCTAAAGCTTTGCCACAACTCTCAGCTCGTCAAAATTTCCTAAGTAATAGCTTAATTAGCTTTCCGCAATCGAAAATCTCACACGACCAAGTATACTTTTTCCAACTAAATCCATTTTTGTTTAGGAAATATATGTAGTTTTTCTGTGGGAAAATAATTCCAGATGCTTAGAGGACACAGACGAGTAAACCCAACACTGTACTTGCTGCTAATGATGTCAATTATTTGCAGGGAAACATTTCACTAGTTTGCACGTCATTTTCCCTGCAATATATTGTATTTATGTTATTCTAGAGACATGTCTATACACCTCAGTGACAGCTCAAAATACTGATAAGAAATCTGTCAGCACAGACACTTATTTCTTCAAGAGATGTTCACAGTTTTTGACAAGACATAGCAGTAGCCAATGGATTTGCACTCAACCGCAATTGCGGAAACAATTCTACAACACACTGCTCCAAGCCACTTGTCAGTGCACCTGCATCATATCTTAATAACATTTAAATAGTTCTCTCTGTAAATGGTTATGTGGCTTTACTCTGCATCACCTGAAAGGTGTACATATCCCTTTGTCTCCCAAATAATGTCCTATGTGTGCTTGGATACATTTTATATCAGTTATAATTAAACAATTTATCAAAAGAAGTTATTTTATTAAATGCATTTTCTTTCAGTACAATTAAATTAAATGTAGTCTATTTTGTCCATTAATCAGCCTCTCCTATCAACTCCTTAACTTTGTTTTCTATGTTTTTGTATCAGAGGCTAATTATTGCTAATTATTCCCTGGGGATTGCATCTGCTCAGAGTATATGAAATATATGACACTCGTTCTCAGTCTTTATCCACTTGCTACAGTCAATTTGAGCATGTGCCGCATCACTAGCCATGAATAGCAATGATTAGTCTTTAATACTCCGAGAACATTTTCAAATCTCAATGTAATTTAACTGAAAGAAAAAATATTTGTATAACATTCACTTAATAGAAGAGTCACGGGTTACAGATGACCCGACTTGCAAACGATCCCTACTTAAGTACAGCCTCTTGAGGTTTTTCGTAGGAGTTTTTCTTATGTTCGTTTGTTTGAATTCAGAGAGAACACAATAGTTTCTGTAACTTATTATTACAGAAAAGGGGTATTATTATTATTATTATAACACTATTATTATTACCACATATGAGCCATTATAATATGGCTATTAATATTATTAATCAGGCATCGGACTTGCATACAAATCTGACTTTAGACGTTCTAAGGAATGGATCTTATCATTAACCCGGAGACCACCTGTAATTGTAAATGATATTATATTTCAAATATTCTGTGTCCCTTTAAATACAGTGGCTTGATTTTGCATTGTACTAGCAAGACATATACTTTGCCCTTGTACACAGTAAATGCTACCCTGTCAGTGCTCTTTCTGACTTATATTTGTTACCCAGGGAAATTACATTCAATCCCAGCAATCTTGTCATGATTCATCTTAATAATCCTGTATTTTAGTTTATTCTCCCACTCCTCCTCCAATCCTCTCCCTGCATATAACAGCTGATTCAGTGTTCTTTCGGTGGCTCCCTTGGGCTACTCCATTACCAGCTTGCTCTCTTGGGGTTGCCCGGGGCACTGCACTCTTAACTCCCCCTCTTTGCCTTGATGCTTTGATCCGCTCTCTTATCTCCCTTGGTTACAATGATCCTCTCTTGCTCGACTCCCCTGGTATCATGTCTTCACAGTCCTTCTCTTGACAAAGTCAGCTGCTGCCTACATGTCTCATCCTTGAAACCAAACAATGGGAATCATTCTGCACACTATATGAGATACCCATGGCTCCTTTCCTTTCTACCTGGATGTGCTGTGTTTATTTATGTAGCACCTTATAAAACTATGTATGAGTTGCAAACACGCCAAGGACAGATTGATTTATACAGGACATTTGGAAGTGTACTGAATACAATAAGCATGGACACATTCCCTATTATTGTATATGAAACTAAATACTGCCACCACAAGAATACAGAACAAGCCATCAATATGTCTTTAAAGTAACAACTAACAACTGACAATAATGTTCTAAGGTCCTATATACATTACTTAAGCTAGTTTAGTTTTCTTGATGTACAATTTTAGACGCAAACAAAATTGGACAGTAGAAAATAACCATTTTTTCCCGAATTTAGTTTAATCTTTTAATACCGGTTTCCAGAACTGGACAAAAAAAAAAAACTTGGGAGCCAAGATAATTTTATAGAAGACAAACTGTTTCTAGGTGCCTGGATGAAGCTCTTCTTATAGATACATTACACTTTGGAAAAAATATTTAGGAGCAAAAGCTACAAATCTTTAAATCCCTGGCTCCAAGGAACGTTCCAACCTCTGTCTATTTCAATATTAATACTTATATTAAAGGTTGTCTATCTTGTATTATTTCTTAAGGGTTTGAGAAACAACCACCTCTACTGAGGGTCGTTCCAAGAATCTACTACTCAAGCAGCCGATATAAATGTCACTATTCTTTCAAGTTCCCAATATAATGTTTGATGTACAAGGCCATTCCTGTAAAATGAAGACAAAGCCAGTAAAATGTAATTGTATTTGGAAATAAACTACATAAATGTTTGTTTGCATTTCTAAGCCTCATTTGATTACCAAGTGCTTGAAATCTCTGTTTTTACGGACTGAAACCTTCCACGCAGTCCCTGCAAAGGTCTGCCTTCAGCAGCTCATGCTTACAATGTTTCTATTGGTACTAAACGTACAGATTGTCTTTCATTTCAAAAAATGCTGTTGAGAAACAGTAAGTGGCTAGTACATCTAGTGCCAAAAGAAACAATGAGCCTCTTTCAATTGAGGCTTCGGGAGATCCGGGCTTCAGAAATGGAGCCCGTAACTTAATTTGCTATTTAATTGGCATCTCTTTGAGGGCTCTGATCAAGTTACGGGCTCCAGCCTCTGATTCATTGCGATGGTTACCATCGCAAGTTATGGGCTGTCCAAGCCTTTGATCTTTCTGATCGCTAAAATCGCAAATCGCTATTCAATTGCTCCGAGCCCCCCCTGCTAAGCATGCCGCCAAATGGCAAAAGTCGCTCCACAAGTTAGGGGTTCCAAGGAGGACTTGCAAAGGGCTTAAGAACATGTCAAGAGCACTTCAAATATAAAATCAATACTGCACTGTACATAACGGGGAAAGGGATGTAAGACATTAGAATTAACTGCACAACAGTCTCAAGCGCGCAAATCGGCACAATAAAAAAAATATTTTTATGTTTCATTTCGGGGTTAAATCGAACGCAGGAATCAATAAGTTAACACAAATCAGGCCACCCAGATGGACTAGAACAGTACTGGCATGCTTTTTCATAATTCTGTATTTTGCAGGTTTGCGAGTCTGATCGTATATCGGACCCCCGAACCTAATTGATTGACATGTAACCTCCATGTTTTACTGCTGTAAGTATGACAGTCTCCTTTTCTATTGGCTGATTTCAAATCAGAGGTTGCGGGCTTGTTTAATTGATCATGTTCCCGCCCTCAACCGCACCTGAAACAGTGCATGGTTTACGATTTTGGCTCTTGGCCCATAACTCTTGGCCTTGAGCAATTGAATAACACCATAACTTGCGAGCGCCGCGGGCCCGCTGACATACAGCTTACATCCCCTAACTTGCAGAGGCCAAAATGAATGAGGCTCAATGTGTGCATGAGCTGAGGGGCAGGCCTTTGCCGGGACTTTGTTGGAGGTTTCACGGAGTAAAAATAGAGCTTTTAAGCATATTTAGATATGCAAACAAGTAGTTTATTTGAATATAAAAAAAAACAGGGAGTCTTCCATTTACCTTTAAATGGGCCAATGTTTTTATTTTCCCTGCCATTATAGGCTAGGAGACAGCGACCATTTGTAGTATCAGAAAGAAAAACAAACAGCAGGCAGTTATGGGTGGCACAGATGAGGCCCACACCACCAAGCTATGAAAGTGTAATGCCAATCATGGAAATACACATGTTCAAAGGGCTGTAAAAGACTTCACTAAAGGCTGTGATTGCTAATTCCTGTGGGATAATTGTCCATGACAACCCTGCAAAACTTAAAGAATCCAGGGGCATTATACCCACCAATAGCAGTAGCAGTGATTTTAAGAGGTGTGACTGAGGCGCCAACAGGCTAGGTAAAGATATCCTCAAATCATAGCCTGTTGGAGCCTTCAGAACCAGGTTTGGAAACTATTGGTATATAGCACAGGGGAACACATTTTTAAATGGACACAGATTATTTAACACACAGTCCAAAGTAGCACAGTATATGGGATATTCCAACTGCTTACAATATATTAAGATGACTAACTTCTAGAGTAAGGGAGGGTTGTCTTGTTCGGTGGTGCCAACCCATATAGTTTTCATGACAAAATACTGGAGTGGGTTGGCAATTCCTTCTCCAGTGTACCGAGATTTGTCTGACCTCTCTGCTATGACCTTCCCATCTTGGGTGACCCTACATGGTATAGCTCACAGCTTCATTTAGGTAAGGGAGGGCGCATAACCTCTAATAAAGAAAAGGCACAAAAAAAGTACTATACTTTCGTGTCTATATAAAAAATTATCAAAAAGTGCTAACAAAAAAAAAAAAAAGTTTAGAAGAAAATCATATCGTAAGCATGTTATTTTAGAATCTGTTTAATTCCTCCTCCTGTGTTCACACAGAATTAAACGGAAATCATGGCCTGTCTGGTGGGTTTTGAGGAGAGGTTTGGGAACTGCTGCTTTAGTACATTATTTCATACAATATTCTAAGGGTGCACCTCAAAGATTACAATTACACGCAATACACTGGAAACCTCTGTAAAGAATGGGACGGGCAAAGCTAAAATTAGATAGCAAGATCTAATTTTAATGAATTATTTTTATTAAGATTGTCGGGTATTTATTTATTTTGGTTACTACAATTTAACTACAATGTAACACTGATACTTAACACCTTAAATTAAAGTAACTAACTATAGCAACCCAATTCATAAAGATTGCCTACCCTTCTGCTAGAACAAAATATAGAAATAGATAGATAGACAGACAGACAGAGTGACAGTGAAATAGAGAGATAGAAAGACAGAGATAAAGAAATAGAGATAGATAAAAGGCACCCTAAGTCCGACATTTTGGACAATGTGTAATATTAGGAATACAACACCCCCAACTTCACTTCCTTCTAAGAAGAAGTTAGAGACATTTTTAATTCAAGGTACAGAGTATTTGAATCCTGCTGTATTACACTATCAAGATAGGCCCGCATAGTTAAAACTATGGTATTCCCAGTAGTAGTAACATGCGGATGTGAGAGCTGGACCATAAAGAAGGCTGAGCCCTGTAGAATTGACGCGTTTGAATTGTGGTGTTGGAAAAAAATACTTAGAGTCCCTTGGTCTGCAACAAGATCCAATAAATCCATATTACAGGAAATCAAGATAAACTGTTCACTGGAAGGTATGATCATGAGACTAAAGCTGAAATATTTATGCCATATCATGAGAAGACAGGATCCCCTAAAGAAAACTCTTATGCTTTGAACATAAACTTGATGGAGCTCAGAGGGGCAGTGGCTGACAGATGTGCCTGGCGTCCATAGGGTCACAGAGAGGTCTGTATTATATCATTTTATTTTTTATACATATGTATTATAATAGCCCCTTCTGGATCGCTACCTTGTTATGGTGAAGGGGTTTGTGTACCTCAATGAAACGTTGAGCTATACCATGTAGGATCACCCAAGATGGGCAGGTCATAGTAGAGAGGTCAGACAAATCACGGTCCACTGGAGAAGGAACTGGCAACCTACTCCAGTATCTTTATTCTTACCCATAAGGTTTTAGCAAAGATCTTGGCAACCAGAAACACAGACTAAAAGACTGAACAACAAATACAACAACATTATAATAACACTGAAAAGATAAAATATAACATACCGTATTGGTCCGAATATAAGCCGCACCTTTTTTCCGATTTTTGAGTTTGCGAGTTACGGGTGCGGCTTATATTCGCAACCGTAAAAAAAATCACTGCCGATTTGCGAGCTTGCGAGTTACGTGTACGTCTTCTACTCGCGAACATAAAATTACTGCCGATTTGCGCAATTGTGAGTTAAGGGTGCCGATTTGCGTGCTTGAGACTGCGGTATTGTAGCAATTGAATAGCGATTTAAGGTTTTAGTGATTCTAACATCCTCCAAGTGATCAGCCTATGCAAGAAACAGGCTTTCTAATTAGTACTGTAACCTGCAAAAAAAAGCTACAGTACTAATTAGAAAGCCTGTTTCTTGCATAGGCTGATCACTTGGAGAGTCTTTCTTTCTCCAATTTTAAGGGTGCGGCTTATATTTGAGTACTATCTTTTTTTCTATTTTTTCCCCTTGAATTTTACAGGTACGGCTTATATGCGGGTGCGGCTTATATTCGGACCAATACGGTAATGACTCAGCAGCCATGTATATATTGTAATGCTATGCAGAATTGATATTTTTAACAGATAACCCACAGTCACAGTAAACTTTTGATATGTGTTGTGCAGTTGAGAAATGTGCTCCGAAGAATATTGGAAAAGAATCTGCTTTAATGCAATAAAAAAATATACTGCGACAATAATTCACATTGTAAATATCTACCCACGTTTTACACACACAAAAAAAAAACAGAGAGGTATTATCATTACACAATAATTTTTAGCAGAGCTAAAAAAACTAAAATTTCCAGACAAAGCTGTAACAATATATTGTAAAAGTGCAAGCTTTTAATTTTTTTTATATTTTCACTTCTTTACAAGCAGTTTCAGCAGCTATCATAATAAAATGATATACTAGTAAAAAGGCACTGTATGAAATTGGAAACTCTATTTATATTACCATTTGGTCTGCAGTTTTTATTTACAGCATAAGCCTGTTCTCAACAGAAATAAATTACACAAGACATACACATATACAGTAATTTAAATGCAACTAGTATGCTGACAATTCGTAGATTATGTATGTGCCACCTCTACAAAATATTTAATTTAAAAATCACTTGTGATATGTTTGTCAAACTGAGAAGCATATACAGCAAGAAAATCATAGCTTAATTAAAGTTAGGGAAAGGTCAACAGCGTTCATATGCAAGATGTTTCAGCGTGATGTCACTTGGGTACAATCAATTAAAATGCACATTGAATAGTTTAATGAACAAACCAAACAAAAAGCAACCGGGTTTATAGACGGGAGGGGGAAGGAGCTGATCCAGAGTGATTAAAAAAAAAAGAAAAGAAAAAAGTAATCTACATTCTTTGTGATTCTAGGACGATCAATTATTCAGAGAAGAACTATGGTTTAATGAACAAACCAAATAAATATCAACTAGGTTTGTAGATGGGAGTGGGAATGGGTTTATCTGGAGCCATAGAAAAAAAAAAAAAAAGAAAGAAAAAAAGAATGAAAGAAACATTACAAAAGAATAAAGTAATCTACATTCTTTGTGATTCTTAGACGATCAATTATTCCAAGAAGAACTAGGACTGATTTAATGAACAAACCCCCCCCAAAAAAAAAAAAAAAAAAATCGACCAGGCTTATACATGGGAGTGGGAAGGCGCCGATTAGGAGGGATACAAAAAAAAAGAAAAAAGAAAGAAAAAAAATATTCTACATTCTTTGTGATTTTTACACAATCAGATATCCCGAGAAGAACAACGATTGGTTTAATGAACAAACCAAATAAATATCAACCAGGTTTATAGATGGGAATGGGAATGGGTTGATCTGGAGTCATATAAAAAAAAAAAAAAAAAAAAAAAAAAAAAAGTAATCTACATTCTTGCGATTCTTACACAATCAATTATTCTGAGAAGAACTATGTCTGGTTTAATGAACAAACCAAAAAACAAATAAAGATCAACCAGGCTTATAGATGGGAGTGGGAATGGGCCAACCCGGAGTAATATGAAAAAAAAGTAATCTCAATTCTTTTTGATTCTTACACAATCAGATATTCCGAGAAGAACAATGATAATTGGTTTAAGTAACAAACCAAACAAAAATTAACTGGAAAAAGAGTGATTAAAAAGGAAAAAAAAAGTAATCTACATTCTTTGCGATTCTTTGTTCCAAGAAGAACGATGACTGGTTTAAAGGAACAAACCAAACAAAAATTAGCCGGATTTATAGATGGGAGGAGTAAGGGGCTGATCTGGAGAAATACAATTTTTTTTAAATTTACATTCTTTGTGATTCTTACACAATCAGTTATTCAGAAAAGAACAATGACTGGTTTCAATTGCTCCTCATAATGGTTTAATGAAAAGGAGCCGACTACAAAAAAAAAAAAAAAAAGAGAAAGAGAAAGAAAATAAGAAAAAAAATGATCTACATTATTTGCGATTCTTACATGATCAATTATTCCAACAAAAACAATGACACAATGGTTTTAAAGGAACCAAAAAAAAAAAATGGGTTTATAGACGGGAGGGGAAAATGGCCGATCTGGAGTGATAGAAAAAAATTAAAAATTATACATTTACATTCTTTGCAATTGTTATACGATCAGTTATTCTGAGAAGAGCGATGACTGGTATCAATTGTTCCTCATAATGATTTAATAAACAAACCAAACAAAAAAAATAACTGGGTTTACAGATGGGAGGAGGAAGGGGCTGATCAGGAGTGATAGAAAAAAAAAGAAAAGAAAAAAGTAATCTACATTCTTTGCGATTCTTACACGATCGGTTATTCTGAGAATAATGATGACTGGTATCAATTGCTTCTCATAATATGACCAGCAAATAAAAAAACATGGCTCTAATATAAAGAAATAACGTGTGACAAGGTTTCCTAAAACATTTCTATTTTGAACCTCACAAGTTAAATTGCTTTTGCTGGCACCTTCCACCTCACAGCATGCCTGACAGACAAATTGATCGAAACATTGGAAAATAATATGCTAGCAAAATTTTCTCAGGGTGAGTTTCCAGTCTTTTGAATTTTTCATAAAAATATCATCCTCTTGATTCTTCTTCTTTTTTTCCCTCTTGTGGTACAGTAGCATACAGTATTTCTAGCAGCGGGGAGACAGTGAAAACAAAACAATTTTCAGAAAGCTGCTTTGTATGTGAAGTTCACAGGCTGGGTATCAGACATCTCTGCCCTACAGATTATGCTGTTCAATTATAATAAACTCATGCATCTGAAGACGCCTTAGGGCCTCTCATTAGACTTAGGGTTGTTTATTACAGGGAATGCTGTTTGTATCATTTATAAAGCAAAACAGTCTAAGAAAATCATTCATACAACACAGATAAAAACAGTATGGGAAATGTATAAAAGAACACATTTTTTATTTATTGCATAATATCAATACAGTAAAATCCCAGTTATCTGGCACCTAACTAACCGTGACTCTCAAGCAACCGGCATCAATTCCCCATATTAAAAAAACTCCTGCTAAACCAGCAATATTCATCAGTTAGAGACTGCAAAAAAAAAAATACTACGTTTTTTTCTAATTGTTTTTTTATGGGTCTAAATGGCCCAGTTTAGGTGCTAATGTCTTTTTATATGCATTTTGAGGGGTTTTGGGGGGTTTTAAGGGCTGTTTAGACCCTTTTTGTCAGGGACTCACAATTAACCGGCAACTACACTTATCCGGCAATAGGGAGTTCCCGTGGGTGCCGGATAACGAGGAGTTTACCGTATTGCTAAGATTTAAAGGCACACTAAAAGTATTTTAATTTCATGTGTATCATTATATTAGCATGTCTCCATATTTTACCTCTTTAAACATTGTAGTACTTATTAGTAAGTTCTGTGCCTTTAAGTAACACTGGATTTTAAGAAAAACTGCACATGTTTAGTATGTAACACACTTTTGAAGATTCTGTTTATGTACAGAAGTTTGCATCCCATCTGGTCTCCTGAAATCTTGGAGCTTGAGGGCTGTGCTAATCTTAAAAAGTATATGGAAATGTCCCTGTTTTTATTTATTTTTCTCATCGAACACATACTGTTTATAGCAGAAACACACACTACATTAATTAATTCTATACAAATACAGATTTATTTTATTAAAAATGGTTTCCACATTCCCAGGGGACCCTACCCAGGCACCCCATACTAACCAAAAGAATCACTCAATTTAAGTATGTTTTTTAACCCTATACTAACCTTCAAACCATCAGTAGCGCGGATATCCATAGCAGCATTGCCTGAGCTGCTTCCTTGTGTGGGTACAAAAAGACTATACATCCCACGATGCATTGTTGCAGAGACTGAATCCCCAGACATTGCAACAATGTTGTAGCTGCTTCTGATTGGCCGCAACGAATTATAAATTGTATGCTATTTTAGCTTGGATTTTCAGGGGCATTCCTTCTCAAAATCAACTGCAAGAAGACTCCAGTGTAAGTTTGTCTATTTTGGGCTTTTTTCATGTAAAAAATGTTTGCATACACTACTGATTCTCTTCTATCAGATGCATTCATCATCCATGAAACTTCTATATACCATATTTTACATCTTTAAGCATTGTACTACTAATCAACAAGTTCTGTGTTTTTCTTGAACTACAGCATTCTTCACAGTATGTAACACACTTTCGAAGATAAATGGACTTTTGAGATTCTGTTTAAGTAAAGAAGTTTGCATCTCGTCTTCCTTCATCACATCCTGATAATTTGGAGCTTGAGGGCTGCGTTTATCTGAACCATCAGTATAGCTAGGGTGGGGGAGGTTGATTTGTTGTATAATTAGATGTATAATATAGCTGTATAATTAGATATTTTTTATATCCTCACACAAGGGTGGCACCTGGTATATGCTAATGACGTGGCGCGCATGTGACGTCACATACGCACTGGGTCAAGGAGCGGAGCGGAGGCCGGAGCAGAAGCAGGTAAGTGAGGTATTTAGGGGGGTTTAGATTGAGAAGGGGGGTTTAGGTTGAGGAGGGGGGTTAGAATGAGGAGGGAGGTTGAGGATGAGGAGGGGGAAGGGAATATCGGCGTATAACACGCACCTATCATTTGCTCCCTATTTTCAGGGAGAAAAAGTGTGTGTTAAAATAAATACCGTATAAATACAGTATTTTATTGTCCTTTCTTACATAGCCACAGTATTTTTTCCTAATAGTGTCTCTTTAACCCCCCCCCTTTTGGGGGGGGGGGGCGTCCGACTCTCCGTGACTTCATGGACTGTAACACACCATGCTGATCCACTTGGTATTCATGGTAGAGATATTGGAGTGGGTTGTCAGATCCTTCACCATTGTACCACAGCATACAGGTATTCCTAGGTGGTCTCTCATCCAAGTACTGACCAGGCATAACCCTGCATGTCTTTAGGGTGGTGTGACTTCTTGGTTTCCCCACTATAATCGAACCCATGTGAAAGCACTGAATCCTAACCACTGGACCACCAGGGAACCCCTTTAACCCCTAAAAAAAAGAAATGGACACCATCTGTGTTCGTGACAATACGTTAAAATTGGCATCATGCATTTTTTTAGATTATATGTCAATGCCACTACAGCGACAATGCAAACCTAATAATGTGTATATTGCTTTTTACACAATAAATAACAAATGTGAGATGAGACATCAGCTACATAGATCTAAACAATGTTAGTATCTAACAATCCTACATGATTCTCATGGTTTACATATCATAAACCTCAAGGCTTCAGAATTAATTTCATTGCTTTTTAAGCAAAATCATTCCTCATACATCGAAATGACTGCGAGATTGATCATTTGTGCGAACGTAATTTCTAAGTGAACAGGCGGAGGATCAATGGGAAGGTTTATGTATCATCTCTCCAGCAAAGCTAACAAGTTTAAAAAAGTATCATCTGCTCCTATTGATTTGTCTGAGAATATCAAATGAGTGCAGACGATCTGTAGAAATATATACAAAATATCAATTATTCCTGTAGTGTCAGACTATTGCACGGCGTGATTATTGCAATGATACAAGTGGATGTGAGAACGCTCCGAAATGCGCCGGTGCAGAGCGTTTTCTTAGTTTTATTTAATACAATAAATAGGATGATGAATTTACAAAGGAGCTGATAGGATACAGGCAGATACTGATCAGTTTCTTGTGGCTACAGAAAGGGCATTTCTCCATATTCCTTGAAGACTTATGCATTCATAATCCAGGAAACTTCTATATACCTCTAAGATTCCTCACTTACTGCCACTAGAAGAGGGCCCCTACTCAGTCGTGGGCCCCACGGCTTTGCACCAGAAGCAGCTCTGCCATTGATTATAATGTCTATTGGTTAGTGATTATTTGAACCAGAAACAATCTTAAAGAGCCAGTGTACACACTTTTGATGTTGAACCTAGTTTATTAGTCCACCATTAATTAACATTAAATAAGCAGGAGCAAAGTTTTGACGAGAAAATAAAAAAAATCGAAAAAAGCAATTTACCTCAATAATGGCTGCTGCGTTTGTCCCTCCCCACCTCTCTCATTGTCCTGAGCATTACTGAATGGAAGTTAAATATTTCACCTGCAATAATATTATTCAAACCTTACCAAGACAGACTAATCAACTGAAATATTTAACTTCCTTTAAGTAGTGCTCGGGACAATGAGGGAGGGAGGTAGGGTATAACAGCAGCCATTATTTTTACTTTTTATTTTCTGGTCTTTAGATTACATTGGATCTAATAAAATACCCATTATTCATAAACAACTAATGGCTAAACTAAATTTAGTTTTCAAACATACGTGCCTTGTTTAGCAGGGCTTTATAAAATTATAAAGGACAAGTAAGGTCAGCCAGTAAAGGTAACACACAAGTGACCAGCCCAGAAGATAAAACAGGCCATTTATCTCATTTCACTAGCTATACACAGCAGGTGACCAAAGTTCTCTGAGTTCAATTGTTTATCCAGTATGTAATATCCATAGTCATTAATAGGTCAATATGTAATATAAACTGTAGATAACATATATACACACACTATATACACCAATATAACTGCTGGAGGCAGCCACTGCTGAAGGTCCAACTTGTGTAACAAGACCTGTTAAAATGTACCTGGTCCAATGTGAAGGTTAGAATTGTTACATTTATTCAGAAATAGGACGTGTAGGTAGCAAAATTGAAAAACCTGGCTAAGTGTAAACCTCGGGCCATCCACACAAACCTTTAATTGCCAATTGTTTCTCAGGATGCACAATTACCATGGAGAATACGAGGGAAGAAGGTTTTTGCGGCATTTTGCACAACTGTGGAGTATGTGAGTTCATGCAAATGTTATGCAAAGAATAAGCACAGGAACAAACCCTGGAGGTATACGGGCTGCACAATATTATATCACTAAGGACCTAAATAAAATATTAATATTAATGTAGTCTCAAGCCCCATTAGGTCAACCTAAATATAACTTCAGTATATATATATATATATATATATATATATATATATATATATATATTTGTGGGCATATTTGCATGTCCCTGCTCAGCTTCCCAGTGTAATAACTGTATTTCTTGGAATTCTGAGCTGGAAACTGTTTTTTTAACTTGTTTTAGACATTCAAATGTGAACACAGATGTACTATTTCTTTACTAATATATATATATATATATATATATATATATATATATATATATATATATACATATATTTAAAAAAAAAAAAAAAAATATATATATATATATATATATATATATATATATATATATAACTGCTTTGTTGCAAAAATAGAGGTGTCCTAACATTGGGCAACTTCAACTACAGCCCTACTAACAAGTATATTTGAAGCCCATATTTCTCATGCAAAAGAAAATGTAAAATTAGCTCTTTAATGGAATGATCGACAATCGGAGAGATCCGTGTCCTTTTAAGATGGAACTGAATAGAGTTCTAGAATAATAATGAACTTGGACACCAACTGTGCCTAGTTACTTATATATAAAAATGTAGGTTTTGTTATCATGGAAGTTGAATGGTCACCATGAAGCATGTGTTAGCCTGGAGGCTATAAGAGCTCATTAGGAAGTGAAATTCTGGTGCTGTGCTCTTCTTGGGGTTAAATGTGACATTGTAAAAAATTAAGGGAAAAAAACCTATACAAATGTAAAGTAGATATTATGCTATGTAGTAGAATCTTGCGTCTTCAAGAAAAGAGTTGGTTCTGAAAATATATACAAAATATAAGGTTAGTAGACACAATAAGTGCAAGTTTGGGTTGATTTTTAAATTCAAACCGTTACGTTTTATGTTTTGGGCTCTTTAAGAGAATAAAAAAAAAAATAGATATACAGTGCCTTGCAAAAGTATTCACCCCCTTGAGTTTTTACATTACAGCACTAAATTCAATGTTTTGTTAATCTGAATTTTATATGATTGATCAGAACACAATAGTCTAAGTTGGTGAAGTGAAATGAGAAAAATATTTACATAAAACTATTTTTTAGAAATAGAAAACAGAAAATTGGCATGTGCGTATGTATTCACCCCCTTTGTTATGAAGACCATAAAAAGCTCTGGTGCAACCAATTACCATCAGAAGTCACATAATTAGGGAAATGATGTCCACCTCTGTGCAATCTTAGTGTCACATGATCTGTCATTACATATACACACCTTTTTTGAAATGCCCCAGAGGCTGCAACACCTAAGCAAGAGGCACCTCTAACCAAACACTGCCATGAAGACCAAGGAATTCTCCAAACAAGTAAGGGACAATGTTGTTGAGAAGTCCAAGTCAGGGTTAGGTTACAAAAAGTATCCAAATCTTTGATAATCCCCAGGAGCACCATCAAATCTATCATAACCAAATGGAAAGAACATGGCACAACAGCAAACCAGCCAAGAGATGGCTGCCCACCAAAACTCATGGACTGGGCAAGGAGGACATTAATCAGAGAGGCAGCACAGAGACATAAGGTAACCCTGGAGGAGCTGCAGAGTTCCACAGCAGAGACTGGAGTATCTGTACATAGGACGACAATAAGCCGTACGCTCCATAGAGTTGGGCTTTATGGCAGAGTGGCCAGAAGAAAGCCATTACTTTCAGCAAAAAACAAAAATGGCACGTTTTGAGTTTGCAAAAAGGCATGTGGGAGACTCCCAAAATGTATGGAGGAAGGTGCTCTGGTCTGATAAGACTAAAATTGAACTTTTCGGCCATTAAAGAAAACGCTATGTCTGGTGCAAACCCAACACATCACATCACCCAAAGAACACCATCAGCCGGGACTGTGACACTGGTCAGAGTTAAGGGAAAGATGGATGGTGCTAAATACAGGGATATTCTTGAGCAAAACCTGTACAACTGTGCGTGATTTGAGGCTAGGACGGAGGTTCACCTTCCAGCAGGACAATGACCCCAAAGAAACACTTGAGTGGTTTAAGGGGAAACATCTAAATGTGTTGGAATGGCATAGTCAAAGCCCAGAACTCAATCCAATAAAAAATCTGTGGTCAGACTTAAAGATTGCTGTTCACAAGCGCAAACCATCCTACTTGAAGGAGCTGGGGCAATTTTGCAAGGAGGAATGTGCAATAATCCCAGTGGTAAGATGTGGCAAGCTCATAGAGACTTATCCAAAGCGACTTGGAGCTGTGATTGCCGCAAAAGGTGGCTCTACAAAGTTTTGACATTAGGGGGGTGAATAGATATGCACATTGAATTTTTTTGTTATTTTGTCCTATTTGTTGTTTGATTAACAATAATAAAAAAAATATATATATATTCAAAGTTGTGGGCATGTTCTGTAAATTAAATCCAACAATCCATGTTACTTCCAGGATGTGAGGCAACAAAACATGAAAAATGCCAAGTGGGAAGGGGGGGTGAATACTTTTGCATATGGTAATTAGTGGAACTGAATTGATTCTTATATATTTTCTGTGATGCCCAAAATGATCCACCCATGCACTATCTTTCAGTTAGGTTCTCTCTCCTGTCCTAATCAAGTACAATGTGCCAGTAATTATCATACTGTGTCAAAAATAACAAGTGTATATCTCAACAATTATCTTGTTTGGAAAAATGGTTAGTTCACTGGATAGACAGCTTTAATTATCCAGTAATCACTAATAAATCTGACAGGTCCGCTTTACGCAGTATTTGTTTCATTTAGTGCAGATTTTATAAACATGCATCTTTGCTCTACCAACACAAGCACATATAATAGTTGTCAAACTGCGATTTGTCGTCACGCTTGCGCGCTCTTTGCAGCCAGCAGCGCCCTCGCAAAGCGAGGCGAAGAAGCTGCACAGCACTTAGGCTGCAATGAGCTCCAAAGGCGCTCATTGCAGCCAGGGGTGCGGTTACTCATGTGAGATGAGTGCCGAAGGCGCTAATCTGCAAACCTTGCGAAGCAAGCCATTGAAGCACGTAGCGCAGCACAGCATTTAGGCTGCCATTATTTGCAATTTTTTGTCACTCGAAAATTGGCTAAGTGACAAAAAAAATGGTGGCCGAAAAACGTAACAAATCTGAAACAAGATGAAAACGCGGCAGAGCAAAGCCAAGCACGTGGGACTTAGAAAATACACAACGGCGCAAACAATAACACTTACACTAACTACACCAGGCAAGTAGGACTTTGAAAATACAACAAATGAGGAACAAAAGCATCACATCGTATGACAACCAGCATTGCCAACCAGCAGGGCCCTATACTACACAGGCCTATAAGGTACACAGGGGGAGAGGCTCGCAATGAGCGCCAAAGGCGCTCATTGTGAGATATGCGATGAGCGCCAAAGGCGCTCAGCGCAGGGCTCACGATTAGCGCCAAAGGTGCTCAGAGGGCCTATAGCCTAGCACTGTGTGGCAAACAGCATTGCCTGCCTTACAATTATATTGCCATAATTTTCTGACAAGCAATTTGCTAGTTTTAAATAAAGCCCATCTATCCTGGTTGTCTCTCTACTTTTCCCCTAACACACTATAACATAAGTACCCCCCTCACTTCAAGTCTATACTATTCCAACTTACCTCAACTCTTCCTGTTGCCAAGTGTATGTATATTATCTTCTAATTGTATGTAATGTGTCTATTGTAACCCCAGCATTGTTGTGGTGAAGTCGTTCAGTTGTGTCCAACTCTCCAAGACCCTATGGACTGCAGCACACCAGGCACATTTATCGTTAATGTCTCTGGTTGTGCCTATCCATAAGGTTTTCTTGGCAAATATACTGGAGTGGGTTGCCAGTTTATTTTCCAGTGGACCGTGATTTGTCTGACCTGCCTGCTATGACATGCCCATCTTGGGTGACCCTACATGGTATGGCTCATAGCTTCATTGAAGCACACAAGCCCTTTCACCATGACAAGGTAGCGATCCAGAAGGGGAACCCTAGCATACATGATAATAATAATAACAATCACTAATATAGTTGTGAGCATTGCGGGTTGCTGCTAACACTTGTGGGCTCGCACAGCAAGCCCTCAGCAACTGCGGCCCTCGCAAAGCGAGGCCCGCAGTTTCTGGCAAGGAGCGCCAAAGGCGCTCCTTGTACTGGTGGAGATGAGCGTAGAAGGCGCTCATCCCTACGACCCGCAGGACTACAGATCAACAGAAATCTCAATTACACCATTCACAATGCGAAAGCCGTAGCAGTTTGAAAAGAATCAAGTGGAAAAATTACGGCATGTAACACTTTGCAAAAAGGAAAGTGGGACTTAGAAAAAAAAAATACGACCCACGGCACTTAGAAGAAAAACGAGGTAAAAAAAATACGAAGTTAACGGTCGAACTGCGCACATACAAAAACAAAAAAAACACAAAAAAAAAAAAAAAAAAAAAAAAACACATCACGCACAGCATGGGGGGAGAGCCAGGATGTCTGGGAGTGAGGTTGCACGAGAATTTAAAAACAATTTGCCGACAAGAAAAACAAGTGACAAGAAAATTGGCGGCCGAAAAAACTCGAAAACGAGGCCACACGACCCATAACCATGCTAAACACCGCCAGGCACATTAGACTTTTACCCAGGAATGTATGAGGTACAAAACACACTATTAGGAAAGACAGAAAATGCTACACACCCGCGTAACACATAAGACAATCGCAGCCATTTCACAACACTAACTTGCAACTAATAACATTACCATTCTGAAATGGCGCTTTATACAACTAAACAAATGGTTTGGCCTCGCGCACGCAGCCTATTTACACTGCACACTTGCCACATTGCTATCACTTACACCTCAGGTCAGCAACATTCCAAATGTACATTGTATGCTGCAGGAAAATCAAAACAGATTGTTAGCTCTTCAGGATATATATATATATATATATATATATATATAAAAGCAGGGGAGAGGCTCGCAATGAGCACCGAAGGTACTCCGAGGAACAAAAGAATTACATTGTGTGCCAAACAGCATTACCTGCCTTACAATTTTATGACATTCGCAATTCGCTAGTAATAATAATAATAATAATAATAATAATAATAATAATAATAATAATAGGTAACAAGCCACAAGGAAGCATTTACTACAGCACAGAACAGCCTTCTCCATAGCTGCACATTTACCCAAAAGTATACAATTTAAAGAAACACTAATACTACTACACAGCACTTTTATCAGTTTATGATTGCAATTCATTTATAAAACAAAATGATCTCATTAGCAAATTAACAGCCTTATTAAATTGCGATTCGGTAAATTTAAAAGGGCTTTATTTAAGCACACAGCATATTTTTTACAAAAGTTTTTAGTTAGTGAAGACCTTGATTTTGGATAGAAGTTCACTAACTAAAAACTTCTGTAAATAAAATATGCTGTGTGCTTAAATAGAGCCCTATTCAATTTACTGAATCACAATTTAATAAGGCTGTAAATCTTTTAGAGAGTTTGGTTGTTATCATCATAGACCTTACATGTAATGCCTATTAGTGAGGTCACAAAATAGACTCAGTGAAGATAAGTGAAACTGGGGGTCTCTCTGAGCTGAATTACATTGATAAAAAGCTATGATAAGAATCTGTATTGTGGACATGACAGGTGCAAGATTCACTAAGCTTCACAGTGGTTAGAAGAAGATGGTGGAAAACACATGGGGAAAAATGTATATTGCAGCTTCAGGGAATAACTTTGTAGCTTCAGGGAATAACTTTGTATCCCCTGCAATGCTTAGTGAATCTACCCTACTGCCACCATAATATAAAATAAACCTTGTAAATTGAGCATCTTTATATATCCACATCAAACAACTTGAAAATGAAATCAAATGTTTTTAACATGTCTAAAACATGGTAATGAACTTCTGATGAAATTGAAGCAGCCAACGCAAAGTTCCAGTGACGTGGACACTATCGGGCAGTACTCACCGTGAGAGAGGCAAAAACACATCTGCTATTACAATTTGTCTTACTATGCATTACTGATTCTTCTGGGTAATTGAAAAATCATAAACGTGATCTATTAAACGAGCCAGTGGGTACAGCCAGCATTAATAAGGCATTAGGTTCTTGTGAATATGAGAGGCTAACACTCCTCTTTTCTGTAACACATTTAATAAAGTTTGTTGCTTCCCCCCAGTTATGTCTTATATTAATATTTTAACCCTAAATAGCACAGTATTTTAATTTTTCAAAAATAGCTGTTAATTATGTAAGGAATATATTTTTAAACAAGATAAAAATAGGAAATACATTCAATACATATGTGATTTAATATATATATATATATATATATATATATATATATTAGTTCAGTTTGCATAAGAATATTATATTCTAAAAAAATTAACAAAAAATAAAAATAAGCACTATCTTCTTAAGTGCGGATTGACAAATACTTGGAAAGCTGTACAATTTGGCTTCTATATCTCTGAATTGGTATTTCAATGACAGATGTTTGTTGCGGCAAAAACCTCTGTCAGAACAAAATTAGGTGATCTATCATTTTAAGATATGGTCTTCATATACTGTTTACTCGAAGATATCACTTGCCTCAAGCCAATTTTGACCAAGAACATTCTGTGATATGGAAGTGATTTGTATATCATCATTTTTGTGATAAATGTAGCTCTTGAACACAAAATAACCTACCATTCCACAGTATTACAGTTAAAACTCCTCTACCAGTAAATCTGCACGAGTGTTTTTATTACTAGCAGGGCATCCAGATTTCAATGTATGTTCTTTTATTTGTGGAATATCATCATCGCTAAATAAAACCCTTAAAGATCAAGGCCATATTTCTGCAACATTTCGCCTGCCTCCCTCATACATAAAGCATGTTCTTTCACACACGATAATTGCACGCTGAATATGTTTTCTCTATATGAGCTATAAACTACGGGCATATGTTTAATATATGTATTATATAAGGGAAAATATATAAAGAAATAGTGTTTTTTCACAAACTAAAATGAATACTTCCCCCTTCTAAAATGTATACACTAATGAGTAGATTGTATCTACATAAGATGATAGTAGTGGGTTGTTGATAAGTATCAGGCTACGCCTGTTTGTGGAAGGGGTTTCTCTTTTCTATACCATCCGTCTACATACCATTTCCAGCCATTGGTTGATAATTCAGTCAAAGATGCTTTAGGGTGCTTATCAATCATAGTCATGGCACTAGGTATTAATTATTTTCCAAGTATTCTCCGCCCTTATGCCTCCTCTTTCTATCTCTACTTTTGCTTTCTCCATAACATCTAAACTCAACATCACAAAAAAAAAAAAAAAAAAAAAAAAAACAACAGCAGGAGTCATAGCCCATTTGGTGTGCCCACATGCCCTCTGCCCACAGAAATGCCACCACACCCTTGAGACCAATGTCAGAGTTGCAGCGAGAAGTAGTCGCCATTCCACACCTATCATGACCCAAAATTAACCTCTCATCCTACCCTTTTTTTTCTTTTTTCAGTGAAGAAAACAGATTTTCCAGCAAGTTAGTGTCCTAGTTCATTTCAAACTACAGTCGAACATCCTCCTCCGAAGTATTTGTCTGAACCAAGTCCTTCAAGCTTAATATCTCTCGGCTAACTACATCCTCAATTACAACAATCTAGAACGCACCATCATTTTGCATGGACCATTCCTCATGTATGGAGAAATCTCAATGGGGAAATTCCTTCCCAGCATCAGCTAGAAACATCCATCTCCATTTTCAACCCACAAAGCTCTACCCATTCCTCCTGATGTAGATCAATTTCCTCATTCCATACAGAGCATTTTATAACTTGTCTTATACTGCCACAAGAAACTTATGTTAGCCTTCCCCCCAACCCCAGGCACTATCTGAACCCATTTATCCAAGATTCAGAAAGACCAAGCATAAAAACAAATATTCTTACCCTAGCAACACTAACCATGCCTGGATCAATGATCCAACAAATAGCAGACATCTTAAACTAAAACCATTTGGCCCAACTGCATTCTCTATTTATCCTGAAATCTTTTTAGCATTTTTGAGATAGTGAATTTTCCATATATGACACAACAAGCCTATTTTTCTCACCTAATCAGGCCACACATGTAATTTAGACCACAAATATGTCTCCAGTCATCAACTCCAATTACCTACAACGATAATTTATACCATGAAGATTTTTGGCCCCTTCCTTTATATCATCAACTCTCAGCCTTCTTCCACACACACACAACTTTGTTTACTTCTCCAGTAACCATATTCCTTAACTTTAAGTTAAGTTGGTCTATTTTTTCTCAGGTTCTCAGAGGAAGCTACCAAATATGTTAGAGTACCAATTGTAGGACACCATGGTTCACAAACCATTCACCACAATTCATTCACATTGTTATTCACTTAATTAGTAATTTAATGTAGCCAATACCTTATAATAATTCTACATTCTACAGGCCTCACTATTTGTGACGTATGGTGAAATTTAATAAAAAGCACTAATTATAAATATGCAAAAAATAAATGAAAGAATTTAAAAATACCTGTAAATTATTTGCCTAGAATATCTATGACTGGTTTGAAGATGGGGGTCTGGCAAAATTAAAAATAATTTTATTTGTATAGGACAAACAGCATATATAATGATTTATGGCATTTACCAGGAGTCGTCTATTCTGGTATGTCTGTCTAAAGTCATTTCCTAACAGAAACCATTTCCTATGGAATGGCATCTGTCATTTTTTCTGGTATAAGTTAGAATGTCATAACTTTAAAAAGCTCCAGTTAAGGAACAAATGTTGAAAAATGGGCGAGTACTTTCATTTTGTTGCAACTTCAGCACATCTCGGCAAGTTTCATATTTCTCCTATGTGGAGAGACTCTGAGCGCCTAAAGCATTTCCAAATGTAGGATTGTTTTTTAAAGTATGCAGATGATCATAATAGGCAAAAAAAACTGCACTCTTTGTCTGTGCCGTTTCAAGATGTGACATCCAATTTGGCCTAAAGCGACAGATCTCGTCATTGTTTCTTGGCTTTAATTTGCATGCTAAACTGCTCTGAAAAGATTTCATTTATTTTTAAATTTTGTCAAAAGGCTCATATTATACAGCTCATTACAAGTATTCCTAACTCTTAGACAATGACTCCACATACTGTATACTTCCACTAATGAAGTGGAAAAGTCGAACAACAAATCATTTGTACGCTTTCTCTTCAATATTTTTAATGGAGGAAGTTTTTAATCATAATCAAACATAATCATTTATGTTAAGCTATGCATGTACTAAGTCAATGTAGCACAAACAGCTATTAAGCAAAAATTATGACATTAAGGAAGAGGCATGACTACTGCCGACGTTGCAATTTACATTGTCTTTTTTTTCCCCCTTCTTTCCTTCGCAAAATATAAAACTACAAATTCAATATCCAGGAGCCTTTTCATCAATCAAGTATGATGTCTTCAGCACAAGCTAACACGTATTGTTATTCCCTGAAACTCACATGGAAGAAAATAATTTAGCATTCTTGATGTAAATTAGGTTGAAGCGACCGTTCCATCGCATCCACTACTTGTTGGTACTAAGCCCATTACAATAAGTGCTGGTCTCGGCTATAAATGAACTGCACATTAATTGCACTGAAAATGTTAAATACCAGTCAATGTTTCTTGCTTGGAATAAAATAGCACATAAAAAAAAAAATGAACAAAGAAGATTTTAGCCAATACAACAAGTAGATGCCATTGGAGTTGCCAATCATACGGAGATATTATGGGGCAGAACATGCAGAGAGTAAGGGTTGATAGATCACATCTAGAAAATAAATAAAATAGTTTTGATATTCCTAATGTAGTATAGGTAGGACACCAATTATCTGGAATCAAATAATCCGGCACCTCCTTTAATTCAGCAGTCTCCTCCCCTGCCGCAGATCACCACTTCCACTGTCAGTCAGTGCGCGGATCACAGACGCACACTGCCTCGCGCCTCTCCGCATACCCTTGTGTGGCTGCAGGAGCACACAGGGTTAAGGTAGGCAGTGAATGGATTGGGTGGCTTTGGATGATTTGCCCGATTTGCCGCACCACAGATGGTGGTCTGGCAAATCGGTTAATCTGGCAAGCTCCAGGATATGTAGGATGTCGAATTATCTGTGTCCTACTTGAAATTAACAAAAGTTGATGGACACTGACAAAACACCTAGGGCAGTTGTAGGTTTCAGGACTGCAAGATGTTGTGGGCCACGTTTCTGCACTCATCCTATGGGCAACTTCTGCCCACTTGAGTTGATCTTATTAATTCATTTTGTCATGGTTGTGTGAAAGATGATTGGTGGAAATATTTAGCATATCAATGAAAGTCACTTAAAAGCATATCTAAGTTTCCCTGTTTTTACCTTTCTCTAATCTAACGCATGCTGCTTATATCAGACACACACATTCTATACACATCCAGATTTATTTTATTTCAAAATAAAACTTGTTTTTTTTTTATTCCCAAGAGCATAATCAAAGTGAACCTCCCAATAGAAACACTGCATTTGGGTAAATATGTTAACCCTTTACTAACCTTTAAGCCAGCAGCATCTCAATGCAGAGATCTACATATCAGTGTCTGACTCCCCCTACAGGGTGTCTACACCTCCCATGATCCCTTCCTGCACATACTGCAATCGTTGATTGTTACATTGCATTAAAATGTACAGCTGCCTGTGATTGGCCAAAACAAATTATGAATGTTATGCTAATTTTAGGAGGGATATTCCAGGGTGTCCACTCACAAAAGCTACAGCTTACAAACTCAAGAGATTTAGCAAACATCAGCGTGAGTTTGTAAATGCTTATTTTGATATTTCTTCATGCAAAAAAATGTTTGCATACACTATTGATTCTTCTCTATCAGATGCATTCATAATCCAGGAAATTTAGATATACCTTTAGTTTATGTAGTGACTACATGAAAATGAACAAATGTGTCATATGTGAAGTGTCTCAACGTTGGTGAGTTTTAAAATCTTTTTACACTATATGTTTTGACTTTTTTATTCTTTTTGCTAATTCATTAAGTTTATGGTGGCCAAAATAATAACTTGTTTTAAATATGCCAATGGACAGAAAAAGTGTATTATTTGCTTGCTTTACTTGCTTATGCTTTATATACGTTATATAAATATCACATTATTTTTTGATAAGAGAAGAAAATTTGATCACACTCAATCAATGCTCCCTACTGTTGAATCTTTGGGAGTGCACATTTGTCGTTTTAATCTTTTAAACAATGGTACAGTACAATTATGCATTTATTTTCTCTTTTTTTCGTTGTTTTATATGAAATATTGCTTTAAAAAAAAACGTACTTTGTATTAAAAGATCTATCCTCTTCCATGCCACAGATTGTATTAAATATCAAAGATGTTACTCCCAGTGGTTGGATATCTTGGATTGAAAAACTGGTCTTCTGGCAAGTTTATTATTGGCAAGAATCAGCAATTCATCACAACTAGATATAGCAAACTGGAACCCATGTGATCTTTTTTTTTGCAAGGAGAATCCTGTACAATGCAGGGTGGCCTCATTTATCAAAAATACAAAACAATAGAGCAATTGTATATGTAATAGGATATATGTTGCTAGAGCCGAAAAGAACAAAAACATATTATTTTTTCTGCTGATAAAACAGCTGTGAGGTTTAATTCAAAATTAATATAAAGTCCCATAGCATTCCTGGTCTGGGCTCAAAAACATGAGTGTGGAAGTCAAAAAAACAGCTGCTGTCCACTTTCTGCATTAATTTGCAGTTCATATGTGCTGAGCCCTTTAAATAATACTGGCTTAAAAAAAGTCACAATAAATATAAATTTCTTGACATTAATGTATTCTATTGTAGACCTATACTTAAAATATACTAGTCTAAAGAACACGGTTCAAAAACTGGAAAAATATTTTTAGAATTAAAAAAAAATATATAGCCTCTAATTTATTACATTTTATGTGCAATTATGCGGTTTACTTTCAATTAACAGGACATTCCCAGCTAAAAAATGGGAATCTGGCATCTAAAATGCCATGCGCTTTTATTCAATCTAATGGAATGCTTATTAGTTTACAAGGACACACCCTACAGAGAAAGTAGCAGAGATAAAAAAAAGAAAAGATAAAGGTATATGGAAGATTCATGGATAATAAATGCATCTCATAGAAGACAATCAGTATTGTATGAAAATATTTTTGCATGAAAAAATCCCAAAATAGACATTAATAAACCCTAAAGTTTGCAAAATGTCTTCCGTTTTCTGGCAGTTCATTTTGTGAAAGAATGCTCCTGAAAATCCAAGCAAAATTAGCATAAAGTTTATAAATTTGTTGTGGCCAATCAGAGGCAGTTACAACATTTTAGCAGTATATGGGGATTCAGTCTCTGCAGCAAAGAATTAAGGGATTTGTAGTCTTTTGTTCCCACCAAAATACCAGCAGCTCAGGCTCTCTGCTGCTGGCTGGAAGGTTAGTATCGGGTTAAGAAATGTATTTGAAAGCACTGTTTCCATTGGTTAGAACCAGATGCCTATGTAAGCAGCTATGTAGGTGTGGAAACAATAAAAAAAAAAAAAAAAAAAAATCTGTATATGTATATAGTGAATTAATGTAATGTCTGTTTCCGATATAAAAAAAGAGTGTGTGTCTTTATAATGTTAAATAAATATGTATCGTGAAATTAGCATGTCTCCATATATTACCTCTTTAAACATTGTAGTACTTCTATATATCTTTAATGGAAAAAAGTAAAATGGAGCCACACAGTAAAAATAACTACATGTAAAAATATGGTAATATTAAATATTTTTATTTGTAAAAACATTTAACCCTATATCATGGTTATTTATTCAAAAGTCCATATAGAAACAATTGTACCAATGTGGTCCTATAATATTAGCATAAACAAAAAATAATTGATTTTCTCCTTTAAAAAGATCACAGAGCAAGGATTAAGCCATATCATTAACAAATAAGCATTTGCTTGTTTCCATACAAACCATTACCTATTGCTTCTAAAGGCATTAAATTGTACGGTTTCCTGGTATTGGTCAAGTCTATCCCAAGCTATCCTATCAGAATGATTAATGAAAGCACCTTTTTCACAGAATGTCAGACTCTGCCTTTTTAACAACTGACCTTTTATAGAATACTACTGAACTCATAATTCCACTTTTGTTCAGTTTCTTATTAGTGGAGTTAAAATTAATACTTATGGGAATGATGTCTAAGGTGATGCACAGTAAATCACTGCACACATCAGCGTCTTGGGCTGACTACCCAAGGAATAGTACCTGCACTTGTCTATTTCTATTCAATGCCTTATTTTACTAAAGCTTTCTGCCCTAATATGCAAAATGGAAATAGGTCCTATTGTTTAAAAGTGCACAGAACACAATTTTTCATGTCATGCATTTCAGGGAACAGGTTTTATATATTACAAAATATATATTTTTTGGCATGAAACCAATATTAAGTAAAACTTGTTTAAACTTCTTGGTAATTAAATTGAAATGCATAGTGCATGTTGTGATTTGGGGGTAGTACTAGCAGACAAGTATGGCTCTCAGCTGCTCATTGGCTGACAGAGACAACCCTTTAAAATAAGGCAAACAACTCAATCAGTTTATTGAAAAAAGAACATTTTTGCCATGTCCCCTTAATTCTTACAATGAAACTGAATATCTACACAAAACTGTCTATATATTGTATATCTTATAAAATAAGGAGCAGGGTCTGTCATGCTAGGCAGGGCGTCATCAAGGGGTGAGGCCACAACTTGATCGAGGACAGACTTGAAACTAACTCAGTGGGTTGGGGCCTTGACATCATTGAGAGGTTTTCACACTCACCACTAGACTCTCACACACATATATACAGGGGGGGGTCGGACCGTGGCACAGAGGGGGTGGGAGTAGGGGAACAGAGGGATGGGTCAGCGGTGCAGAGGGGGGACAGGAGCAATCATACCATCATTTATGATGGGATATATATATATATAAATATATATATATATATACACACACACACACACAACATAACAAAGTCAGAGGCAATTCTACCCTGAACAGGAGAAACGGCAAACCCCAGACGCGTTTCGACCTTTATGGGCCTCGTCCGTGAGGTGTAGCTGAACTCCCTAAGGCACAGTGAGCAGGGGTAGAATTGCCTGATATTTCGGGGCTGGGTCACTCTTTTGAGTGGGACCAGACTGATATACTACAGGATATTTCTCCCTGTGAAGGGCACAAGTGAGCTAAAAGAGGTTAGTTCGTTCTCTGATGAACACCTCTGACTTACCTTGTTGTGTATATATATATATATATATATATATATATATATATATATATACATATTTCTCCATAATGCTGCTGGTGCAGTGCAGTTAAAATCTCTATTTAATGGTTGGGAAATGTTTGTGTGTATGTGTATGTGTGTATATATATATATATATATATATATATATATACACACACATACACATATATATATATATATATATATATGTGTATATATATATGTATGTGTGTGTATATATATATATATATATATATATATATATATATACACACATACACATACACACAAACATTTCCCAACCATTAAATAGAGATTTTAACTGCACTGCACCAGCAGCATTATGGAGAAATATTTGACTCCTCCTGGACCGATTGGCTGCAGAGGACACTCCTAAATCAGCATTTGCTAGAAGGAGGATCTGAAACTGCTGCGAAGCTACTCTTCCAGTGTATTACAAATAAAAATGTCCAAGTTCTACAGCACATGTTTTCAGTCAATATTAAAAATCTAGGTTATCCATATTTATTTTGTTTCTGTATTTTTTCAATGCTGACTATTACCGTATTCTAATTGTGCAAGGCTGAGAAATTGTCATAATGCGCTACATGTAACATTCTTATTTCGATCATTTTAGCAGTTTTATTACTTTTGCAGAAAAATAAATATAGATACAAATGAAACAAGAACATGCTACCAACCACATCAAGTAATTATACAAACTCACTAAAAATGCCCTTTTCAGCAAAAAAAAAAAAAAAAATTAACTTCCGAGTACATCTACCAAGCCGGCATCTGTCGGCTATCTTTCGAGTTGTTTGAAGCAAGTATTTTTCATTTCTGACAGAATAATACATTTGCATTCTGTCTTTTTAAAGACCCTTTTTGTGGCTCAGGACTTTTGAGGCCTACAGGCAATCATCTCACGTCAGAACCCGAACCATAATGATTATTCCTTAAAAGTGCATTAATATAACTGTTCCATATTCATTTTTAAGAGTTATTCCATTTTCTTTTAAGATAGATTTCTTTTTTACTGTCACTAGACTGACAGAAACAGCTACTTGAAAAATATACCCAAGAATAAATGGTTAAAATATATCATTTAATTTGAATGTATCATAATGTAACCAGCATTAATATTTTTTATTATATGAAATACTGCTAGCCACCAAAAAGGAAAAGTCCTTGACCAAAATATCAGAGGATATTAAACTGAGAAATGATCTACTGATGCAAATCATTAAATCTATTTGCATTTGCTTACTGAACCCTATCAAAGAAATTAAACTACATACAGTAGGAAAAAGAGCTGGTTGTGCATGGTTAAAAGGAGACATCTTGGAAGATCCGAGATCTATGTCATTAATTTTCCCACTTCCTCTCATTAACAAGTAAAATGTTTTCACTGCTTGAAAAGTTTTAATAAATAGGAAAAAATCAGGGCATCTGACATAGGAGCGTAATATATTATATACACAGAAATTGTACATATATTAATGAAACTGGAAAAATCATTTGTACAGGAAATGTAATGGGTTGAAACTAGACCTCCTTAATTAAAATGGGGACCAAGGCTCATAATGGAGATCCATAACCAAAAAATTAAAAAGCTCACATAATTAATGTATTTAACTAATAATGCTAAAATACAGATTAATTATTTTATATATATAACAATAAAATGTAACACCAATCATTTATTTATTAGTCTGACATGAATACGCCCCTTGACCTGGTAGTTGACCAATCATCGATCACCACACAAGGCAGAAAAATGCCCGAAGCTACAAATTACATGGCGAAAACCTGCCAGCCATATTAAATTGTACTAATAAAGAAAAAATGGGTTACGCTAAATTCAAACCATATAAATGCAATATTTATAATGGATTTTTATCTACACCAGGAATACAATACACAAACGTGTTTGGATTTTCTGTAGCTTCTACAATTTTTGTAGATATTTTACAAACATATAACTGCTGCCAAGAAGAAATTAAAGTTTAAAATTTAAGTTCAATTTTGTATTAGTTTTTAATAAAATGGCACTTTTAGAATGTGTTGAACATATCACTGGAAAAATTGAATACATTTATGTTGTTTGGGTCATTTTTTAAAAACTAACTGATGTTAGAAAGTACAATTGTTAAGTACCGTATATACTCGAGTATAAGTCGACTCGAGTATAAGCCGAGGCACCCATTTTACCACAAAATACTGGGTAAAATGAGTGACTCGAGGGTGGGAAATGTGCTGTCCCCTGTGTCCCTCTTGTGCCCTCTGTGTCCCCCCTCTCTCTCCCGTGTCTCTTCTCTCCTCTCCCTTTCCTGTGTCTCTTCCCCCCTCCCTTATCACCCTCCTCAACCCCCCTCCTCATTCTCAACCTCCCTCCTCATTCTCAACCTCCCTCCTCAACCCCCCTCCTCATTCTCAACCTCCCTCCTCAACCACACTCCTCATCCTCAACCTCCCTCCTAAACCTCAACCCCCCTCAACCCCAACCCACCTCCTCAACCTCAACCCCCCTCCTCCACCTAAACCCCCACAAATACCTCCTCCTCTCCCCTCACTTACCTGCTTGTGCTCCGGCCTCCGCTCCTTGACCCGGCGCGCATGTGACGTCACATGCGTGCCGCGTCATTAGCATATACCGGCCAAGGGTCAAGGAGCGGAGGCCGGAGCACAAGCAGGTAAGTGAGGGGAGAGGGGGGAGGTATTTAGGGGGGTTTAGGTTGAGGAGGGGGGAGGGAAAGAGACACGGGGGGTAGAGAGACACACGGGGGGTTTAGAGACACACAGGGGGGTTAGAGACACACTGGGGGTTTAGAGACACACGGGGGGTTTAGAGACACACGGGGGGTTAGAGAGACTCGAGTATAAGCCGAGGGGGCCCTTTTTTGCCTTAAAAAAAAGGGCTGAAAAACTCGGCTTATACTCCAGTATATACGGTAAGTGGGTCCTCTAATAAACACTGGTCTGGCATAATTAATATTATCTTAATCATCATCAACAACTTATATATCCGTTTTCTCCTAGCTGGACCTAAAGCACTTATAGTACTTCCCCAGATATTGTGCCACCCAAAGGTTTGGGTAAAACAGATAAACCTCATGACAAGTATTGTCTTCTGAAGAAGGCCACTCTCACTTATCCTGTAATTATGATATTTCTAAAACAATTATGGAACATTAGAATATTTCTGTACTACAAAATTGCAATAACAAAGAAAGTAATCTTATCAATGGCTAATTTACCATAAATAAGTCAATACTAATTTATATCCACAAAAAGAAATCATGGGCATGAAACCCTAAAGGTTTGAAGTGCTGTTAAATGATTAGCAATGACTGCTTTTCAGGGCAACCTTTTATTTAAGGAGAACTGTAGTTTAGGAAATGAGCTAAAGTCACACCAGTTACTTTCTCACTCAAGATAGGACAGTCCCAAATGTCTAATTACATCCTGAGTTTTATTAAGACAACCTAGAGTTCTGAAACTTACCTCTTATCCAACACCGTCAACTGTATTTCCTATTCTAAAGGCGTAAAACGCAAGTGAAGCCAATCTCCAAATGCTTTACATTTTTATAATAAATACAAAAACATGAATATACGAGAAGAGGTTTTCCCCAAAACACTTAAATCATTAACATTACATACCTAAGTAATAGGTCTATTTGGCTTTCCATACATGAGAGTGTCCATGGACATCTCCAGAGATTTTTCCTAGGTCTGAACTTAGCCAAAAAAACATGTCTTGTAAACAATAAAACACAATGTTATACTGGCACCGGCTGTATTTTTAAAACGGAACTGGAACAAGCTGAATGTGCTTCATTGGCTGGAGGGCTTAGCAGCTTTTCATTTGTGAAAGCTGAAGAGTGACTCCCCTGTGTCCCAAACAAAAGATATGCTGCGAGAGAACACTCGAAACGCTTCACCTGCTTTAGCCAATGAGCGAGCGTACGGTTCCTTTCTGGCACCAGTCAGCATACAAAAAAATTCAACACATTTTCTTTATTTTAGATTAGCAATACAATATAGCCTGAAAAACTTTTGATATACGTTAAGAAATACTCTAGAGAAATTTGGCGGTGTTTACTAGCCAGATATTCACATATATACACTTCTTGCAAGCTATGAATTTGGCAATTTGTAACATGCGTGCAATCATGTCAAATGTAAATACACACAACATGTGAGTGGTAATATTATAGTAATATAACTCAAAAAATTATGCAGTGATTCATAATAAATACAGTTGTAATTATTAAACATACAAGGTTTTTAACATAATTACATTTTTCCATCTATGCTGTTGCCGTTTTTTGCTTTCTGACAAACATTTGCATTCTTTAAAGGCATATTTAAGTTTCCTGGATTATGATTGCATGAAAAAAATACCAAAATACACAATATAAAAACTTACTCTAAAGTTTGCTAAATACCTTGAGTGTGCAAAATGTTGATTTTGAGAGTTAATACCGCTGGAAAACCCTGCTACAATTAGCATGACATTCCTAATTCCTTTTGGCCAGTCACAGGGAGCTAATACGTTTCAATCTGTGATGGCAGTTTGTGCAGCAAAGCATCATGGGACGTGTAGTCCTCTGCACAAGGAAGCAAGGAGCATCCCAAACATAACTATTTGGATGTCTGCATTGTGGTGCGGTTGACTTGAAGGTTAGTATAGGGTTAAAAACTGTACCTAAATGCAGAGTTTTTATTTATTATTTAGGTACCAGGTGCCAATGTAAGCAGCTCTGGGGGTGTGGAAATTTTTTTTATTTTTAAATAAAATAAAATCAAATCTGTATGTTCATAGAATGACTATGTAAATGTGTGTTTCTGATATAAGCAGCATGTTTTAGATTAGAGAAATGTAAGAACAGGGAGACTTAGATATACCTATAAGCGGCACTTACAGTGGATATAAAAAGTCTACACACCCCTGTTAAAATGTCAGGTTTCTGTGCTGTAAAAAAAAAAAGATACAAAGATAAATCATTTCAGAACTGTTTCCACCTTCAGTGTGACCTATAATCTGTACAACTTAATTGAAAAACAAACTGAAATCTTTTAGGTGGAGGGAAGAAAAAGAAAAAAGAAAAATATTGTGGTTGCATAAGTCTGCACACCCTCTTATAACTGGGGATGTAGCTGTGTTCAGAATTAAGCAATCACATTCCAAATCGTGTTAAATAGGAGTCGGCATACACCTGCCATCATTTAAAGTGCATCTGATTAACCCCAAATAAAGTTCAGCTGCTCTAGTTGGTCTTTCCTGAAATTTTCTTAGTCGCATCCCACAGCAAAAGCCATGGTCCACAGAGAGCTTCCAAAGCATCAGAGGGATCTCATTGTTAAAAGGTATCAGTCAGGAGAAGGGTACAAAAGAATTTCCAAGGCATTAGATATACCATGGAACACAGTGAAGAAAATATGGCACAGCAGTGACATTACCAAGAACTGGAGCTCCCTCCAAAATGGATGAAAAGAATGAGAAGAAAACTGGTCTGGGAGGCTACCAAGAGGCCTGCAGCAACATTAAAGGAGCTGCAGGAATATCTGGCAAGTACTGGCTGTGTGGTACATGTGACAACAATCTTCCGTATTCTTCATATGTCTGGGCTATGGGGTAGAGTGGCAAGACGAAAGTCTTTTCTTACGAAGAAAAACATCCAAGCCAGGCTACATTGTGCAAAAACACATCTCCCAAAAGCATGTGGGAAAAAGTGTTATGGTCTGATGAAACCAAGGTTGAACTTTTTGGCCATAATTCCAAAAGATATTTTTGGGGCAAAAAAAAACACTGCACATCACCAAAAGAACACCATACCCACAGTGAAGCATGGTGGTGGCAGCATCATGCTTTGGGCTCTTTTTCTTCAGCTGGAACTGGGGCCTTAGTTAAGATACAGGAAATTATGAACAGTTCCAAATACCAGTCAATATTGGCACAAAACCTTCAGGCTTCTGCTAGAAAGCTGAACATGAAGAGGAACTTCATCTTTCAGCATGACAACGACACAAAGCATACATCCAAATCAACAAAGGAATGGCTTCACCAGAAGAAGATTAAAGTTTTGGAATGGCCCAGCCAGAGCCCAGACCTGAATCCGATTGAAAATCTGTGGGGTGATCTGAAGAGGGCTGTGCACAGGAGATGCCCTCGCAATCTGACAGATTTGGAGTGCTTTTGCAAAGAAGAGTGGGCAAATCTTGCCAAGTCAAAATGTGCCATGCTGATAGATATACCCTCATACTATTTCTATATTCACAACAGGATCACAAAAGACTCATAACCAAAAAGTGCTGTAATAAAATCAAAAGGTGCTTCAACAAAGCATTAGTTTAAGGGTGTGCTTATGCAACCATATTATTTTATTTTAATTTTTTTTCTTCCCTCTACCTAAAAGATTTCAGTTTGTTTTTCAATTGAGTTGTACAGTTTATAGGTCACATTAAAGGTGGAAAAAGTTCTGAAATGATTTATCTTTGTCTCATTTTTTTACAGCACAGAAACCTGACATTTTAACAGGGGTGTGTAGACTTTTTATATCCACTGTATATATCAACCTGATTTGTCAAGTTTATGATATTATCTTTTTGTTAAGTGTACTACATAACAAACAGCAATGCATTTTTTATTTACAGGACCACTATGATCACATATTTAGAATATACGGTTTTAAATAACACTTGAAAATATAGTGATCCTTAAAAGACATTATTTAGACATTTCAGATTACCTTTAATGAACCGGCCTGAGAGGTCAACTATTCTTCTTTCATCAGACCTGGATTCCCATGCCTTTCAATATATATATATATATATATATATATATATATATATATATATATAAATAAACATTGTACCTTATTATTCTAGTTCTATCACCCAATGGTAAGCATCCCTACACTGTTGGAAGTGTTCATATTGGCTTGCAAACATATATATGGTCATGTGGTCACCATACTAGTCTGCACCATTCAGCATTGTGGTGTTCAAATTTTACTGAAACAGCAAGTTATACTACTACGAGACTGCTCCGGCTGGGTCATGTCTGCTCAGCATCCTCCATTTCAATTAAGGGCAATGAACTGGAAGGGACAATGGGAGGAGAGTCATTTCAATTTATGGGATTTTTCAAATTGCATGTGGTGGTGAAAAATGATTGCCCGATAACAACATTGAAATATTATAACCCTGGTCCCATTAAGAGGCAGTGTAAAGTCGTGGGTATACGATGGAATTGTCTTACTGGTAAAGCAAAATTAACATGAAGTTTATGCATTTTTTTTTTCTGCTGTTCTATCTATTAACATAAAATATAAACTGCAGAACAGTAGGAGAACTAAGATATTTCAATAATTCTGGTCTCTCTTCCAAACTGAAAAAACTTTGTTACTGGATGTAAAATAATAGACTTGTATGTGGGGAGTTTCTATTAGTTGTAAATGATGATGCATCGCTCGTTTTGCATCGTATACTTTACTAAACAATTTTATTAGTAATGATAATAAATCAGTAAAAAAATAATTCATTATATGCTGAAAGCCTAGAAAGCCAGATATATAGATTTTATATATATATATATATATATATATATATATATACACACACACACATACATACACATTATCTTACAAAAGTGAGTGACAACACAGAAGAAATGACACTCTGCTACAATGTAAAGTAGTAAGTGTACAGCCTGTATAGCAGTGTCAATTTGCTGGGTTACTTGGTAGTCGTCACTCCTGCCAAAACCAATTTACATTACTCCTTATTGAAGTTTATTACGCATTTTCGCACTAGTCGTGCCTTCTGGAACCAATTAATGACGAGTACCAAGGGTCCACTGTATATCTTACATTGTATGGCACAGCCCTTCATAGAGATGTATTATTCTTTGGAAAACATATAAAACACACACACACAATACATATCAGACAGATTGTTAAACAAATCAGCTTTCTGAGATCAAGATAATTCAAAAGATTCATAAAAGGCCATTGCAGTTAATTATAAATATGTCACGTCAAAAGCAAAATCATAGTTTCTCAAAATACTTTCAGGTAACTGAAGGCCAATAGTGCCACTTACCTTAATCCAGGTTCAGCATCTTGCTGAAGTTTTATCTCATGGACCCCCTTTTCGCATCCAGAGACCATGATTTTCCCCAGAGAGCAGTTAATCATAACTTCATCCATTTTGCAAGTACAGTTTTTAAGAGCCATCTGTTCAAATAAATGAAAAACATTTCTATTTATTTCATTTCAAAATTATGTTTTACAAAATACAATTTAAAAAAGACATTCTAAATGTAGAACTTGTAATAAAGTTTTTGATATACAGTACCTTTCTTTCCCTGCTAGCAAGAACTAAAGAAACTGTATAGGGAAAGCTCACACATTTCTCATCAGTAAAATCTTAAAAGGCTGGCTTCACCGAATAAGGTGTATGAGTCACATCTGTTTTAAAATGCGCAATGGTCCTTTATTTATGGGCATCAACAGGCCAGCACCTCAGCACCAGTAGCTAAATCTCAGCAAGAGAACCACTGTTTGGTAAACTTTGTTTCATGCAGGAATACCATTGAATCTTTGCCTGCTGGTGGTCAATGAATACTAAGGTCTGGAGCAGATGACTTCATTGGCCGGCGTAGCAAGGAATTAAACAATATCAGATATGTGACCTTTTCCAAAATACTGTACATTTTGGAATTTTTTTTTTTCTACAAATGTGATTTTAGAATTTTGGAGCACAGTTTTAATCAAAATGTCAAATTAAATGGGCATGGATTGCAAATACCTAAAAAGTGAATCCTTTGAAGAAGAAAAAAAACTGTGTCTAATAAATACAAAGAAATAACATTAAAGAGTGTGTTTGTGTCATTCAATCATGTCCGACTCTCCGTGACCTCATGGACCACAACACACCATGCTGATCCACTCGATATTCATGGCAGAGATACTGGAGTGGGTTGCCAGCAAATTCTCTAGGGGGTCACAGTATACAGTTCCTGGTATTCCTAGGTGGTCTATCATCCAAGTACTGATCCGGCCCAAACCTGCATGGCGTGTGACCTCTTGGTTCCCTGGCTGGAATCAAGCCCAGGTTGCAGCGGTGAAAGCACCAAATCCTAACCCACCAGGGAACCCAATATTAAAAGTAGGACTGTGGTTGATTTTATATCAACTTGGTCTCAAGATTTCATAATAAGACAATATAGTCTTCTCAGGCAAGAGATACATCAACCTTGACACACACCCATTCCAGGATATTGTTTCCATTGTACATTCCCTCGACCTCATTTGCTTCCCTGATCTTTCCAAAGATGAATTAGTTTGACCCCAATGTTACAAAAGGGATTACAAATTGTGATCGCTGTGGATATTGGAAACATGTCTCTCAAAAGTTCATCCTGGAAAAAGTGCTTCCTAATTTGTGATTGGATTGATAAAATACAAATGCATCATGTAAGTGACAATGAATTATTCATTTTAAATAACAAAAATCTTGTTCATCATAATATTAAAAACAGCTTTTAGCCAAAATAAAAGCAGCATTTTAGGCGATAACTAGAAGACCATGGATTATACTTATTAGATAAAAACATCTCTCAAATTTAGGGTACTGTTACTATTTATTTGTCCTCGGTGCTTGCATTCTAGTAACATACCGAATCATGATTTCCAAACTATGACATTAAAAGATGGATACTGTCATTTTAAAGGATTACTTAAAGGGATATGTAAGGGAGCTGGGTTACAAATGCATCTGAAAGAGGAGAATTAGTAGGGTATGAAAAAAAAATGTTTGCATGAAAATATCCCAAAATAAACATTAATTAGCTTACCTTGAAGTTAGCAACATTTCCTATGTTTTTTGGCATTTGCATTTGATCATGTACACCCCTAGAAAATCCCACCTGAATTAGCATAACATTATAATTCAGAATCAGGATAATACATTGTATCATTCTTCACCACAGTGGCTTCTAGCATGTGCTCAGTACAAGAACTGTAACAGTTACTTCTTGTGCTCTGTACCAGAAAGGTCAAAATATGTACAGTGCTGTATTTCCTGTGTGTACTCGGCTTATGTAAGCGTCCTGTGGGTGTGAACAGCTGGATTTGGCTTTTGTGCAAATAACTTTGTAAGTAAACTGAACTTTTCTATATAACACATGTTTTCATACACTATTAATTCTCTTCTATCAGATGCATTCATAATCCAGCTCATTTACATATAACTTTAAATGTCGAGTGTAAGCAATTTCGTACAACATTAAAAATACATGGGCAAAGAGCAGAAAAGCTTTAGTATAATTTAAAACCCACACTTTATCCCATTAATGACCACTGCTATACCCTCCTCACCTAATCCCATTGTCCTAAAAATGAGGACAAACAATTCAACTGAGATAACATGAATTAGGCAATTTTGGTAACTTGGAGCATGTCTTGTAGGATAATGGGCTAGAACTACAATCCCATAACCCCTGCATCTTTAAAGTGAGCTTGCTCCAGGTTACCAAACCTGCCTACCTAATGTATCTCGGTTTAAATATTTGTTCTTTGGGCTCAAGATGAGAGGGATAGTTATGATATAAAGTGTGTTTTAAAATTACAATGTGCAAACAGCAGCAATACTGCAGCCAGAAAATATATTTCTAATGAGCGAGTTACTGCAGAGAAAATAAAAAAACAGCCAGTACAATGTATAGACCGTTTTGTTGTTCTTCCAGATGAAACCAACTTGGGGTGACAGTGTCCCTTTACCAGCTATTTATTAGAATATATTTACACTGTAGACAATGCTCTAACTCATTTTAATGCTGCTGTATATTCATATTACTATTGCTATATTCACAACAGGATCACAAAGAAATTGTGTAATGTACAACATATGTAATACAGTACTTAAATGAATACATAGCTGTGTGGTATGCCCTTAAGCAGAAGGCTTTATTTTGGTTCACACTTTCCAACAATTTGGAAGCCAATGTTGTTCGTTCAATACCTAATGGCATGGGCATAGTGTGTTGCTTTGCTTGGCAGGCTGGATGAACCAGATCAAGAGCTTGCTTTCACAAGATCATAGCAGTTTAATCATTACTGATTTTACCCTGAGCTAGAAACCATTCATATTAATTGGCTACAGAAAAGGAATTGATTTTCATGGCAAATTACGGATAATTTGCAAAATAGAATGCACTTTGTTTCATCTCTTTCATCCTTCCTTTTCACAGGAATTTGGATTAGAGAATTAATCTTTTGACACCATTCTAATAGTCGTATCTTCTTTGCCCTCTCTGTGAATTTGGAATATAGCAGACAGATGACTTAACCCATTTTGGATATTAACATTGAAGAAGACTGTAGTTTCATATTTAAATTTGAAATAATAAGAAAAAAAAGTCTCAATAGCCTTTTTCTTCTGAACATGGCAAAAAAAAAAAACTAAAAAAGTCACTACAAAATGTATTACAACCATCAAGTTTTCAGGAGGGTAAATGTACATGGTCTTGTGCAATGCAAATCAGATGTACTATATATGCAAATCAAGAAACACGACACTCAATTAAATATAGGCAAGTTTCATGTCTTTCAATGCCTTAATCCTAAATAAGAAAACATAGAAGAGAACTGCAGGCCAGAATTGTCCTCTAATTGACTAAATCTGCATTGTAGAATTTGATTGAATAAAATCTTTAAACCATTGAGCCAAGTTCTTCCCAGCAATTAATAGTATTGCTGGATGGTTTATATAGCATGTGAAATTAATGAGTGCTCAATAGTGGAGCTCCAAAAAAATAAAAAGAGAAGGAAAATGTTTTGATCTTTCAGTGTTAATTTTCTAATCATATTTTTTCTAAGAAACTAAATTTGCTTTTATCCAAATTCCATATTTCTACAGGTATTCCTTTATCGTACAGACATTACATAATTACAGTGGTGTCTTGGTACTCAAACTTAATCCTCTCAGAGCAGCAGGTTGAGTACCAAAAAGGATGAATACCAAACAAGCTTTTCCGGTAAGGATCAATGTAAATTGAAAAAAAAAATCTGTTCTCAACCCCCCCAAAAAAATGACAAATAAACAATAATTAAATCAAATAAAAATAGAATATAACTTCACTTTAATTGTACTGAAAGGACTTGAGGGCCCAGTGGGGTGGTGGCGATGTAGGCACAGATTCTTGTAGGCACAGGCTGCCATTGAGCTCTTGTAGCTACACTACACCACAGTACTTTCTTTAACTTCTTCAGAGACAGGATGATTGGTGGCGCGAGAGCGATCAGTGCAGAGCAAGCATCTAGTTCCAAACCATTTTTTTCTCATTCAGATGCGTCGAATACCGAAATCGATGAGTTCTGAGGTGTCGAGTACCGAGGGTTCACTGTATTTCAAATGATTTCAAGCAGCAGCTACAAACAGCCAGTCCTAAGGCCAGCATCAGTCCCTGAAACCTTATTTGCTGGTCATCAGGAACACACATGGAAGATGACAGCCTAATGCATAAAACATACCTACAGCATTAGTCATAGTTGATAGATTACTGATAAACGTATCTGCAGTTAAAATGTATTCAAATTAGTGCAAATTTAAATTAAAAAATAGTGTGACGTATTTAGTATCACCATTTTTAAAATCTTATGTATCTCAAAGAAGTTCCCAGCAGTAAGGCCAGATCAAAACGATTGAGAGCTACTTTTCTTGTTGTTTAGTCCTTCAGTCGTGTCTTACCCTATGGACCATAGCACGACACATACATCTGTCAGTCATTGCCCCTCTGAGCTGCATTAAGTGCATGACCTCATCTATACATCTTTCTGCCGTCCCATTCTTCTTGTCCTTCAGTCTTTCCTAGCATCAGTGCCTTCTCAAAGGAATCCTGCCATCTCATGGTATGACAAAAAATGTGAGCTTCAGCCTCATGATCATACCTTTCAGTGAACAGTTTGTCCTGATTTCATGTAGACCGGTTTATTGGATCTTCTTGCAGTCCATGGGCTCTAAGCAGTTTCTGCCAATACCACAATTCAAAGGAGTCAATTCTACAGCGCTCAGACATTTTTATGGTTCAGCTACTAGTTTAGAGCTTAACTCAATTGTTATTTTCTACACGTTACTTTAAAATTTAGACAGGACAAGCAAAAGGATTTTTGCTATTTGGAATTTATGCCTCTTATACTAAACTGATTAATGGTGAATTAGCACCTCGAACCTAATTTAATTTCTCCCTACCACTTTCTCTAAACTCCTTCATTGTCGTCTCCCAGTGGGCAAAAGCCCTACTTTACTGCTATGCTTCAGCCATAAACGGTCTTATACAGTATATGGTTACTAGATTGTAACTTATTCTTCACCTGCTCTCCCATCAAAATGTTATAGCACACAGAAAACTTCACAAAATCCATTCATCCATTTTTCTTCCTCCATAAATGATTTGGTGAACTCTAATTGGCTTCCATCACACAGCACCCCCCTCATGATGTCCTTCAGCCACAAATATAACACATCACCTACCCTATTCAAATAAAATTACTGTTATTCTTGTACATGTACTTCAGTCCCAAAATGTGAGATCTATTCAGGTAAGTTTATGGACATCTTAGGAAATGTATTGAGACATTCCATAGGTTTTAGAGCTATTAGATTGCTGGTGATGAAGCTACAATATTACTTAGTGGATATATGAAGAGTCCAAGGCCAAATACATTTTCACATATAATAATAAATGAGGACCTGTTGTACAAAGTAATTTGTGCGTAGGCTTATGGCTTAAAATAGCTTCTCACTTAATGTAAGGCTACTTTGGCTATACATAGTCAAAGTACTAGGAGTATATTTATTGCTATGTGACTTTTGTTGAAATCCCACAGAACAGACCTGAATAATACAAAAACTATAAGGATTTTGTTTGAATCCAAAACAAGAGAGAGTTTTATGCATTCATACCTCCTAAGAACTTGGCACAGAAATGTTTATGGAAGCTTTCTCAACCTCTCATGGCAAAAGCCTTCTTTATCAGGTGTCTGTAGGGTGTAACGCATGTATTGGTGTTCCTCTTTTTCTAATTAAATATCCCAATATACAACACTGTGGAATATGCTGGAACCTTATAAATAGATACAGTGCATAATAACATACGTCTTGTGCCAAACCTTGTTTTCTTTTCTAGAACTTCTGTAGACACTTGTATACCAGAACTTCTCTGCACTTCAAATCCCCAACCAGCATAAAGCTAGAACTTTGCAAGGAATAACATTACAATCACTCAGGGATGAATCTGAAAAATTTCACTAAAAAGACATGTACTACATAAATAAATTCAATTCAATGAATACTGGCCATTTTTGATTTCCCCAAACTTCTGTGAAATAAAGTACAGACTTATATATCTTGCTGGATAGACTAAGGATTACCCCACTGGAGGATTCTTCCTTCAGCTGTAGGAGCCCCGATGGTCATTGCTCATTATATTCATTATTGCATCTGCTGCCACCTTGCCTGAGAATGATACACTGTAAACCGAGGTACCATTAACAAGAAACTGCATAGATACTTGTAACTTATTCTGAAGTTCACTATTTCAACACATTGCAAAGTTCACAAAACTCACAGAATCCCCATCATTTAATTTTATTTATTATTTTCCATATTTATTTCTATTCCCTTTCTTCATGTCCGCAGACTGTTTTTTATTTTCTCTAAAGTACAAAGAATCTGAATCTCACAATATGCCAGAGTTTTTTGTGAATTTGAGATTTAGGTTGCTTTTCAAAAAGAGTATAAAGAAATGTTGTAATGGGCATTTTCTTTGAAGGTAATAATTCTTGATCTATATATATATATATATATATATATTGCTCAGTCCTTCAGTTGTGCCTTACTCTTGGTAACCATATGGACGCAGCACGCCTGGCACATCTGTCCATTTCTGTTTGCGATTATCCACATGGTTGGCAAAGATACTGGAGTGGGTTGCCAGTTTCTTCTCCAGTGGACTGATTTGCCTGACCTCTCTGCAATGACCTCCCTATCATGGGTGACCTTGCATGGCATAGCGCACAGCTTCACTGAGTACACAAGCCCCTTCACCACGACAAAGTAGCAATTCAGAAGGAGATATATATATATATATATATATATATATATATATATATATATATATATATATATTACGCTGATGATAGGCAGTAGCCTTGAAACAGCTGTCCGTGGGAGGGATTCCTAGCTTGTGTATAATCCAACCTTGGCTTTGCATAAAAAGTGGTGTAATGCATCGGGCATAAGATTAAAGGAAGCTATGTTTAAAAAGGCTATGGATTGAAGAACAAAGCATTTGTAGGCACATTTGCATGTCCCTGCTCTTCTTCCCAGAATGCAGTGTAATAACTGTATTTCTCGGAGTTCTGAGCAGGAAACGGGTTTAGTAACATGTCTTAGACATTCAAATGTGATGACAATACTATTTATATACCTGCAAAAGTATTAACCCCCCTTGACTTTTTACCTATTTTGTTACATTACAGCCTTAAGTTTTGTTAATCTGAATCAGAACACAATAGTCTAAGTTGGTGAAGTGAAATGAGAAAAATATATACATAAAACTATTTTTTTAGAAATAGAAAAACGAAAATTGGCATGTGCGTATGTATTCACCCCCTTTGTTATGAATCCCATAAAAAAGCTCTGGTGCAACCAATTACCTTCAGAAGTCACATAATTAGTGAAATTATGTCCACCTGTGTGAAATCTATGTGTCACATGATCAGTCATTACATATACACACCCTTTTTGAAAGGCCCCAGGGGCGGCAATACATAAGCAAGAGGCACCACTAACTAAACACTGCCATGAAGACCAAGGATCTCTCCAAACAAGGGACAATGTTGTTGAGAAGTACAAGTCAGGGTTAGGTTATAAAAAAATATCAAAATCTTTGATGATCCCCAGGAGCACCATCAACTCTATCATATCCAAATGGAAAGAACATGGCACAACAGCAAACCTGCCAAGAGACGGCCGGCCACCAAAACTCACGGACCGGGCAAGGAGGGCATTAATCAGAGAGGCAGCACAGAGACCTAAGGTAACCCTGGAGGAGCTGCAGAGTTCCACAGCAGAGACTGGAGTATCTGTACATAGGATGACAATAAGCTGTATGCTCCATAGAGTTGGGCTTTATGGCAGAGTGGCCAGAAAAAAAGCCATTACTTTCAGCAAAAATCAAAATGGCATGTTTTGAGTTTGCAAAAAGACGTGTGGGATACTCCCAAAATGTATGGAGGAAGGTGCTCTGGTCATCAAAGAAAACGCTATGTCTGGCGCAAACCGAACACATCACATCACCCAAAGAACACCATCCCCACAGTGAAACATGGCGGTGGCAGCATCATGCTGTTTGGATGTTTTTCAGCAGCCAGGACTGGGAAACTGGTCAGAGTTGAGGGAAAGATGGATGGTGCTGAATACAGGGATATTCTTGAGCAAAACCTGTACCACTCGGTGTGTGATTTGAGGCTAGGACGGAGGTTCACCTTCCAGTAGGACAATGACCCCAAACACACTGCTAAAGCAACACTTGACTGTTTTAATGGGAAACATGTAAATGTGTTGGAATGGCCTAGTCAAAGCCCAGACCTCAATCCAATAGAAAATCTGTGGTCAGACTTAAAGATTGCTGTTCACAAGCGCAAACCATCCAACTTGAAGGAGCTGGAGCAGTTTTGCAAAGAGGAATGGGCAAAAATCCCAGTGGTAAGATGTGGCAAGCTCATAGAGACTTATTATTTTGACTTTAGGGGGTTGAATAGTTATGCACATTGACTTTTTCTGTTATTTTGTCCAATTCGTTGTTTGCTTCACAAAAAAAAAAAAAAACATCTTCAAAGTTGCGGGCATGTTCTGTAAATTAAATTATGCAAATCCTCAAACAATCCATGTTAATTCCAGGTTGTGTAGCAACAAAACACAAAAAATGCCAAGGGGGTGAATACTTTTGCAAGGCACTGAATATGCCAATTAGTAGCAATAATATAATTTTAAGTCATGACAGAAAGTAAGTAAACTAATTAACATTCTCACAATTTACTTTGAAGTGCAAAGGCTGTTCATATAGTTCACAAATAAAATGGCTAGCCCAATGTATAACAAGTTGTTGCTTGTGTAGAGACCGTTAAAAACTAAACAGCTGAATTTTCTTCTCATCTTGAATTGTCTGCATCACGGTAGATAATTTACGATCTTAAGAGGAATAAACATTTTTATTTACAGACTAATAATTTGTTAAATCATCTCTCCATTAAATTATGAAAAATATTTTTGAATGCCATCAAAAAATACAATAAAAAAAGTGATCAGCAAAATTTTATGGTTAGAGCGACAAAAAGTGGTTTCATGAAAAATGGCAATTCAAAATGTAAATTATCAGTAATGTAAAAATAAATAATAAAAAAAAAGCATGGGTTTTCCATATGTACTTTAATAGAACCAGTCACATTTCAATTGTCTGGGCTGACCTGGCACATTCATATCCTTTGTTTTTCTAAATATCTCCCTTAATGATTAACCCCTTCTGGATCGCTACCTCGTCGTGGTGAAGGAGCTTGTGTACTTTAATGAAGCTGTGAGCTGAACCATGTAGGGTCACCCAAGATGGGCAGGTCACAGCAGAGAGGTTAAACAAATTGCAGTCCACTAGAGAAGAAAAATGGCCAACTCACTCCAGTATCTCTGCCTAGAAAACCATATTGATGAGATAAAACAGATACACAGGCAGATGTTCCTGGTGTGCTGTGGTCAATATGATCAATGAGAGTTGGACGCGACTGAAGAACAACAATGATTACATTGGTTTTATAAGCCAGTATGAGGGGGATTTACAAAAAGAAACACTTTAGGTACAATGGCTACAAGCATTTGAAAGATCGAAAGTGAAATTTGGTGGAAGGTCAAGTATATTGTTTTAGCGCTACAGAATATATTGGGGCATTACAAATAAACAATAATAATATATTGTACTTTTGTGCTTCCCAGCGCTCCATCTTAATTTTTTTATGACTTCAAAAGTAATACTACTTCCCACCATCTTGAATTGTCTGTAGCTCATAAAGTTGCATTATTGCATTATGGCATGGTCATTAAGGTCAAAATAATTTTCAAGCTTATTATCCAAAATATTTAAAAATGTATAAGCTCAAAAGAAAATTGGAAATTAGACATGAAATAGCTTAATTATTTCCACCTTCTTGCAATATACATAATGCTTATGGCGGCCACTCTCTATTAGTGAGAGCAGGAATTTAGACAAGTGCCTAGAGTGTGTGTGCGTCGTTCAGTCGTGTCCGACTCTCCGTTACCTCATGGACCTGAACACACCATGCTGATCCACTTGGTATTCATGGCAGAGATACTGGAGTGGGTTGCCAGTTTGTTCTCCAGTAGACCACAGCATACATGGTATACCTAGGTGGTATTCCATCCAAATACTGACCAGGGACAACCCTGCATGGCTTCAGGGTGGTGTGACTGGAATCAAGCCCAAGTCGCAGCGGTGAAAGCACCGCACCACCAGGGAACCCATTGTCTAGAGTACCCCTTTACAAAAATAAAAGAAGGTGGTGCCCTAATCAAGAAATACTAGCAGTGAGCTTAGATTAAGTATGGTGGTGATGTCACTTTCACCAATAGCTGTGGAAAGAGGAAAATTTGATTTTCTAAGTAAAAATTAATTTTTACATTTGTATTTAAACACAAAAATATTATTCTTTATATAAAAAAACCTCCATCCGGTAATTCAATAATAATATTAATAAAGATAAAATGTTTACATTATTTTATTGAAGGCCAAGACAAAAAATATATAGATTTGGAAGTGATTGATATTCTATTATTTTCCTTTTTTACTCCTCTGTTACAATTCCCCACGTCTGTAGGTCACGAGTAGTAGGGAATCCCCCTTTAAATCCTTAAGGTCCCAGTAAGCCGCCATTAATGTTTATATTGGAAACAAAAAGGTACACAGTCATACATCAAGATCAGTCTTTGGGCTATATTGTGTTCTTGGTCCCAGGTGACGTAATACAATCCCCCAGGGAATAATTTCCATTGTGTCCTTCTATCACAGTGTCACAGCTGCAAAAATGTGCCAAAAATAAAAACAATATATATTTCAATGAGAAATAGTCACTTCTATTTGATATATTAAACAATTACAATGTATATAATGTAAATAATATATTTTCCACAGAAAGCTATAAAATTCAACAAATTATTAATATTCTCCATATTATGTAAACATTATTGCTGTATTACGTTATATATTACAGAAAAATCAATCAAACATATTGTAAAAATAGAGTGAGTATGACCTCAGTCCTATGCTGTTAGGTGGCACTTTCTTTAAATCAAGAAAGAGAAAAATAACAATATATACAATATGTATAAAGGTGAACTAAACCCTCCAACACACGCTTGTTCTGTTGCTATATAAAAATGATTATTAAATTAACACAAATCATCATTCAGTATAATTATTAATTATGTGGTCATATTCTAATGAGTCATTTATGTATTTTCAATCTGCAGGCATTTTAGAAGATTTACTTTTCTGCAATATAAATTTAATAAAAATTTGGTAAGTTACAAAAATGTTAACATGAGCAATTTTGTGAATATTTTTTTAATACAAATTGGTAAATACATTTACTATAATGCCAAATTATGATAAAATGATGCAACACAGCTCGTAGTATTTATTTATTTTTTAATAATAAAATAATTATAAGTCATTTAGGTAAAAAAAATATATAATTAGAGAGAAATCTCCACCAAAAATGTAATTTATCAGCTGAAGTTGTCCTTTCTTGACCAGCAGCAATACAGTAACTGTAATAAAAATAATGTTTGCCTTTTGTTCAAATGTTTCTTTAATAAGTATTGTTCTGTCCCATTTTGGAGCATTTTAACTCTTCCAATTCTAGTCTAATAAAACTGTATAAGTGCGTACATTGCATAGATCAATTAGTGCATATGTCTTTAGGTATAGGTCAGGAGTCCCATCAGGTTTTGCAGGAGGCTCTTTTCTGCAACTCAGATTTTTACAAAGTTTTTTCCTATAACAGATCCTCGCTGTATGATGGGAATGATTGGACCACAGTCCCTGTTTATTTGTGGGATGTCTATCTGTCTGGAAGCGATACTTACAAGCTCTGATAAAACTAAACCAAACATATATTACACAGAACTTTTCATAGCCCTTTTCAACAACTAGTAAATATTATTAGAAGTCGTCAATAAATCATGTATTGTCAAAGAAAATCAGATTAAAAAGGTATATATAAGTCTCATGGATTATACATGCATACAAAAGAGGAGGATCAGTAGTGTATGCAAAAAATGTTTGCATGAAAAAAAATAAAAAAATAAACATTAATAAACTTACCCTGACATTTGCAATTTGTTTCAGTTTTCTGGCAGTTAATTATAAGAAGACATGCCACTGAAAATCTAAACTAAATTAGCATAACATTTATAATTTGTTTTGGCCAATCACATGCAGCTATAACATTGTTGCAATGTCTGGGAAGACAATCTCTGCAGCAAAGTATAATGGGATGTGTAGTCATTTATTTTCTCCCCACCACAAGGAAGCAAGGAGGAGTTCGGACATTGCTGCTGCAGATTTCTCCATTGTGTTGCTGTCGGCTTGAAGGTTTGTATAGGGTTCAAAAATGTAATTGACTGAAGTGTTTCTATTGGTTGGTATCAGGTGCCTATGTAAGTACATCTGGGGGTGTGGAAACCATTTTTTTTAAATAAAATAAATCTGTATGTGTATAGAATGAATC
>CM050171.1:97298037-97465537 GCA_027410445.1 Discoglossus pictus | reverse complement strand
CAGAATAACAAAACAAAAAAAAAGAACACACAAGAAAAACGTATGTCAAAAAAGTTATAAATTGATTTGCAGGTCAATGAGTAAAATAAGTATTTGACCCCTTCAACTTAGTACTTGGTGGCAAAACCCTTATTGGCAATCACAGAGGTCAGACGTTTCTTGTAGTTGGCCACCAGTTTTGCACACTTCTCAGGAGGGATTTTGTCCCACTCCTTTTTGTAGATCCTCTGCAAGTCATTAAGGTTTTGAGGCTGATGTTTGGCAACTCGAACCTTCAGCTTCCTCCACAGATTTTCTATGGGATTAAGGTCTGGAGACTGGCTAGGCCACTCCAGGTCCTTAATGTGCTTCTTCTTGAGCCACTCCTTTGTTGCCTTAGCTGTGTGTTTTGAGTCACTGTCATGCTGGAATACCCATCCACGACCCATTTTCAATGCCCTGTAAGGAGGTTTTCACCCAAAATTTGACGGTACATGGCCCCGTCCAATGTCCCCTTGATGCGGTGCAGTTGTCCTGCCCCCTTAGTAAGCGTTCATTGCAATCTAATTTGCATGTCCCTGCCCAGTTTTCCCAGAGTGCAGTGCATCAACAGTATTTCTGATACATTTGAGCAGGAAATATGTTTATTAACTTATTTTTTAGACATCCAAATAGAATCGCTAATGTACTACAATGTCTTGCAAAAGTATTCACCCCCCCTTGACTTTTTACCTATTTTGTTACATTGCAGCCTTAAGTTCAATGTTTTGTTAATCTGAATTTTATGTGATGGATCAGAACACAATAGTCTAAGTTGGTGAAGTGAAATGAGAAAAATATACACATAAAACTACTTTTTAGAAATAGAAAACAGAAAATTGGCATGTGCGTATGTATTCACCCCCTTTGTTATGAAGCCCACAAAAAGCTCTGGTGCAACTTTCAGAAGTCACATAATTAGTGAAATGATGTCCACCTGCGTGCAATCTAAGTGTCACATGATCTGTCATTACATATACACACCAGCAGCCAGGACTGGGAAACTGGTCAGAGTTGAGGGAAAGATGGATGGTACTAAATACAGGGATGTTCTTGAGCAAAACCTGTAAATGTGTTGGAATGGCCTAGTCAAAGCCCAGACCTCAAACCAATAGAAAATCTGTGGTCAGACTTAAGATTGCTGTTCACAAGTGCAAACCATCCAACTTGAAGGAGCTGGAGCAGTTTTGCAAGGAGGAATGGGCAAAAATCCCAGTGGTAAGATGTGGCAAGCTCATCCAAAGCGACTTGTAGCTGTGATTGCCGCAAAAGGTGGCTCTACAAAGTATTGACTTTAGGGGGTGAATAGTTATGCACATTGACTTTTTCTGTTATTTTGTCCTATTTGTTGTTTGAAGAGTTTTTTTTTATGGTGAAGCAAAGTTGTGGGCATGTTCTGTAAATTAAATTATGCAAATCCTCAAACAATCAATGTTAATTCCAGGTTGGGAGGTAACAAAACACAAAAACAATTCATTGTTAGAAGCCCTCCACTGTACAGAGTACAGTAGTTCAATCACTCTTCGCCCACCATATGTGAAATTATAAATATATATATATATATATATATATATATATATATTATATACACACACACATATACGCACACACACATACATAAAAGTAAACCGCTGCAATACTGTAATACTGTACAGAAATGCTTTTTTTCTATATTAACAGAACTAATCTTTATCCTGGCCCCTGCACTTCCCCTCAATTTTTTTCTTTATAGCACTTCATATCCTCAAGGTGTCCTTTGAAAACTAAATCATATTATCACAGAATCTGTAGGGTGCCTTTTTTTGCCACTTATCAATATAACTGTGAAAAAGCATTCTCAAGGTATTTTACTAGGACACATTATGAGAATACACTGTCTCAGGGCAGTTACAGTCAGCCTTAAAACAGCACATAGGATACAAAATGTAGCAAAAGTAGAATCTTTTTTATACATAAATAGTTCTATTAGATACAAATTAATATGTATGAGATGCATACTTTTGAAAGAGTTCTTCAGGTCCTCGATGCTTTCAGGCAAGAGTTATAATGTGTGATTATTAAAATGAAAAATCACGTAACTATTAGTACTAAATTATGCCACAAGAAAAAATAATTTCGACATAATGCGAGTTTGTCCCTTTTACCTTATTTATATCTTTATATCGTTTTTAGGTTTAGTTTTGAGAACGTGAACATAACACTGATTAAATCTTTTATTCTCTCTCATTAAAAGTTAATGCAGAGTTGTCATATTGTCTCATCATTTTCAGTTTTTTATTCTAAGCAAATAATTACAACTTAGTTTGCTCTTTTTAATAAGGAAAAATATAATTTATCATAATTATATTGCAAAGAATGAAGGTTCTGAAGCAAACTAAGTGTTTCCATAGATAAAATAATATTAATTCAAGATAACAGCCTTATTATTATTATTACTACAGTATATGTTGATTATATACAAAATAATGTACCCTCAACTGTATACAATAATGACATTAAGAATCAACAGGAGGTCGGTGACCATATATAGTGATACAAGAGAGAAGGTCTAGTCCCTTTATGCAGTGCCATGGAACAGGGTGACTTATATCTGTAATTATGTGCATTTTTTTTTATTTGTGTCTAATAGTCAAAATAATACATAGTTGTTAAAAAAAAAAAAGACATTTTGGTGATATAAAAAAAAAATGCACAGTGGTTGCCAAAAATATATAAAGGTTATGAGACCCTACATTTTTTCGGGAGCCAGATAGCAAATGTACCTAAAGGAACTTTCTTCCCACAACTGCTAATTTCAAATGAGGAACATGTTCTGTGCATACTTCTAGAATGAGGGAGCTCGCTAAGATACAGAACACATCTGGGAACATATTTAGGAGCCTGCAGTAAAAATTTTTTATAGAAATCCAGGTTCCATTAATGTTTCCACCCATATACAGCATTTAGGTTTTATGGTCAGATTCACATTTTGCTCTATACTGGTATGAGGTTTCAAGCATGAAAAGGCTACTTGTATTTTTAAAAATACCTCCCTTAGCTCTCCTCTCCTGTGTTTCGACTCAGCTACCAGACCAACACTCTTTACATTTGTTAAACTCTACAATTTTATTTGTAATCTGCAGTAGGGTGGTCAAACTCAAGAACTTAAGGGCCAAAAACAGTGTAAGATCTCTGTGCTTCAACATTGGTGGCTCAATTAGTGCCTTCGTCATTCAGAGAAATACCAAAATCAAAATAGCTTATGGCCCCTGAGGACTAACATTCAACACCCTTAGACCCGCATTCAATTGCTCTGTTTTTTGGGATCCGGGTTCCCAAGTGGAGATTGCAAGTTATTTTGCTATTCAATTGGGCTCCGATAGAGATACTGGCTACAATTTTTTTTCTTAAAATCGCAAGTTACTGCCCTCCAAGCCTTTAATCTTTCAAAATCGCAAGGCAAAAATCGCTATTCATTTGCTCCGACTGCCCCTCGCTAACCACTTCATCAGGTCTGCAAATGGCAAATATCTAACTACAAGTTAATGGTACCAAGGAGGTCTCGCAAAGGGCTTAATGACAAATCGGAGCACTTTAAAAGCAAAACTTTACTCTTATGAAGAGTGAAAGTGATGTTAGGTCTTAAAAGTATTGGAGAATGTTGTGCTATTAATTCTATTTCATGTTCAATTTCCATGTTATATAAATCACGGCAATCAATGTGAAGTCCTATGTGCTTCAACTTCTAAGCCTGTAGGACTTTGAAATACAACCTCCAATTTTCATTGAAGTTTTACGGGCTTGAACATGATTGCTGACGCAAGGCCGTTACTCGTGGTTCAAGCCGGTAGGGGCTTGAACCACGAGTTACGGGCTTGCATCCGCGATCATGGTCAAGCCCGCATATGCTACTGTCAATAGCATGGTTTCCGATTTTCGCAAAGAGCGCATAACTTGCGGGCCCGACCAATTGAATAGTATCGCAAAAGGAGCATGCAACTCAATCGCAGACATTTGGCTGTTTGCGATTGAGTTGCGAGCCCCAAATTGAATGAGGCTCTTAGTCTATAGTCTGGTTTCCCTTAGTGAATACAGTGATACAGCTCTAATTAAAGTAACCAATTACTTTTACACATTTAAACAAGGGTTAATGACAATTTTATCATACCACAGCCAGACTACTTTACACTGTTAACACTGTAAGCCACACTCCGATTGTTGTCTTAAATCTTATTCCATTCCACAATACACATAGCCCTGTGCAGTCAGTTCAGGCAGGGACCGTCCCATCAGACAAATACAAACTCAGAATTCAATCACACCCCTCTCATTTGAAGTTCCCCCTACCTCTAAAAGTAGAGTTGTCCATGTTACCATCTTTGGTGCAAATGTAACTTACTTAATGACTTATTTAACAATTGTATCTAATAGTAGGCATTTCCTTTTCTACATTTTTTAATAGTAAAGCTGAAATATATGATAGTTATTATTCCCACATAGATGCACATACACAGATGTATAAGTACTGTACCACTCTCATTGATACCTTGCAGAGCACACATCTGCCATAGGTTCTCTCCCTCACCCATCCTCAACCTGAGCTCCTTGCAACATAGTCGTCCTGGTGGTGCAACACACTAGTGTGTCCAGACATGCTGAGTGATAATCATCACCGCAGACTGAATTACTACAGGTTTGTGATCATCTATGACTATCTTTCTCAAGGACCCCCAGAGAGTAAATTCAAAGCATTTGGCTGTGGAAGAAAACCAATAAAATTGCACTAACCCAATGTGATCTGGCATGTATCCCATTTTCCTGTGAATAGTGCTTTGCATCTGTTACCATCATATACCCAGCATCTCTGCTGTACTTAGTAATAACGCTAACTTTCTGTTTTTAATTCTTTTCTTACCAGATGGATCATCTACCCTCTGATAGTTTCATAAAGAAAACTAAAAGTTATAATAGTTTTCCATTTAGTCAAACAGAAAAGTTGTTCACTACAATAACCATCAGCTTCAGAACATAAAAACAAATCAATATTAACTTGAACAAAATGTGCAGTTATCACATATATAATTGTCATAACTGCGGGTTGTCAAAAGATGTTGCTAACGCTGCGGCCCTCGCGAAGCAAACGCCTCAGTTGCTGGCATGGAGCGCCAAAGGCGCTCCTTGCCAGCAACTGCGGACCTCACAACATTTACGGACTTACGACACACAAATACGAGATGCAGGACTTAGAAAAAAAAACATTACGACCTCGAAAAATACGACTTTAAAACGGCCGACCAGGGTGAACCTGAAAACATTAAAAACACAGTAAATACACACAACAAATACATAAAAAGCTTACTCACACCAAGAGGGGGCACCCAGGACCTCTGCAAGTGAAGTAACATCTCCATTTAAGTCCAAATTCCAGAGTTTAGACACCCGAAAATCACCTAAATTAGAGAAAAAATGGCCACCGAAAAAAACGAAAACGAGGCTATAGGACCCTAAAGACGCAAAACACCACCATACAGATACGTATTTTCCAAAAAAGCCGGACGAGGTCTAAGAACAAGGACGCTAAATCACCAACAGCCGCGTACCACACATTAGGCGCCATTTTACAACACTAACTTACACAATGCGGAAGTACACAGCTACCCTACCGGATTTTCCTTGCGCACGCACACTATTTACACTACACACTGCTCACATTGCTCACACTTACACAGCAGCTCCACAGCACTCAAAACACACATTGTGTGCTGCAGCAACATCAAAACAGATTGTCAGCTCTTCAGCATAATGCTTCCTGCATATATTACTTCCAAATAGGTAAATTATATTCCTTTATTAATGTATTATTTAGTACATTACCATACACCAAACAGCATTAGCTCACTTACAATTTCATTGCCGTCATTTTTTGACGGGCAATATTCTAGTGTCAATATATTTAAGAATACAAGAGATGTGTGGTATAACAGAAGAGGGGCAGCATTTGAAAACCCATACACCACCACTACCATCACAAATAAATGTGTCAAGCCGATCTTGGCTTGGTCTGGACAATTATCCATTCTACTGGTGGTCAGCCTCACCTGACCCATCAACATTGATACTTTAAAAAAATGATTCTCCAAGATATTTAATTACCTTGGTGTTCGCTGCAGCTTGCTAAGATTTGTTTCAGACTCTGCTCTTGGATCACTCCGCTACCGGACATTAACCCTTTGCGACTACTGGGCTTTCTAGAGTCCTGAACCCCTTTGTAACATCAGTCCTTTTTTTATTATTTTATGTATTATTATCTTTTATTTGTATCGCGCCAACATATTCCGTAGCGCTGTACAGGGGTTAAGAAAAAGGACATGTACAACATTATACAAATATTAACAACTGTAGAAAATGGAGGGCCTAATGAATTTGTATTGGGAGAGGTAAAATAGTTACAGCCCTTTTGTATGTTTAGCAGCCATGAGAAAGCAGGACCATGGCCAGGAGGTCATCATTCATAACGAGGACATTCAAAAATATACAATATGTTTGAGAACACTCAATGATGGAAGATTTTTTTCTAATACAGCATTTTACAGTACTATAAAAAAAATGTACATTCTCTAATTGATTGAACTTGTTACAACTGCTAATGAGGAACATGTTCTGTGCACACCTCACCTTACATTAAATATATGATAATCCATACATAAAACTGAAACTTGTTATATTTAAAGTGGCATACATGGAAAAAATAGAATATATTCTATTAAGGTGATCTGAGTGCTAAAACGGATATTACTGGTTAATTAAAATGATTTAAAAATCACACACACTGTAAAAAGTGAAAGACGTGCAAGAATAATTCCTGTCCATTATCACTTCAACATTACACAAAATGTCAGCTAAAATGTACAGTAATAAAATAATGCATAAATATCACTATGGTGCTCAGCCAATTGTCCGGATTAGCACTGTACAAAACATTCAAACATAAGTATATCTTAAGAACAAATATTAATTGTGACTTTATTTTGTCATTAAATAATAATCAAAAACAGACATGTATAATGTAAAAAGAGTACGCACTCAATGATTTAAAAAAAAAATCTGCAATTAAAGAATGCACAGTTTACATATTCACAGGTTAAAACGACTTTCTGTAAACTTCTGAATTATGATACACAACTGAATGGAATGGAAAATACATAATAAGGTGTTTACTTCCAAACACTGAGCGCAAGTTTTAAACCAAAGCAATACGTGAGCATTCACATGCACAATAAACTTACTGTTGGTTAGCATGTCCTATGAACTTGGAAAACCAAGGCCCTCAATTATCTGTTGGCATTACTAAAAAACACATTTCAAGCTATGTTTTTTCCAAACTTTCCTGCATTTGCAGATAATGTGCATGTAGACATTTTTTTCTTAAAGGTGATAATATAATCTGCCTTTACATTCACACACATATTTTTATATGCAACTAGGAAATTGCCCATCAAAAATGCCGGGAATAAAATTGTAGGCCTGGCAATGCTGTTTGCCACACAATGCGAGGCTATAAGCCCTCTGAGCACCTTTGGTGCTCATCTCGTGGCTCGCAAGGAGCACCTTTGGCGCTCATTGTGAGCCGCAACTTTCCTGCTTTTCAATGATAATCTTTGGTGCCCTTTGCGAGCCCAACGATGAGCGCCTTTGGCGCTCATCGCGTGGCTCGCAATGAGCGCCTTCAGTGCTCATAGCAAGCCTCTCACCTTGTGTATTTTATAGGTGTTGCGCTTAAGTGTTACTGTCTTGGGTTGTGTTACTGCTTAAGGCTCGTTTCCTACGGGCTAGTTTTACGTCCTTCGGCCTTGTTTTCGTCGTATTGTATTTTTTCGGCAGCAATTTTTTTTTCTCGCTGGTGAAAAAATGGCAAATATGGCTCAAATTAACTTGCAACCAAACTCACAGGCTCCCTGCCTCTCCCACTGTGCAAGTTGATTTGAGGCATATTTTTTTTTATTTTCAGGTGTTGGGAATGCGGATTTTTGCGAGGCGCACAGTTCATGTATGGGTTTTGGTCCAAAGTCATACGGGTCGTAAGATATAGATCTCAGGAACCAAGGAGTTAACACATTTCAAGGAACCCACATGGATTAGAACCATTCATTTATTGATTTTTATTGATTTCTTAATTTCTAGATTGGGAGTCCAATTGCAGATCATACTTCTAAACACTAATTCATTTTAGTCTAAACTCCATGTTTTACTGACGTCATGATGGCAGTCTCATTTACTATTGGCTCTGTCTAAAATTGTAACTTACAGGCTTGCTTAATTGATCATGATCCTGCCCTGACATGCTACTTACGGGTTCATGGTTTGCGTGTTGGGGCTGTGAGCCTGTAATTGTAGTCAATTAAATACATCTATATATGTAAAATATTTGGAACGTGCAGCCAAAAGTTCAGTTTGAAGGTAATTATGGCTTGCATGGTTACATATAGTTACATAGTAATTGAGGTTGGAAAAAAAAAAAAAAAAGGACTTTAAGCAAATCAAGTTCAACCTTTTAAGATCTCATCTGATCTTCAATATGAGGATTCATTGTTACTTGATCCAGAGGAAGGCAAACAGAAAACAAACACCCAAGTGAAACTTTGCCAATTGTCTCAAAAAAGGGAAAATGAATTCCTTCCTGACCCCAGATAATGGCAATCGGGTTCCTCCCTGGATCAATACTCCCTCTACAATTATCCAGGACAGCCCTTATTGCCCTTTTTATTTAAAAATATATCCAATCCCTTTTTAAAGTTATCTATTGAATCTGCTGTTGTCGCCTCCTCCTTTGGTAGATAATTCCACAGATTAACCACCCTTACGGTGAAGAACTCTTTTCTTTCTTTAAGGTGGAATCATTTTACTTTTAACCTCAAAGGAAGTCCTCTTGTCAGTTGAAAACCTTTTGACACAAAAAGCTCACTTGACGAATCTTTATACTGACCCTGGATTTATTTATATAAAGGTAATCATATACCTTCTTCAACAACTTTTTTCTAGAGAAAATAAAAGTTTAATTTGGATTAGTCTTTCTTCATAACTTAGCCCCTCCACTCCCCTTATTAGTTTTGTTGTCCTTCTCTGTACATTTTCCAGTTCTAAAATGTCCTTTTTATGAAGTGGTGCCCAAAATTGTACTTCATATTCCAGATGAGGGCGTACTAGGGATTTGTATAGTGGCAGAATTATATCTGCTTCCCTTGCTTCTATACCCTTCTTAATACATGCTAATATTTTACTTGCCTTTGCAGATGCGGCTTGGCATTGAGCACTGCTACCTAGGTGGTTGTCCACTAGTACTCCCAAATCCCTTTCAATATACAGTGTGATACCCCCAGATTTGCTTCATTAAGATTATAAAATTGCATGGCTATTTTTCCTTCCCAGATGCATAACCTTACATTTATTCATATTAAATCTCATCTGCCATTTAATTGGAGGGTAAGTACATAATTTTCTGTTTTAATTACCTTGCACAACTTCGTGTCATCAGCAAATATTGAGACAATACTTTCCAGTCCTACTTCTAAGTCATTAATAAATATGTTAAAAAGGAGAGGACCTAATACTGAACCATGAGGAACCCCACTTACCACATTAGTCCAATCTGAGTATGTTCCACAACCCTTTGCTTCCTGTCTTTCAGCCAGCTCTCAATCCATGTGCAGATATATACTGCAATTCCTGTATCCCTTAGTTTGCACAATAGTCTCCCATGTGGCACTGTATCAAAAGCCTTTGCAAAATCTAAAAATACTACATCCACTGAGTTGCCTTGATCCAAGTTCCTACTAATCTCCTCATAAAAACTAATTAGGTTTGTTTGACATGACCTATCCCTCATAAATCCATGTTGACTCCTACTTATAATCCTATTTGAATAGACATATTCTTGTGTATTATCCCTTATTAACCCTTCTAAAAGATTTCCCAATACAGAAGTGAGACTCACTGGTCTATAAATTCCCCAGATTTGCTCTTGCACCCTTCTTAAATATAGGTTTCACCTCTGCCTTTCTCCAGTCATCTGGTAGCGACCCAGTGTTGAGTGAATCTTGAAAAATTAGATATAATGGTTTGGCTATTACAGAGCCCAGTTCCCTCAGTACCCTTGGATGTATTCCACCAGGACCTGGGGCTTTATTAACATTTATTTTTTCAAACCTCTTTTGGATTTCCTCCTTAATTAACCAATTATTTGGTGAAGGTAGTGTAGCCCCATTTTGTTGCGGTGTCCCAAACACTGGTACCTCACTTTTGTATACCGAAGAAAATAACCTAATAAGCTCATCTGCCTTTTCCTGGTCACTAATTATCAGACGGCCTGTGACACATTGTAATGTTCCTATAGCTTCCTTCCTCGCCTTCTTCCCATTAATATACTCAAAAAATAATTTTAGGGTTTGTCTTACTTTCCTTTGCAACTCATTTTTCATTTTCTATTTTAGCCAGTCTAATAGCTTTCTTGCAAGCCTGGTTACTTTCCTTATACTTACATAAGGCGGTCTCTGTCCCCTCTTGTTTGTAGAATATAAATGCCTGTTTTTTACTTTGTATCTTGATGTTTAAATCATTGTTAAGCCACATTGGATGTGATTTACTATTTTTTTCCCACATGGTATATGCTGATGTGTGTGTATATTTAGTAAGGATTTAAATGTTGTCACTTTATTTTCAATATTTTTACCTGCCAGTCCTTTGTTCCAGTCTATATGTTATATTGCTGCCCTTAGACAATCACAATCTGCCCTTTTAAAATTTAAATATTTAGGACAAAATTCTCAGATGAATTTAAAAGTTCAAATCAAATATTTAATCCATAGAGTTAAAAAAAGTTTCCTGATCTCCTATACTGAACTACATGCATAAAGGTAAACAATTATACGCAGACACATTTATCTAGTTTTTAAAATATATTGAATTCATAAAAACTAGGGAAACTTTTTTATTTTAATATTTTATACTGTGTGTTGATATGATTTTATAAAACAATATCTCTACAATAATATCTATTAGATGAAGAATATTTGTATATAATTGAAGAGAAAGATATAGTATTATTGTTTAAGCTTCTATTTAAATATTCTTAGATACATATGTATATTTTCTGTACAAGTAGCCAAGGCATCAAATTTATTCCAGTTGTATCACGTCTATTAATTTTGTCAGTGATACTTACCATATTTTCTCATGGCTTATTTATGGATATTTTACAAATATTGTATAGCACTACTACAGTGTTTCCAGGTCCCTGACCAATAATAACAATTTAAAGTAATAATGCCCTTATCTGCTCCCAGTACCTCTCTATTCACCTTCACAAGCTATTCCACTCAACAGACTTTGCATCAATTTGTTTTACAAATTACCATCTCAAAATCTGACAACTGATATTTCCATCTTCTCAAGGCAATCCATAAAAAGCTGTATTTTAAGTCAACAGAGAAGACACAGAGCAAAGAAAAAAAAATCAAACTGAAATTATGATTTATGTATCCTGGAAAATTCAACTACATGAGCTCAACATCTTCAATACGTAAATGCTTCTCGAGCTGGTTATCAAAGCAAGTTCATCTTAAATGATGAAAATATACTTTATAACAAGGAACACTAAGCATTTCCTTAAAATGTATTAAGCCAAGTTTTTTAAAGGCTTATTAAACTTCGATATGAGATTTCTGCAGTTTTATACAGAGCTATTATGAGAAAAATGGGTTTTCTTACTAACATCATTTTTGTACCTGCAATTTAGTATCCTGTACATATCAGCAATATTTTATAAATAAATAGCAAAAACATGTGTTGGGGTACATTAATTTATTATAAAAAGGGTTTCTTTACATATAAATCACTTTTACATAATTTCTTTATTTATTTCGTTTTTTTTTCTTTATTAATTAAAGGTATATGGAAGTTTCCCTTTTTTTAACTATTTCTAATCGAACACATCCTGCTTATATCATAAACACACATTACATGGAGTCATTATATACACATACAGAATTATTATAATTAAAAAATAATTGGTTTCCACACTCCCAGATCTGCTCAATAGAAAAACTGCATTAAATTATATTTTAACCCTATACTAGCCTTTAAGCCAACTGAAGCACAGTGCAGAGATCCAGAGTAGCACTGCCTGAGCTGCTTCTTTGCGATGGGAACAAGACACTACACATCCCATGATGCTTTGCTGCAGAGACTGGATCCCTAGACATTGCTACAATGTTGAAGCTGCCTCTCATTGGCCATAATTAATTTTATACTAATTTAGTTTGGATTTTCAGGAGCATGCCTTCTTAAAATGGGCCGCAAGAAAACGTAAGAAGTTTTCAATCTTTAGGGTAAGCTTATTCATGTTGATTTATGGATTTTTTTCATGTAAAAAATGTTTTTCATACACTACTGATTCTCCTCTATAAGATGCATTCATTGCAATCCCTGAGCTTTTCAGATTACACACTTTTTACATGATTTGCATATACATTATACATTTTATATTTTATTCTGCTACATACACTTTAAGGATGTTTCTTATCAATTATAAACCGAAAGCTGAAAAAAAAGTTATGTACCCGGTATAAAGCATGTGGCTCCTGCATTATTCTGTAATCTACAGCTTTGAAATCTGATAAATGGACCACTAAATGTAAACACCTATATTCTTAGAACACTTGTTCCAAACCTTGTTTCCCCACTGACAACAACACATGAGGACTTTACAATATAGAGACTTTAGTACATTTGTGGTAATAAGTGCTTCAGTAATTTTAATGAAAGGACCAATGCAACTGAAGAAAAAAAAAAAAAGACACTTGTTTGGTACAAACTTGACAAATAATATTAGTATAGGAATCCATTTTGTGTTCTGTGCATCATTTTCTCAGAACTGAATCAAGAGACTATGTGTTGTAGCTATCAGTGTATATATACATACATACGGTCCCCAGGTTACAGACAACCCAACTTACAGGCGATCCGTACTTAAGAACGGGCTTCCACGTATTTTTTTTTTTTATTAGTTTGTTTTTATACTCTGTTTGTATAAAAAAAAGAAAAAAGAAAACAGCACAATAGTTTCTGTAGCTTATTATTGCAGTACACGGGTACTATTATTATTATTATTATAGTATTATAATGTATTCTTACCACATATGAGCCATAATAGTATTGTTGTTGTTAATAATAATAATAATAATAATAATATTCATGGATCCGAGTTACATACAAATCCAGTTTAAAGACTTTCTTAGGTACATATCTCTTCATTATCTTGGGGAACACGTACGTATATATATATATATATATATATATATATATATATATATATATATATATATATATATATATATATATATAAAAATATATAAATATATATATATATGCCATTTTGCTATCAAAAGTTTTAAAAGAAAGGTCTGTGTCAGTTTAGTACAGCAGTATTAGTAAAATTCTACTTCTTCCTATCACTACCACTAACAATACCAAATATCCTTCTCTTCTTTTTTTTTTTTTAAACAATCAAATGCAACCTGACCATTAGAGTTTCCCTGTGGATTTGGGACTTGTTTCCCAGCAGACGCTGATCAGCCTCCATGCCGCTGTGATTAATGATAGGATTTCACACTTGCACAATACTACACTATCTGTGCTAGATGCAGCAATAAGAGGTGGTCTGATAATAGACAGATTTGTAGTCATGTTGCGTTCATTCCCCTTGTCCACACTCCCTTCTTAGTGATATCTATTTTTATATCATCAGTTACATGGCCCTAAGCTTAATCACTTGTAACTTTGAAACAAATTGTGAGGGTGCCTTTTGTAGTGCTTGACTTGATAAATCACATTTTGTTCTTCAAAAGCTTTGTCTCAGGTTTATATATTTTGGCCGATTTAAAAAAAATAAAACACTTCTCATCTGTTGTGTTTCCTGCAAAATCAGAAATTGGTAACTTTAAATAAATAAATATATATTCAATGCAATATGATAAAAAAATGTTTTTAATTTATGCTAAAATTGGAATAAATATTCATGCAGAGAGTCCATGAACCAATATAGTAACATTTATAGCCACCTTAAATTCTCCTAACATGTAAAGCCGCAGATCGGAACGTAGCCTGCAAGACTTACGGCTATTAAATTGGACTCTTAAAAGCAGCCCGCCGTCAACTTGCTGGGTACGAGCGAGAAAACTCTACGGGAAGTGAGAATCCGACCTGTGAGCCAGCAAACCCTTTGTGCTTTCAATCCCGTAAACGCTGCCTCCCACACTACTAAATTGCATCGAAATCACTGGCGTTCAACCCTGTTACTCGCAAATGGAGCCAAAAAGCTTATGGTTGCTAGAGAGGACCCGCAAGGGGTGTAAAGTCCCAACCGGAGAACTTTAAATGCACATACACACTACTGTACTTTTATTAAAAGGGAAAGTGATGTTAGGTCTTAGAATTAATAGCTCAACATTCTCAAGCTCCCAAATCTGCCACAAAAAATACTTTATTTCATGTTTAAATATGTTTTAATACATATAATTCGCATGCAATATAATATCATATTTACGGCTTTATCAATAATGCATTATATCTGGAATGTGGGTCCGATCGCAACTCGTAATTGAACCTTATTCTGACGATCTCTGTTGCTATTGGCTCCATCTATACATATACATTCATACATACACACACAGTGGAACCTCTATATGCATCAGCCCAAATATGTCAAATCCAATATATATATATATATATATATATATATATATATATATATATATATATATATATATATCACATATATAGTTGTGAGCAGGCGAGCCAGCCAGAGCCGTTGCTCACACTTGCGGGCTCGCAAGGGCCTTTACGTCGCAACGCAAACAACACGACACACCAACCATGACCCTTGTAAACTTTACCTCGCAACATAAACAACAAAAGAGACACGTTACCACACATTACGACCTTGCAACAATCGGACGCAACTCGCGAACATTACAAAATTAAAAACAAAATAAATACACACAGCACATACATAAAAAGCTTACCTACAGCAAGAGGAACCATCCAGGACCTCAAAAAAAAAACAACTTACACCTTCATTTAACTAAAAATAAAAGAGTTTGAACACTAAATATTTCGCTAAGCGAGAGAAAAAATGGCCGCCGAACAAAACGAAAACGAGGCTACAGCACTTAAACACGCAAAACACCACAAGAAACTCGCAAAACACCACAAACGACCTACGTATATTCCGCTACAGACGCATACCACACATTACCCGCCATTTTACGCCAATGCTGAAGTACACAACTACGCTAACGGTTTCGTCTTGCGCACGCACAGTATTACACTGCACACATTCATCACGCTTACACAGCAGCTCCACACCACTAATGCTGCAGCAACATCAAAACAGATTGTCAGCTCTTCAACACAATGCTTCAAAAAAGGTAAAGTATATTCATTTAGTAATGTATTATATATTTCATTATTACACACCAAACAGCATTAGCTACCTTACAATTTCATTGCCGTCATTTTTTGACGGGCAATTCGCTACTATAATATATATATATATATATATATATATATATGTGTTATGAAGTGCAAGACTATTCCATAGCTGTATGCCAAGGGTAACACATAATTTAGTACTGAAAATTAATTTACATGCCAAAGCAGGAATAAGAGTGTCCGTGTCATAATTAATAATCTATGTTATATACTTATATACAAACAAACCTCTAAGATATTATTCCTCTTATTTTTCCGCCCATATACAGCAATAACATAAATTCCCTTTCCAGTTCCAAAATATTCTAGGATTTTCTTAACATTTCCATAAATCTGTTTCAACTAATATATTCTTAAATTGATTTATCCAATTTGCACATCACAGAGGTATATTACATCTCTTCAGGAATAAAGGCTTTTGGATCGCAATTTCAATCACATTATTACAGACTTGCAGCTAAGAACTTAACCAATATAAGACTAAATGCCTAATCGTGAAGCTAAATTCATTCATAAATAATTACAATTTTGAATCATCTCAAATGGTTAACGTCCCCGGTAAGAGTCACAATTCCCCTCAGAGTGTGATATAGCAAAGCAAAAAGGTAATTCACATACACATTCCACCCAAGAAAACATTACATTTGCAATGTATTATTGCAGCCTATTATAGGAATTTAATTTCAAAATCGCTCTGTACTATTGCGGTTTCTTTTTTAAATTTCATAGTGTATTACATTAAAGCAATACCTTACCTCCCAGCTATAATATCTGTCTTACTTATTACAGTAGTACATTTCATAAATACCTCTCCTTGACAAGCTGAGCTAATTCAGGTTAATTTTATTGTGTTTCTGTGCTTTCTCACATTTTGGTGCAATTACCTTTATAGCTTTATTGCAAAGCCAGAAAGTAATCAGGACAATTATTTTGGGTAGGGGGAGTGTGGAAAGAAAAGCTTATAAATTCTAAATCACGGTTCCTGGCATTTTCGATAAAATAGCAGCTTTATCTCAGAAAGTGGCAGGGATGTCGGATAAATCATGCATCAGTCAAGTATGGCTGACCCCCAGTGCATTGCCGAATATCAGAAGAGCTTCAAAAGAAACTTTCCCAAGTCATCCATCATTCTTCATAATAATATAGTAGATTCACCTAAAGAGCAGGAGATTGAAAATAAAGAAAAAATAGACAACAGAGGAAGAAGCATTAACTTGGGTCCTGCTTAACTCCTTCCCTGACAGTGATGGTATGAACTCATAGACCTGCCATGGATAATGGATACATAATGCCGCAAAAATATGTCTAAGTATATACTGATTATATGCATACACATAATATGTGTACGGATATATTGATTGGGTTCCCTGGTGGTCCAGTGGTTAGGATTAGGTGCTTTCACTGCTGCGACCTGGGTTTGATTCCAGTCAGGGAACAAAGAGGTCACGCCACCCTGATGCCAAGCAGGGTTGGGCCTGATCAGTACTTGGATGGGAGACCTAGGAATACCAGGAGCTGTATGCTGTGGACCTCTGGAGAAGGGACTGGCAACCAATTCCAGCATCTCTGCCATGAAAAACAAGTGGATCAGCATGGACATAAAAATATGCATTGTGTGTTACGGTCCATGAGGTACCGGAGTCAGAAACAACTGCATGAAGGAGAGTTGGAAACAACTGAAATATATATATATATATATATATATATATATATATATATATATATATATATATATATATATATATATATATATATATATAAATATATCCCAAATAAACTTACCCTACATTTTGCAAACTTCTTCACTTTTTTGTGCCAGTTGATCTGGAGAAGAAATGCTCCTGAAAATCCAAGCTAAAGTGGCATAAAATTCATAATTTTTCTTGGCCAATCAGAGGCAGCTATAACTTTGTTGCAATGTCTGGGGATCAGTATCGTGGGATGGCTAGTCTTTTGTTCCCACCACAAGGAAGGAAGGAAGGAAGCAGCTCTGGATCTCTGCACTGTGTTGCTGTTGGGTTGAAGGTTAGTACAGGGATAAATAAAATAAAAAAAGTACTTGAATGAAGCGTTTTTATTGGTAGATACACCGTGCCTATGTAGGCACCTCTGTGGGTGTGGAAACCAATTATTTTTTTAATAAAATGAAGAGAATCAATCTAATGTGTGTTTCTGATATATGTTAGATTAGAAAAAGGCAAAAACAGGAAAACTTAAATATAACTTTAAATTCTAAGCAAGAGTGTTATATATACTAGCGACTTGCCCGTCAAGAATGCTGGGGCAATAAAATTTGAAGCCATGGTAATGTTGTTTGCCACACAATGTAAAGCTTTTGCTACTCTGAGGACCTTCGGCGCTCATTGCGAGCCTCTCCTCTCGTGTACTTTTGCTCCTCTGAGCACCTTCTGCGCAATATATATAACTGCAGTGTAAAACATTTTTTTTTTAGTTGTCCACGGCCTCTCATTATCAATTAAAAGGATTGCACTATATCTCAATGTAGTCAAAACATATAAATGACTCTGTTCAGAAACCTTCCATGCCCATTTAATTTTGGAGTCCACTAGGAATATATTAATATACCCATGTATCTGTGTTTACTTTAAAAGTACTTGATTGTATTATGATGCACTTAAAAGCTGTTTTTTCCTTCCTAAAATCATACAATGTTTACCTGTTTGTGTATCCATGAGCTGTATGAACTACAAACCCAGAGTGTAAAGTGCAGTGTTTCAAATTAGCCGGCCAGTGACCTTACTCAAGTAGCATGATGCAGAATGTTGCACCGATTGGTTAGTATTAGTGTGCAACCCTTGTACTTAGAAGTACACTGTCTTTATGAGCAGCAAAGGGGATATGTCAATTAGAAACAATGTGTAAGAACATAGGCAGAACAAAATTAGTTTTTAAGCACTTCTTATTAAAATAAAGTACACAAAAGTAAATAGATACATGTGTTGTTCAGTCGTTCTGTCGTGTCCGACTCTCTGAAACCCAACGGACCGAATCACACCAGGCACATCTTGTGTCTGGTTGTGCTCATCCATATAGTTTCATGGCAAAGATACTGGTGTGGGCTGCCAGTTCCTTCTCCAGTGGACTGTGATTTGTCTGACCTCTCTGCTATGACCTGACCATTTTGGGTGATCCTACATGGTATAACTCACAGCTTCATTGAGGTACACAAGCCCCTTCACCACAACACGGTAGTGATCCAGAAGCGGATTATATAAATTGCTATTTAAAAGCACTGAGATTAATATAATTAATTTTATAATATAAATTTGATATATTAATATATTATAATATATTATCTAATAATTTAATATATTTTTTACTGCCATTAAAAAAACACATTTATATTTACATTATAACCTTGTTGGATTCCCAAGCACATTCATTCCCAATATAAGCAAACACTATATGTAAAAGATTTAAATTGGTTGTCAATATCTAAAAGATATAAAATGCTATTTTGTCCAAGCATTAGATTCATTACAAACAAGATCTTTGAGCCCAGATAACTATATCAAGGTGATTGTGACATAAAACCTAGGTAATCTTGACATGTACAAAGCACTTGATATGGGCCCATTTCCTGAATGGAGACAAAATCAATGTACAGTATAGAGCCAGGGCTGTGTTACAGTTTAGATTTACAGTCCTTACATGACATACAGTAGAGACAATTACTAATATAGTAGTACAAGTGTCAAGTCATTGGAAATAAGCAATGAATATGTTATCAGGACAGTATATGCAGACATGGCAATCAATAGGAAGACCCTGATGGCACTTATGTCAAATGCCACTAATCTTATATTTTAAGCATATAAACTGTCCCAGTAATGATAATTTAAAACATCTTAATTACAACTCTGCTCTGTTATAATAATTATAATTGCCTATATGAGGGTACAATATATTGAGCACAAAACTGAATATCTCAAAGCTATTAGATAAACTATATTTCAGAGTACAATGGAACCTCTATATTCATCAGTCCCAATATTCGTCAAATACAATGTTTTAGGCAAAAAAATGCTCCAATATTCATCCAAAAATCCACTATTAGTCACAAAATTTAAAAATAGACAATATTGGGCAAGTTCTTTGCTAAATCGAGTGCTAGTAAATCATTGGGAAAGGGAAAAAAATGACATTGCTCACCAAACTTGGAGTTAACCTGCTGTTTAAATGGAAGGTGACTCCTCTTCTAAACAATAATTCCTTTGCTTCTCTCCAGCTTCTGCCATCAGTAAAAGGTAAAGTTCTGGTTACATTTTTATTTATCTAGGTTTCACATTCGGAGCTGGGAACGGATTATTCCAATTTTAGTTAATTCCTATGAAAAAAAATGAATTCTATATTCATCCGATTCAGTATCCGTCCCTCAGAACCGGATTAATGACAAATATGGAGGTTCTACTTGTTTGCCAAATATGTACCAAACTAACAATATTAGCAGCTGTGTAGCCCATGGGCATAAAGATTTTTTGGGGAAATCTGATTTTTTTAAGTACAGGAATCCATTTTGTGTTTGTTACATCATGAGAGTTGGATGATGGGGTGTGGTTAGGGCTGGGGGAGAAGGGAACAGGCCGACATCCAGAGGTTTTGTTTGGTTACTGGTTAAGATTGAAATTGATGCCACACCCTTTTCCCCCCTCACTTGCCCAGAAGCAGACACCTTGCTTCAGAAAACGCCCCTCTAACACACACACACCTTCCACCAATGCATTATGGTTCCCTCCAGGATCTAGCAGAGGCATTCAAAATGTATTTTGCTTGAATTAAAAACTAGCTGTATGACTTTTACCCCTTAATTTTACTCTTAGCTTTCAAACATATACAGCCTTATTAAATTGCGATTCGGCCAATACTAAAAGGCTCTATATAAGCACAGAGCATATTTTTTTACAGAAGTTGTTAGTTAGTGAAGATCTTGCTTTTGGATAGAAGTTCACTAACTAAAACCTTCTGTAAAAAAATATGCTGTGTGCTTATATAGAGCCCTTTAGAATTTGCCAAATCGCAATTTAATAAGGCTGAAAGATTTTTTGTCATTGTGCAGATAAAAGTCCATCCACGTTTCTTGCTTTTACTAATATATATATATATATATATATATATATATATATATATATATATATATACACATATACACACACACACTAGCGAATTGCCCGTCAAAAAATGAAATTGTAAACCAGGGAATGCTGTTTTAGACATAATGTAAAACAGTTTTTACAGTGAGGAAATTCGGCGCTCATTGCGAGGCTGTTTTTTTTTGTTATTACAGGGGCTTTTGCTGTCATTGTAAGGTCAGGGCTGATGTGTTTTTTTTGCGCTTATTGCAAGGCTGTCCCCTGGTGCATTTTGTGTGGTATGAGCAGCGTTTGCATTGGTTGTGAGGCGCGCAGTGAATGTCTTTTAGGTTTATTGCGCTCATTTTTTTTTTGTATATATGTGTTCTTGTATGCCAATGAAATAATAAATACATTAATATACTATTTCTAAGTAATATATGCAGGAAGCATTGTGCTGAAGAGCTGACAATCTGTTTCTATGTTCCTGCAGCATACAATGTCGGTTTGCACTGATCTGGAGCTGAGGTGTGTCAGCCATGTGTGCAGTGTGTAGTGTAAATAGGCTGCGTGCGCGAGGGAAAGCCGTTAGGGTAGCTGTGTACTTCGGAATTGTGTAAGTTAGTGTTGTAAAATGGCGGCAAATTTGTATGTGGTACACTGGTGTGTATGATTTAGCGTCCTTCCTAAAAGTGTATCTTTAGCTCGTACGGCGTTTTTGAAAATACGTATGTGCTTGGTGGTGTTTTTAGGGTCGTGTAGCCTCATTTTCGGACGCCATTTTTTCTCTCTCTTAGGGGATATTCGTGTGTGTAAACTCGTTTATTTGGACTTAAATTGAGGTGTAACTTCACTTGCAGAGGTCCTGGGTGCCCCCCCCCCCCTTCCTGGGGTAATCTTTTTATTAATTTTTTGTGTGTATGTAAAATGTTGGCGAATGTGTATGTGGTACGCGGCTGTGGATGATGTTGCGTCCTTGGTAAGAGTGTATCTTGTATCTCGTACGGCTTTTTTGAAAAGCTGTATGTGCTTGCTGGTGTTTTGTGTGTTTAGGGTCCTGTAGCCTCGTTTTCTCTTATTTGCGGGCTGCAATGAGCCTCTAATGTGACCTATAAACTGTACAACTCAATTGAAAAACAAACTGAAATATTTTAGGTGGAGGAAAGAAAAAAAAAAAAAGAAAAATAATGTGGTTACATAAGTCTGCACACCCTCTTATAACTGGGGATGTAGCTGTGTTCAGAATTAAGCAATCACATTCCAAATCGTGTTAAATAGGAGTCAGCATATACCTGCCATCATTTAAAGTGCCTCTGACTAACCCCAAATAAAGTTCAGCTGCTCTAGTTGGTCTTTCCTGAAATGTTCTTAGTCGCATCCCACAGCAAAAGCCATGGTCCACAGAGAGCTTCCAAAGCATCAGAGGGATCTCATTGTTAAAAGGTATCAGTCAGGAGAAGGGTACAAAAGAATTTCCAAGGCATTAGATATACCATGGAACCCAGTGAAGTCATCATCAAGTGGAGAAAATATGGCACAACATGGACATTACCAAGAACTAGAGCTCCCTCCAAAATTGATGAAAAGACGAGAAGAAAACTGGCCTGGGAGGCTACCAGGAGGCCTACAGCAACATTAAAGGAGCTGCGGGAATATCTGGCAAGTACTGGCTGTGTGGTACATGTGACAACAATCTCCCGTATTCTTCATATGCCTGGGCTATGGGGTAGAGTGGCAAGACGAAAGCCTTTTCTTACGAAGAAAAACATCCAAGCCAGGCTACATTTTGCAAAAAACACATCTGAAGTCTCCCAAAAGCATGTGGGAAAAGGTGTTATGGTCTGATGAAACCATGGTTGAACTTTTTGGCCATAATTCCAAAAGATATGTTTGGCGCAAAAACAACACTGCACATCACCAAAAGAACACCATACCCACAATGAAGCATGGTGGTGGCAGCATCATACTTTGGGGCTGTTTTTCTTCAGCTGGAACTGGGGCCTTAGGTAAGAGAGGGAATTATGAACAGTTCCAAATACCAGTAAATATTGGCACAAAACCTTCAGGCTTCTGCTAAAAAGCTGAACATGAAAAGGAACTTCATCTTTTTAGCATGACAACGACCCAAAGCATACATCCAAATCAACAAAGGAATGGCCTCACCAGAAGAAGATTCAAGTTTTGGAATGGCCCAGCCAGGGCCCAGACCTGAATCCGATTGAAAATCTGTGGGGTGGTCTGAAGAGGGCTGTGCACAGGAGATGCCCTTGCGATCGGACAGATTTGGAGTGTTTTTGCAAAGAAGAGTGGGCAAATCTTGCCAAGTCAAAATGTGCCATGCTGATAGACTCATACCCAAAAAGACTGAGTGCTGTAATAAAATCAAAAGATGCTTCAACAAAGTATTAGTTTAAGGGTGTGCATACTTATGCAACCATATTATTTTATTTTTATATTTTTTCTTCCCTCTACCTAAATGATTTCAGTTTGTTTTTCAATTGAGTTGTACAGTTTATAGGTCACATTAAAGGTGGAAAAAGTTCTGAAATGATTTATCTTTGTCTCATTTTTTTTTACAGCACAAAAACCTGACATTTTAACAGGGGTGTGTAGACTTTTTATATCCACTGTATACACACACTATATATATATATATATATATATATATATATATATATATATATATATATATATATATATATATATACATATATATATATACATATATACATATATATATATACACATACACACACATTTATAAAGCTCTATTCTACACATTCTATGTTTGTGTGTGTGTATTCAAGTAGCCAAATTAGTCTAATGATTTGCAGAAAAAATGAATTATTGCAATACATAATCTATCTTAATACACATGCTGGCCAGTATCTTTAGGAAGTCCCAAGCAATAAATCCTCCCTATTGCAAAAGGTATATATTGCAATATTCATTAATTTTATATATATATATATATATATATATATATATATATATATATATAAACACACACACACACACACCTACATCCACTTATAAATTAGAAATACATACGTGAATTCATTTTATTATAAAATATTAATGAATACTTACACAATTCATTTCAAAATTAAATATTTACCTAACAAATATAAATAGGTTATGTTTTTCTCTACAGAATAGAGGAAGAAAAAATATACACTTAAGGTATTTTGTCAGGAATCCCAAAAGGGAATTATTTTACACTTTATCTACCATATATTAAACAATTTAATATACTAAAGCTCAAGAGGTTATCAGCTGTGATGTGGTTACCTGTTCATATTTATGTTTACTAAAATGCTATGTCCCCTGAGTTGTGGTATTAATAACCATGCAACAAAATTATGTTTCCAGCTGCATGTCACCAGTGATAAGTAACCAAGAATTTGAAGAATATTATCTCTCATTTTAAAAAAAGTTATGGACACCATCTCTCAAGACAGTTGTCTCCGAAGACCACATAAATATTGTGTTGCGACAGAACTTTCGGCAAAGAGTTATTTATCAAATATTAGCAAAATATAATGTTGATCTGTCATAGATTATGTGAAATATAAAATAAAATCATATCGACAGAAAAAAAAAATGCTAGGAGCAAAAACGTATTATCTAACTTTGCAAATATATGTAATTTTTCATTTATTTCTGTTCTGTAGAAGATAGATTTGTGGGGAGAAAAGGTCTATAGATGCCAGTTACCGAGCATGACAGAGTTACAGAGATTCACAAGGCACCATCAATCTTGTCAAGTGGATTCTTAACACCAACTGGGGGAAACCAAATCTTGTTATGTGAGTGATCCTGTAATGCTTTTACAGTGTGTGCACCTGAAAGAAAAAGAGGTATTTTCATAGAAACTTACTTTCAGCAAAGGTCTTGAAGCCACGTTTTGAGTAGGAATGAGCTTTGCCTACAAAAAAGAAGAAATGAATTCTGTTAGAGGCAGATAAGCCTACCATAGCTCAAATGTCATAAGTAAAGCATGTCACAATGTTATCATTCCTACTTTTGTAATGTGATGCGCGGCGTAGGCTCGTGATTAGAGAAGCGGACTATGGGATTCAGTTGCAGAATAGATGATTTTTATTATATTTTATTTTTTCTCAAGCAAACAGGAATTTGAAAGTTCAGGAGGTCATCTATCATCTGCAGCGAGTCATAATCAACACGTGAAGCATGTTGAAGAGCTGTCTCATCGCGCGGCCTGCAGCACTTTGATCTCAGGATAAGATCTACTGTAAGGAACAGACTGGGAAAATATTACATGCTAACCAAGCAGTATCCCAGGCTGCACAATCATCGAGGAGATACATATCCTCCCAACTTTCCTGAAAGCTTTTCCTTTTCTTGAACCTTGAATTGCTTAAAGGATGCAAGAAAAACTGTTTTTAGTTATTGCAAAAGGAACATGAAAACAATGGGATATTTTTACTTTGAATTGCACGGCCTTGTGCCATATCTTCCATTGTAGCCTCACGGTACAAGGGTTTAATAAGCAGTGACATAGCGTTAGAATGTTTTTACAGTACAACATATGTTTAGTCATTAAGTGACAGGGCTATAATAGAGGATGTGAAAGGAAGGATGTCCGTTGTGGGACATATGGATAAAAAAATATATTTTTAGATTCCTTAAATGGTAAGTTCCATCTAAAATCAAGTTCTTTTATATTAAAGTACAATCTCATCATCATTATGTTGCCAACTGCAAGTCACCAGTGATAAATAAGTAGCAAGTTTTCATTTTGGCAAGGTGCTTTGGGAAAAAGCACTTTTACAAGACTCGAAGCTCAAAACAGGGCCCTCCATTTTCTACAGTTGTTAATATTTGGATAATGTTGTATATTTCCTTTTTCTTAACCCCTGTACAGCTTTATGGAATATATTGGCAAATATTATCTCTAATTTTTTTTTTAAAGTTATGGACGCCATCTCTCAAGCTGTCTCTAAAGACGCTTCTGGATCGCTACCTTGTTGCGGTGAAGAGCTTGTGTACCTCAATGAAGCTGTGAGCTATAACAAGGAGGGTCACCCAACAGGTCATAGCAGAGAGATCAGAGAAATCGTGGTCCACTGGAGAAGGAAATGGCAACTCATTCCACAAGACACAAAATGTTCCTGATGTACTGTGTTCCATAGAGTCACAAAGAATCTGTCATGACTGAACAACTAAACAGCAATCTCATAGAAGATTAACTATATTTGTAAATGTTATGACACTTACCAAGTTTTCCAGTTACTTCTCCAAATATGCCATTAAAAAATTTATATTTTGTCACTCACACTAAGCTTTGCAACTTGACTGGGTCAAAGGTTCAAGAGCTAGCTCAACAGCCAATCAGAGACAGTTACATGTATGTGTTTCTCGGCTACCAAAACCTCATATACACAAGTCTTGTAGCAATAAAAGGAATGTCAGACCATTTACACATACTGTATATAGTTGATGTTCCATAAGTAAACACTTTCATACAGGAGTGAGTTGTGTTAAGGGAAAATGTCACTTTTAAATAGACTTTATAATGTTCTCCATCATCAAAAAGCATCTCAGTATAAAATGAATCAGTGTACTAAAGAGAAACGTAGCACTTTACATGCAATAAAAATTGCCCCTAAAAGGACTTCCCTTTGCCAGTTACAAGTTATTATCCAATCACAAAGTCTATAAAGAAATACATATCAGGGTATCCCTGTGACTAAGATGGGATTCTCATGGGATATTCACTTGACCGATGCGAAAGCAGATAGAGCAAGCATTTGCACAGTTGTGAGTATACAAGAACGTAAGTAGTTTTGCTCTTATCACACTGGTTCCTTGTTTTAGTAGATTATATAGGGGAGGAAAAAGTCCCTGTAAGCATTGCAGACTTCTATCACTCAGCATTAGTGATGTTGCGAACATCAAATTTTCGGTTCACGAACAGCGGACGCGAACTTCCATCAAATGTTCGCGAACGGGCGAACTGCCATAGACTTCAATGGGCAGGCGAATTTCAAAACCCACAGGGACTCTTTCTGGCCACAATAGTGATGGGAAAGTTGTTTCAAGGGGACTAACACCTGCACTGTGGCATGCCGGAGGGAGATCCATGGCAAAACGCTCACGGAAAATTACATAGTTGATGCAGAGTCTGGTTTTAAGCCATAAAGGGCATAAATTACCTAACGTTCCTAAATTGTTTGGAATAACATGCCTTCAAACATCAGGTATGATGTTGTATCGATCAGGTAGTGTAAGGGTTACACCCGCTTCACAGTAACAGACCAATCTCCCCATTTAATGCATCGCAAACAACCGAAAACAGTCCCTTTGCACAACCGCAAACTCCCCATTTGCACAAGGTTGGATACCAAGCTAGCCATGTCCCGTTCCTTGTCCTCACTGATGTCACTGAAGGTCTCTTCCTCCACCCAGCCACCAAGGGTCCCCGAAAGGTGACAACAAGCCCCCTGGGACGCCTGCTTTGTTTGGTCTTCCACCTCCTCAAAGCCACCTTCCTCCTCTGACTCCTCTTCTTCAGACTCCTCTCTCTGCGTTGCCTCTGTCTGCGTTATTATAAGGTGTGTACTGTTAAGTAGTACTATTCCTATCGGTTTAATCCCTGTTACATCCACTATTAGGGGACGTGTATATGGCATTGATTTTTGGAACAGGGAGATGGAAAAAGATGCTTGGTCGGTCCTCCCACTTCAAATTTGGGGCACTGCGCGTGCAATCTAAGGTGCCACCAGATAGGAGTGTCACTGTGCACTGGCAGAGTAGGCGCTGTAGGCCTCACACACACGCCTGTAGGAAGGCAACTGATACTCAATCGATTACAGTAAAAAAAGGGTTCTTTTATTTAACTGTACATTAGGTTGCACCAGATATGAGTGTCACTGTGCACTGGCAAAAGTTGGCAGAGTTGGCGCTGTAGGCCTCACACACACGCCTGTAGGAAGGTAACTGATACTCAATCGATTACAGTAAAAAAAGGGTTCTTTTATTTCACTGTACACTAGGTTGCACCAGATATGAGTGTCACTGTGCACTGGCAAAAGTTGGCAGAGTTGGTGCTGTAGGCCTCACACACACGCCTGTAGGAAGGTAACTGATACTCAATCGATTACAGTAAAAAAAGGGTTCTTTTATTTCACTGTACACTAGGTTGCACCAGATATGAGTGTCACTGTGCACTGGCAAAAGTTGGCAGAGTTGGAGCTGTAGGCCTCACACACACGCCTGTAGGCACTCAACTGATATTCAATCGATTACAGTAAAAAAAGGGTTCTTTTATTTCACTGTACACTAGGTTGCACCAGATATGAGTGTCACTGTGCACTGGCAAAAGTTGGCAGAGTAGATGCAATAGGCTTCACACACACGCCTGTAGGCAGGCAATTGCTATTCAATCTATTACAGTCAAATAAAAAAATGTTCTAGCCCTAAAAAGGGCTTTTTGGGTTGCTGTCCTTGCAGCAGATATCAGATGAGTCCTTCAGGTCTCTAATGGAAGCTAAATAAACAGCCTGACTATCTATTTCCCTATTAAATCTCCAGCAGCTACACTATCTGTCCTCTCACAACGAATGCAGCTTCAGAATGATTCAAAAATGTATGCTGTCCTTCAGATGGAAGGCTCTGGAAGGGAGTGTATGCTGCTGATTGGCTGGAATGTGTCTGCTGACTTTGAGGTGCAGGGTCAAAGTTTCCTCAATGATAAAGTATAGGGGGCGAACCGAAAAGTGCATGTGTTCGCCGTCCGCTGCGAACATGCCAAAATCGCCGCGAATAGTCCGCGGGCGAACTGTCCGCGACATCTCTACTAAGCATCAATAAATAATCTATATGACCTTATACAGTATCATACTGTATATGGGAGTATCTGGAAAGCTGCTCTGAGAAAGATCTAAAAAGGTAAAAAATACAAAAGAGATTAGACACTCCTACGAATTGTATTGTGACTGCTAAAGTATGAATGCCCCTGTAAGGTATGTTCTGATAAACTTAATTTACCAAAAATTAGAATTTTTTACATACTTGACTTTAAATAGAAAGGTCTGCCTAAAAAAAATGGAGTGGTAATACAATATGGTTTTATTTGTTTATTTTTCACTTAGCAAGAACATCTGTATTTGAAGAACATAAGTTTACTGTGACTTTTAAAACTTATGTGTGAACTTTAGTGTTCGGGGACTAGCGTTTTTTCAACTCCTTTTAGGTCCAGGGGACAATTCCACCCAGGAAGCTGTCTTAGTCTAGGTTTGAATGCAGTGACCACTGCAGGTTAAGACTCCTATTACCACAGCCTCCTGGGCAGACCTTTTTCCACCAACATGGGCACCTGATAAAGGCTGGAGAGAAGTCCAAAGCTTAAAAATTCAAATGCAAGTTTTAAAAGCTAAATTGTTTTCTTCAGTAAAGGATTTTATTGTTAATTAGTTATTATATAAACAAATTAAACCCTACTTTGTAAGCGCTACAGTAATTCTTTAAGTGAGAGGAAAGCGCTCCAATGGGGAAACCTTCTATATGGAATATTTACAGAAGACTCACCTCATTAGTCTGAAAGATCAGTGTAGCTGTTAAAACCTGTTAATATTTATATTTCAGATGCTAAGGTGTAAAATGAAGTTTCAGTTTATGGCTTCAAAAGGAGTATAGCTTGTAAGATCTTACAAAGATATTGTGTAAATTAGTTTCTGAACACAGTCCCAATAGTGGACAACAATCCTAAGAGGCCCTCTATTCATAGAAAGGGAATCAAACTGATATATCTCCCAAAGGGGCCTAGACTACGTAAATGTTGTCAACAGGGGGAAGATGCTCTAATCCACCTCACTCATCTTACAGGAAATCTTAGACTTGAAGTAAGGTAATTTGTGGTTGAGACGGGAGATGGAATACACTGAGAAGTTATAACATTGGATTTACAAATCAATTAAAGTATATTTTATCCAGTTAAACCTCACACAAAACACAAACTGTAAGTTTTGAACTGTACATAGAACCAACTCTAAATTGCTGGTACATAGAGATGAAGGAAGAGAAAAGAAAGTAGGGAAGAGGAAAGTAATCCACTAAAAAAATAAAAAAAGTCGGATAACAAAGGGAGTTGGAAAACAAAAGTTGGGAGAGTAAGAGATGTAAGGGATATGCAGAAAAGAAAAAGGTTTCTAAGGTTGCAGGTGACCAAGATGGCAGCACAAGTAAGAGTTCTGAGAGGATATTGTTCCATTATCAACCTATTAACACTGAAAGAGTGCGACGGTCTAAATTTCTGGGGAACCTAGCCTGAGCCTCTTAATATGTATAATCTGTGCATAAGATAACAGACCCTGGAAAGTCACAATCTTGACTACAGGGCTTCTAACTGCCCCTCACAGACACCAGCTGTGCTTTTGCACATGACTTACCTCATGGCATTTACACCCGAAGATTAACAACTATGGAATAAGACTGTTAAAAAAAGAGTGATGGAACTCTATCATCTGTGAAGGCAGGGAATCAATATGTCCCACCCTATCCATGACCTGAAATCATGCAACGTCAATGGAATCAACCCAGGAACAGAAGGTCAAAAACATGGTGGCAGGTCCATAGCAATACTAAAAAGCCTGGTGAAGCACATTCAGATCCCAATGATCTCATGGCCCCTTTAAAACTAATCCCAAAAAGAAAACTCCAATAGAACAATACCACAATAGACTTGGGGCTGGCTGTAACACCTAATCCTAGGCATATACACTGAAGTGCAAGCTGTCAGGGAAAAGCACAACTGACATGACACTGAGGAAAATAACCACGATCCCCTCCTTCTACATAGGAGAGAAAAAACAAAAACTGGCAGAGTTAAAACTAGATCAGTATTTTTTAGAAAATACCATACAAATCGACACATGTAACTCATACGCAATTTTTCAATTACTGTACCATGCAGAGTGATGAAAAGACTAAAAATAATGAAATGATACCCCAAAAAATAAGGCATCTTCGGATATAGAGGGTCTGTTTTAGTGATATATGTAAAATATGTTGAATTACAGGAAATATGGTGGGGGTAAAAATAGAAAAGAAGCATAATGATTTTTTCCAATAGATAGCAAAGGGGCTGGTGGAGAAAATAATACAGACCTCACATTGGCCTTTAGAGCTGCAGTATGTCACTAATACATGTTTGAGTTTGAGGAGTGAAGCACAATAAGATTCATGAGAACGGTTATCAAGGAGTAGAAAGTCTTCCTTCACAACTTGGTAACCTGGTATATTTTGATAATTGCACTTGGTATTGGCGCTATTGTACGTACAATACCTAATCACAAGATCAACAAATAAAACAAAAATAGCATATAATGTTCTTCAGAGTCTCCTCCCCAGCTTATGAAGATAATCAGCAGAAACCACAATGGTAGATACCCCTGCAACATATTGCATCCAAAAAGGTAATAAATACATTAAAAGGCTGTATTTTTTTTTCTTTTTTTAGTTGTTCAAAGAGTATATTTTAAATACGGAACACTTTAGGCATATATTTTGTCATATCAATGTTTAACTACATTCACTGCATCCTCCTCAATGCAGTTATAATATAACATTTACAATTCTCTTGCTTCTAAGACAGCAAAAGTGTAAGAGATACTCGCCTTCTGCAACCTCTCAGCTACACTCTGAAACTGGAGGGGACTGACAGTACTAGTGTCGCATGCGGCTAAAACGCAGTGGGAGAGTCTGCTCAGCATGAGACACTGGTAGTGTGAAGGTCCTGCCCAGGGCATGGCAGTTCTATTAAAGGGAGGACAGGAAAAAAAAAAAAGGAGGAGGCTACGGTTGGGAAGAATCTGTTATTTTGGATATATAAAACTAAAAAAATGCGTAAAGAGTCCCTTGAAGTCCCTCAAAATAATTAAGCATCATTGTAAAGTCACCAGGTAAAAAAAAAAAAAAGAAATATATATATATATATATATATATATATATATATATATATATATATATATATATATATATATATAGATGAATAATCAGAGTATTGCAGTATATAGTGATACCTTTTTTATTGGACAAACATATTCATAGGTTTCATGACGAGCTTTCGAGAGCGTTCCTCTCTTTGTCGAGTCAGAGTCAATACAGTATTGACTCTGACTCGACAAAGAGAGGAACGCTCTCGAAAGCTCGTCATGAAACCTATGAATATGTTTGTCCAATAAAAAAGGTATCACTATATACTGCAATACTCTGATTATTCATCTGGATTACTGGACATTCACGGCTACCTCACTCTTCATATATATATATATATATATATATATATATATATATATAAATATACTAGTCTTGATCGGACCTGGGTATTGTGTGGCCCGCGGGCCACCTCCGGCCATTTGGCGGTCACTGTGCGGCCTGCTACGGTGGGATACAAATTTGTGTCCTGGACAAAAAAAAACACTGCCAATTGTAAAAAGGGACAATTTGTGAGCAGCAGTGTTGTGACTAACTGGGATGGATAGCATTCTGTAGATACTGCTCCTGGCACTGAGAACATAAAATAAAGCTAAAACATTAATATTGAGCAGAATTAAGTTCAGCCTATGGTTCGGCCCTCCACAACATTACAAATTTCTCATGTGACCCCTTTGGGAAATTAATTGCTCACCCCTGGTCTTGATCCTTCAAAAGCCACAGCCCAACAAATCCATGGTGTAGGTTCTGAGTTGATAGTGCCTTTTTGGGGATGCACCAAGAGCAAGGAGACAGGCCTGGTCCATGTCACACCCAGAATCTGAGCATACTGGGTATGGGTATTTATCCAAAAATAGTGTTACAACAAATTTTCTTTATGACAAGCTTAAAAAAAAAAAAAAAGATTTCCTATATCTCTAATATTTTATCAGATTATATAGGTGGAGTTCTCTGATGTTAAAAGGAAAAACAGGTTGAGAGACGTTGGCGTGCATTACAAAGCCCTGCATACTCAGCACCTCAACAATAAAAAATAAGATTGGTATTCATTGTGCTTTAGATAGCAGAGAATAAAGTGCTCTACACTGCAGCGCTACCAGCCAAATAAAGGAAACTGCCATTTGTATTACTTTGTCTGACAAACAAACTGGCCTCATAAGAGTGATCTAGTGAAGGCATCTATAAAATGAGAATAAAGGAAGAACAATGCTACTTAATATGACATTTTGTAAGACACAGCAATTTTGGATATGCTTAACCTTTTCCACTCGTAAAATCTAAGTTCTGTTTTTTTTTTTTCTGTAATACTTCCAAAAAGAAAAGATATTTATTGTATAAATCAGGAGTTTACAATATTTTTACTAAAAGCAGCTTCTCTATTAGTGACAAATTTTAGAAGATTTAAAAATCACTAATATAGTTGTCGTACGCGAGTTTTTGTGCAACGCTCGCAAGGTTTGCTGGTTGCACATGCTGAGGCCCATAATGAGCGGAAGGGGAGGGAGAGGGGTCAAAGAGACACAGAGGAGAGAGAGGGGGCAGAAGAGACACAGGAGAGGGGGCAAAAGAAACACAGGGGAGCGAGGGGGGGGGGGAGAGACCCAGGGGAGCGAGAGGGGGGGGAGGGAGAGACCCAGGGGAGCGAGAGGGGGGGAGGGAGAGACCCAGGGGAGCGAGAGGGGGGGAGGGAGAGACCCAGGGGAGCGAGAGGGGGGAGGGAGAGACCCAGGGGAGCGAGAGGGGGGAGGGAGAGACCCAGGGGAGCGAGAGGGGGGAGGGAGTGACACAAGGGAGAAAGAGGGGGGAAGGAGTGACACAGGGGAGCGAGAGGGGGGAGTGACACAGGGAAGCGAGAGGGGGGAGTGACACAGGGAAGCGAGAGGGGGGAGTGACACAGGGAAGCGAGAGGGGGGAGTGACACAGGGAAGCGAGAGGGGGGAGTGACACAGGGAAGCGAGAGGGGGGAGTGACACAGGGAAGAGAGAGGGGGGAGTGACACAGGGAAGCGAGAGGGGGGAGAGACACAGGGAAGCGAGAGGGGGGAGAGACACAGGGAAGCGAGAGGGGGGAGAGACACAGGGAAGCGAGAGGGGGGAGAGACACAGGGAAGCGAGAGGGGGGGAGAGACACAGGGAAGCGAGAGGGGGGAGAGACACAGGGAAGCGAGAGGGGGGAGAGACACAGGGAAGCGAGAGGGGGGAGAGACACAGGGAAGCGAGAGGGGGGGAGAGACACAGGGAAGCGAGAAGGGGGGAGAGACACAGGGAAGCGAGAGGGGGGGAGAGACACAGGGAAGCGAGAGGGGGGGAGAGACACAGGGAAGCGAGAGGGGGGGAGAGACACAGGGAAGCGAGAGGGGGGGAGAGACACAGGGAAGCGAGAGGGGGGAGTGACACAGGGAAGCGAGAGGGGGGAGTGACACAGGGAAGCGAGAGGGGGGAGTGACACAGGGAAGCGAGAGGGGGGAGTGACACAGGGAAGCGAGAGGTGGGAGTGACACAGGGAAGCGAGAGGAGGGAGTGACACAGGGAAGCGAGAGGGGGGAGTGACACAGGGAAGCGAGAGGGGGGAGAGACACAGGGAAGCGAGAGGGGGGAGAGACACAGGGAAGCGAGAGGGGGGAGAGACACAGGGGAGGTAGGGGGGGGAAGACACAGGGGAGTGGATAAATCAAATATTATCCCGTCATTTGTGACAGGCAACTGACTAATGTAAATACATAAAAGAGAATATACAAGCTCTTTTACCACAGATCCCAGAGAAAGTGAACGGCAGCTTGACCTGGCTTGAAGATAATAAAGGTGCGTTTGATTGGCTCAGGTGTGGTGTGGGATTATGCCCAGGTTAAAAAAAAAACAACTATAAAATATGTGGAATGTTCAATTTTTGACTTTTGACAGTTGGTAACAGGCAGTTTGAACAATCCCACCCTCCCTTCCCTAGGTATAATATAGTTATTGTCATGGTTTCTTCACATGTGGGTGCTTGCCCATATTTTGTTTATTGAGGGTAAGTGGTGTATTACGTATAATATAAGAACTCCAGGGGGGTCCCATTTGAATGGTTACATCATGTGTTGGCATTCACTGCTGATTTGATTTATATTGTTTAATGTTATAAATATTTTAATAAAGAAGCTATGGCCTTATCATCCAAAAATATACAAGTCTTAGTGTTTTTTACTGTATTCTTGTTTTAATATTTATACCTAGATCAAACATATGGTAGTCTGAGTGAAATAGAAAAATGTAGGGTCTCTACATCATCAACAAATGGGATCTGGGGTGTAGAGCTACTACTAAAGGGACACTGTGGTAAGACAAGCCATTGCCCTCTAAAATGATAAGAATATTGCCTAAACATATTTTTACATTTCCCACTGCTTGTCTCCAAGTGAGTGGTTCCCAAATCTTTATTCAAGACCCACCAGAGAGGCCATGATTTAGGTCAAACATTGTGTGAATAAATATGAGGTACGGTAACTAATATTCATCAGGCTCTGGAGCCTCACATTGCTTCAGCTATGTATTCACACAGTGTTTGACCTAAATCATGGCCTGTCTGGTGTTTTTTTTTTGAGGAGGGGTTTGGGAACCACTGCTCTAGTTTATCTTTCTCTTCCCATCCAATAGTGTCACTATGTGAGGTGGGTGAGGTACAAGCTGTGAAACTCCATATAATATTTACTAATGCACATGGCACATCTAGCATTCATGCACTAGAAGCAGCACATTATGAAATATGTAAATAAAAGATATAACTACTTCAAATTAGTATTATATTTCATTTTTGTTGTTGTTAATATACATAAAGTGTACAATAATGTGCAGATTTCTGCCATGGCGAGCAGCATAATATTTTGAAAACCACATACTGAAATGTCGCTTATATATCTAGCCCAGTAGGATAGCATAGGAGCTGAGCTCAGTTTAGTGTATCCAGCCCTAAGTGCTATTAATTACATGCATTGACTAGGTATGATTTCTTGCTTTATTAATGAGCTTATCTGCCAAACTCCTGGCAATATCTGTCATATCACCTAATTACCTGAATAGTTTAGGCAGATCACAAAATTACGGCTGCTGGCGTCCAAGTTCATATTCTTAGGGTATATTGTATTGTTGTGTATACATTTACCAGTTAGCTAATAATAAGAGTACAATATAACGCAATATGATTCAGTCTTTCCACATCTTTAACATGAATTTTCATGAAAGCTTCTATGCATCTTGTTAGCATAAAATACATTATAAAAACTTTATATTTAAGGCCTGACAATGTGGTAGGTACCTTCAACCAACAGCTTGAGTGCTTGTTGTAGCAATAGGAGCATAGAAAGGGTTAACAAATAAAGACTTCCTCTTCTGTATCTCCTTTTAAAGACAATAACAAGAGGTGGGTCCTATCCTGTTATATATACGCACTGGAAGCGCGCAACCCGATCTAGCTGTGTCTAAGTGTTTGGTAAGTGGTTTTCGGGTTAGGGTTTGGGGGTTAGGCCCGGTAAGTGGTGTAGGGGGTTAGGGGCTTAGAGTTAGGAAGTGAGGTTTAGGGGGTTATGGTTAGGGTAAGAGGGTTAGGGGCTTAGGGTTAGGAAGAGAGGTTTAGGGGGTTATGGTTAGGGTAATAGGGTTAGGGGCTTAGGAAGAGAGGTTTAAGGGGTTAGGGTAAGAGGGTAAGGGGTTTAGGAAGTGAGGTTTAGGGGGTTATGGTTAGGGTAAGAGGATTAGGGGCTTAGGCTTAGGGGGTTGGGGTTAGAGGTTTAGCGGGTTGTGGTGTACTAGTACATCGGGATGCGGGACGCGAGCATGCCCAGCACCAGGAGGTTCCCGTGCACCCGGCAACAGGAGGCTTCCGATGTGTACGTATAACAGGATAAATCCAAGAGGTGTATCCCCTACCTGTATGCAAATAGTGCACCCACCTCCACCCTGTTAGGGCAGGCAATGTGAGGACATGGCAAGAACGTAAACTTCACGCAATGGCCCTAGATTCACTAAAGAGAGAGCTCTGTCGGCCAGGGACAGCCAGTTCCCCAGTACCTATGTTATTCAATGCAGAGAGGTATCTGTAGGGAGGATGGTCTAAAGTGGTCCACAAAAACGGGCGTCAACCAAATTACACTATGAAGAGTCATTGGATGTGCAGTCCTTTAGTTGTATCTGACTCTTGGTGACCAAATGGAAGCAGCATACCAGGCACATCTGTCTGTTTCTGGTTGTGCTTATCCAAATGGTTTTATTGGCAAAAATACTGGAGTGAGTGGCCAGTTCCTCCTCCAGTGGACTGCAACTTGTCTGACCTCTCTGCTATGACCTACCCATCTTGGGTGACCCTACATGGTATAGCTCAAAGCTTCATTGCGGTACACAAGCCCCTTCACCACGACAAGGTCGCTATCTAGACAGGGGAAGAGTCATTACTGTGCATATAAAACTCCAAAGGCCTAACAAATTAACATGGAATATGTGGGGGATACAATATGCCCCATACAGAAACATTTACATTATAGAGGTTTATTTCACGGCAAAGGGAAAAATAGGTCAATGTAACTAACCAATATGATCCAGATTATCTGATCAAAAATATATATACTAGAATGTGATTACACTCAAAAACACTTTTTGCACGTGTAACAGTTCAATCTGGTGTGTAGCTGTAGTAAACATAATATTATTATTATTATATTTTTGCTGTAATGCACTAGGTTGGCATCTTACTCCCATTGCTTTCACGGGGCAATGCTGGAGTCCTAGCTGCTAATTGAGTAAGATCTAGGTCCTGGGGCTGCAGATTTTGTATGAGCCAGATAAACTTTTTTTCCAGGAGCCTGGAAGGAAACGTTTCATAGAGATGGACATCTTTTGGAAAAATATTTACGTGAAGGTGTGTGTGTGTATATATATATATATATATAGTGCAGATATATGGTTCTGGGGCATGTCTGATGGTGGGAGAGATTTATTCATGAAGGACATCTTTCTAGGCTCCTACAAATCAGCCTATCTGGTTGTTATAAAATCTTCCTGGCTCCTAAGTTTTAGATATGTTGTACTTTTTTAGCTAAATGGGGCATTTTATCATCACAGCACTCAGAAAGCAATATGGCGATGTGAAGAACGCTGAACAGGAACGTCAAGAGTAAAAAAAAAACACGCTATCACAAGGTTTAGCGTGGTGAGGAATTACAGGGGAAAACAGCGCTATAGCGAATCAGCGCACAAAGTGGGACGTATTAAGCAGGATAGATATATATATATATATATATATATATATATATATATATATATATATATATATATATACACACACTTCTGGCTGCTAAATATTTTTCCAGTGTATATACATCTCTATAAAGGGTTCTCCTTCTAGGCTCCTAGAAAACAGCCTGTTTGTCTCTTGTAAAGTCTTCATGGAGCCTGTTAGAAACGTTTTCCACCCCTGTATGTATGTGTGTGTGTAGATATAACCATCCTGTGCACGACTGGTAATGAGAGACATAATATATCTGGGCACTGAGGCACCACATAAGGTTAATATATAAGGTTTTTACTGCATTCGGCAGTGAGAGGGTTAAAGACCCCATGAAGCTGCAGGTAGAGAGTTAAGACATCCGGGTCCTCGCGCACCTCTGGACACCCACCTGTTGGCGCCTTGTCACTTATCACCACACAGTACCTCAGCTCGCACGCTGCTTTTCTGAAAGACTACAAGTCCCAGGATGCATCGGGACAGAGAAGTATAAAACCCTCCCAGCTGCTTACCAGTGTCACTGAGGACTCAGTCCTGCACATACTCATACATGTAACGGCTGGTCACTGTGGCTGTTTACCTAGGCCCAGGCTTTAGTATGAACCTCCTCTGTGCCATGTGCAGCAGGGATTCCTCAGCCTCTTATCTAGCACCCACCTCCTTCCCTCTCCTGATCATGTGCTGCTAGGCTCTAATTTGATGGCCAGGCCGGGTGCCCTTAAAGCCAGAGCGTGTCATAGTTCAAAAACTTTGTCCTCACATCCTGTTTTCTCGGAGTTTTGCCAGGACATGTCTAGCAGCCACATGTATGCTAGAAAAGAGCTGATATTCACCACCAACACTGGTTTATGTAGGGAAAATAGGAATGCTGCAAAAGAAGGTGGAAACAGTCAGACTCACAGTAATTATGGAAATATTATATAGGATACGTTGCATAACTTGAAAGAAGAGATAAGAAAAACATAAGGGTAATTGCATAGTCTTGCAAGCTCATACTTTATCAGCATTTATAAAATATTTGCAAAACCTTTATATATGTATATATATACCGTATATATATATATATATATATCCCCTTCTGGGTCGCTACCTTGTCATGGTGAAGTGACTTGTGTACCTCAGTGAAGCTGTGAGCTATACCATGTAGGGTTACCCAAGATGGGCAGATTATAACAGAGCTGTCAGACAAATTGTGGTCCACTGAAGAAGGAACTGGCAACCCGCTCTAGTATATTTGCCATGAAAACCTTATGTATTGGCACACAAGATGTGCCTGGTGTGCCGCAGTCCATGGGGTCACAGAAAGCTCGACAAATGAACATCATATACAATGCCTTACAAAATTATTCATCCCCTTGACTTTTTACCTATTTTGTTACATTACAGCCTTATGTTCCATGTTTTGTTAATCTGAATTCTATGTGATGGATCAGAACACAATAGTCTAAGTTGGTGAAGTGAAATAAGAAAAATATATACATAAAGCTATTTTTTAGAAATAGAAAACAGGAAATTGGCATGTGCATATGTATTCACCCCCTTTGTTATGAAGCCCATAAAAAGCTCTGGTGCAACCAATTACCTCCTTCAGAAGTCACATAATTAGTGAAATGATGTCCACCTGTGTGCAATCTAAGCATCACATGATCTGTCATTACATATACACACCTTTTTTGATAGGTTGCAACACCTAAGCAAGAGGCACCACTAACCAAACACTGCCATGAAGACCAAGAAACTCTCCAAACAAGTAAGGGACAATGTTGTTGAGAAGTACAAGTCAGGGTTAAATTATGAAAAAATATCCCAATATTTGATGATCTCCAGGGGCACCATCAAATCTATCATAACCAAATGGAAAGAACATGGCCCAACAGCAAACCTGCCAAGAGATGGCCACCCACCAAAACTCACGGACCGGGCAAGCAGGGCATGAATCAGAGAGGCAGCACAGAGACCTAAGGTAACCTTGGAGGAGCTGCAGAGTTCCACAGCAGAGACTGGAGTATCTGTACATAGGACGACAATAAGCCGTACGCTCCATAGAGGGGCTTTATAGCAGAGTGGCAAGAAAAAAAGCCATTACTTTCAGCAACAAAAAAAATGGTACGTTTTAAGTTTGCAAACACGCATTTGGGAGACTCCCAAAATGTATGGAGGAAGGTGCTCTGGTCTGATGAGATTAAAATTGAACTTTTCGGCCATCAAAAAAACACTATGTCTGGCGCAAACCCAACACATCACATCACCCAAAGCTCACCGTGGTGGTGGCAGCATCATGCTGTGGGGGTGTTTTTCAGCTGCCGGGACTGGGAAACTGGTCTGAGTTGAGGAAAAGATGGCTGGTGCTAAATTCAGAGATATTCTTGAGCAAAACCTGTACCACTCTGTGCGTGATTTGAGGCTAGGACGGAGGTTCACCTTCCAGCAGGACAATGACCCCAAACACTTCTAAAGCAACACTTGAGTGTTTTAAGGTGAAACATGTAAATGTGTTGGAATGGCCTAGTCAAAGCCCAGACCTCAATCCAATAGAAAATCTGTGGTCAGACTTAAAAATTGCTGTTCACAAGCGCAAACCATCTAACTTAAAGAAGCTGGAGCAGTTTTGCAAGGACAAATGGGCAAAAATCCCACCCCTTGGCATTTGGTGGTAAGATGTGGCATTTGGTGGTAAGATGTGGCAAGCTCATAGAGACTTATCCAAAGCGTCTTGGAGCTGTGATTGCCGCAAAAGGTGTCTCTACAAAGTATTGACTTTAGGAGGTAAAGAGTTATGCATATTGACTATTTCTATTATTTTGTCCTGTTTGCTTCACAATAAAATAAAAAACATCTTCAAAGTTGTGGGCATGTTCTGTACATTAAATTATGCAAATCCTGAAACAATCCATGTTAATTGCAGGTTGTGAGGCAACAAAACAAGAAAAATGCCAAGGGGTGTGAATACTGTAGTAAGGCACTGTATATATATATATATATATATATATATATATATATATAGTGTTTATGTAAAAAGCACTAAACGGGGCATTATAACACCATAGCGCTCAGACTGTGCTATGGCAAATTGGCGAGCGTTGAAAAGGGATTTATAGGGCTAAACAGGGTTTAGCAGTCAAAAACAGCGCTATAGCGGGAATTACAAGGAAAAATCGCTATAGTGAATCAGTGCTCAAAGGGGTAGCATAAAGCGTTTAATACCTGTATATACAGTGGATATAAAAAGTCTACACACCCCTATTAAAATGTCAGGTTTCTGTACTGTAAAAAAATGAGACAAAGATAATTAATTTCACAACTTTTTCCACCTTTAATGTGACCTATAAACTGTACAACTCAATTGAAAAACAAACTGAAATTTTTTAGGTGGAGGGAAGAAAAAAGAAACGAAAATAACATGGTTGCATGAGTCTGCACACCCTCTTATAACTGGGGATGTAGCTGTGTTCAGAATTAAGCAATCACATTCCAAATCGTGTTAAATAGGAGTCAGTATACACCTGCCATCATTTAAAGTGCCTCTGATTAACCCCAAATAAAGTTCAGCTGCTCTAGTTGGTCTTTCCTGAAATTTTCTTAGTCGCATCCCACAGCAAAAGCCATGGTCCACCGAGAGCTTCCAAAGCATCAGAGGGATCTCATTGTTAAAAGGTATCAGTCAGGAGAAGGGTACAAAAGAATTTCAGAGGCATTAGATATACCATGGAACACAGTGAAGATCCTCAAGTGGAGAAAATATGGCACAACAGTGACATTACCAAGAACTGGAGCTCCCTCCAAAATTGATGAAAAGACGAGAAGAGCTGCAGGAATATTTGGTACTGGCTGTGTGGTACATGTGACAACAATCTCCCGTATTCTTCATATGTCTGGGCTATGGGGTAGAGTGGCAAGACGAAAGCCTTTTCTTACGAAGAAAAACATCCAAGCCAGGCTACATTTTGCAAAAACACATCTGAAGTCTCCCAGAAGCATGTGGAAAAAGGTGTTATGGTCTGATGAAACCAAGGTTGAACTTTTTGGCCATAATTCCAAAAGATATGTTTGGCGCAAAAACAACACTGCACATCACCAAAAGAACACCATACCCACAGTTAAGCATGGTGGTGGCAGTAGCATGCTTTGGCGCTGTTTTTCTTCAGCTGGAACTGATGCCTTAGTTAAGATCGAGGGAACTATGAACAGTCAATATTGGCACAAAACCTTCAGGCTTCTGCTAGAAAGCTGCTAGAAAGTCAAAATGTGCCATGCTGATAGACTCATACCCAAAAAGACTGAGTGCTGTAATAAAATCAAAAGGTGCTTCAACAAAGTATTAGTTTAAGGGTGTGCATACTTATGCAATCATATTATTTTATTTTTATATTTTTCTTCCCTCTACCTAAAAGATTTCAGTTTGTTTTTCAATTGAGTTGTTCAGTTTATAGCTTACATTAAAGGTGGACAAAAGTTCTGAAATGATTTATCTTTGTCTCATTTTCTTTACAGCACAGAAACCTGACATTTTAATAGGGGTGTGTAGACTTTTTATATCCACTATATATATATATATATATATATATATATATATATATACGGTATATATATATATATATATATAAATATATCTATATATATCTATATATATATATATGTATAAATATATACATATATATATTCAGGGATGTTCTGTCACATGTTCAACATTTATGTTTATATATATTATCAGAGCAGCCTTCTGTGGAAGACCATATAAAGAAGCACTTTTTGAAGCAAAATTATTCTTATTATTAAAATTTCTCACATTTGCAACACTTCCCTATTGCTTTGAAAGTTAGGCATTTCTTGGGGGGAAAAAACAGCCTAGGAAAAGCGTGACAGTTGAAACTATAGTTCCAGAAAAATGATTTCATAGATTGTGAGTATGTGCAGTGCCCGCAGCCTTAATATACAACATATATAATATATAACATACAGTTGCTACATTGCTTACCTTTATGAACAATTCCAATAAAAGATAGTATCTGAGCATAAAAATATTTGTATTAACCAAGTACACTAGGTAACCCCTTCTGAATTGCTACCTTGTCATGGTGAAGGGGCTTGTGTACCTCAATGAAGCTGCGAGCTATTCCATATAGGGTCACCCAAGATGGGGAGGTAATTGCAGAGAGGTCAGACAAATCACGGTCCACTGGAGAAGCAACTGTCAACCTACTCCAGTATATTTGCCATGAAAACCATATGTATGGACACAACCAGAAAGACAGACAGATGTACCTGGTGTCCTGCCTCCATATGATCACTGAGAGTCGGACAAGACTGAAGAACAACAACAACACTAGCTAAATATGTTTTCATTCCATTTTTTTTTTTTTTTTGGCCGCATTGATTTTACAATAGCATAATAACTTAAGATAAAAATAAAACAAATAAATAAGATACAAATAATAAAATACAAAATAATTGCATAACAAACATATATGAAGACTAAACAGATTTTATACGTGTTTTTGTATAAAAATAGAACTTCTAGAAGCAAGACATTTGGCAAGCCTTTTATTGGATATTGAGTATGTATTTCTCAAATCATTTCAGTGCTGCTTTGTAATGGGGTTTCCATGGTAACGCAATAATTGTGTTTTTTTTTAATATAGGGCCCACAGGCCCAGTGCACTAATTTAGAATATGCTTCAAACAACTTAAATTATCTTTACATTGTAACATTCCCAATAAAATCAATAACTGTGCATCCCCACTTAGCTATATGTGGTGTGAGGTGTTATTGTGCCTGTCCGCATTAACGTGTGTATATATGTGAGACTACAACCACCAATAATTATTTCAATCTAATCGCTTTCTGCAGATCCATACAATAATTTCCAAATAATAAACCAATGGTAATCTTGTCACCGAGCTACAGTATGTATTCTAATTTGAAGAAAATAAACCAATAAACGCCACTCTTATTTTAGTTCTCATATTGATTTCACAAATATACTGAAACCGTCATTACTAATTATATTAGAAAATGACCCTGTGGGTTAATCGTATTCCATTGACTGGTTCTGGAATTAAGACATCACGGCAAAGCTAAATAATAATAACGAATACAAGCATACTTTCACTATGGATTCCATTTACTATAAATATTTTAAAACATATTTATATTTTTATATATTTATTAGAGCCTATTAAAATTAGAAATCTATAACTCAGAAATGTGCAAATTTAGTAGTGTTATAAGGCCTATTTCACAAATAGTAAAATTACTAGCAGATAAATCGTATGACGGTTGAATGTTGGTCTTTTTAGGCAGAAATTACTGTTCACTGGCCTCCTGCCTGGCCAGATCTCTTATCTCGGGTCACTGATTAACTATTGCTGTGGGGTGAAATTAGCAAGAAAAGCATGTCCGGTTGGATGAGCATAATTACAGAAGTTTATAAATGTTATGGCATCTGGCATTATTCTACAACTTAGAGCAGTGACGGTGCTAGTTAATGGAGGGCCCCGGTGCAAAATAAGCCCCCCTGCAACTTCTCTATTCACCCACTGGGGGTCAATAAAAAAGGCAACACTATATATAGATGATCAGATCAACCTTATGGTGATCAGTTCACCTTTCTATGAAATAATTATCTGCCATCCTCATCTAATAAATTATAATTCCTCATTTACTGCCAGTAGCCGAGGGCTCCTATCCTGTTGAGGGCCCCGGTGATTTGCACCTGTCGCACCACCAGTATCTCCGCCACTGACTTCAAGACAGCCAAGAAGTAATTTCTGCATAAATCTAGCTATATTCATTATCAATTATCTAACATTAAGATTTTTTAATAACAATCAATGGCAAATATCCTTTTCTATAGGTAATGATTTCCCTTTTTACCATAACTGTGACCTTTGCTGTATCTCTTTCACTAAGGGATCCCCAGAACTATAATATGGCAACACAGCCTTACATTCCTGCTATTGGTATATAGTGGTGTATTTATACTGTATAAAGGCATTTCAAATGAGAAAATACCACAGATTTTATGATATTTTATGGGGCTGAGTTGTGACAATATTAAAGGGTAAGCATCACCTTTATTTCTAAAGTTTCTTAATACTAAATTGTGTATTAATAAATTGTTATTTACTTTAGGCTGGTTTGAAGTTTTAAATACCTAATACTACTTTAAATACTTAATCTAATTGAAATCCAAATCTCATTAGAACTGATAACTTTTCTGCAATGAGCATCAAAGGCGCTCATTGCAGGGAGGGGGACACGCAAGACTTAGCTAGGGCGCTCATCCCGAGACACACTGCAATGAGGTCTCATCACGAGGCCCCTGGACTTAGCAAAATTACGGCCCGTATGACTTAGGAACCGAAGCACTTAGATGGACTGCGGGGCTCGCAAAAATACGACTTTAACGACCGAACCACCGAACTGGAACAGCATGCAAAAACACACAAATATGCCTCAAATTAACTTACACACTCACACACAGCCCGGGGGGGGGGGGGGGGGGGGGGGGTCAGAGAGCCTGTGAGTGAGGTTGCAAGTTAATTGGAGCCATATTTGCTGAGAAAAAAAATAGTGGATGAAAAAACGTAAAAGGATGAAAACGAGGCCGAAGGCAGTTAAAACAACACCGAAGCCAGTAACACAGAGAGACACAGGCCTGAGAGACGGATGAAAAGAGACATGGGGTGGATAACGGAAAAAAAGACACAAAGCACGAATGGAGGGGGAAACAGATACAGGAGTCAGAGACTGGGGAGGAGCATGCGATGAGCGCTGAAGGTGAACATTGAGAACCACAAAAGTTGTGGTTTGCCAAGGCCTGCAAAGAGCACCAAAGCCACTGTACGGGAGAGGCCCGTACAGTAGACGGAGGGAAAGACTCAGGAGGGAAGACTAAATGAGCGCCAAAGGCGAGGAGCGCCAAAGGTACTGCATTCCCAGCCTTAAAATGTTATTACCATTATTTTTGACGGGAAAGCCTCTAGTACATATATATAATCATAATTTCTCCAGGGTCTCCTATTATTACTTTCTAAATATATATTCAGCCAGGGCTCCCTAAAATCATATACATTTACAAATATGCACCCAGTGTCAATCATAAGTATAATATAAAAAACATATATATTAAATCAGCTTCTCCTATAAACATACAACTGTATGTCTATGCAGCTAGTAGCATCAATAATTATAATACAAGTACATATATTTAACCAGCATCAACTATAATTAAATATGTACACATATTCAGCAAAGGTCACCTATAATTAGCATAACAATATATACATGTACATACCTATAATCAAGTAAATATCCTGCCTCCAAGAATAAATGCTATTGATGAGCTACTTTCTATCAATATCTCCTTACAAGAAAAATATTTTAGTGTAAAATCCTTATACTGAATACACTTACTTATGTTCCTCTGTACAACTGGTGCAGTTCCTTCCTCTACACTCAGCAGGAAATGCATGGGATGAGTCAACCTTAAAAACTCTATATTCTAGTTCCAGGCAGGCATCACCTTGTGATCAGTCTGTGAACTGTAGCATTTTATTTTTAAGTCAGAAAAAGTATTTTTTAGGTGTTTTTTAAGTTTAAAATAATGGGCGCCCCTCACAGAGAAGGGCCCATAGGCAGCTGCCTAGTTTGCCTAACGGGTAATCCGGCCATGCAGATGCCACATTATGACATCACCATTGTGAGACTTTTAGTGTCAGTTCACTAATGGGCATGCACAGGGCGGATGATGGATTGAGACATTTAAAAAAAAGAGATATGGTGTTGTGGACGAAATTCATAAAAATGTATATTATGTCCATGCTGCATTCCTTTCCTTACAATATATCATAAGATAAGGCACTAATTACTTTTATTCTTTATCCTGAGAGTCCTAAGATGGCTACTGAGCCGTATCCTGAGAGTCCTAAGATGGCTACTGAGTCATATCCTGGGAGTCCTAAGATGTCGGCAGCACTACTTCCGGTCTGCTAAGGCTGACGATGACTACCACACCTTGGACACAAGAAGCAGAACGCCATCTTCCCTTTGTCTTAACCTTCTGACCAATGAGAGAAAGACTCATCCCACTGTGGGATGACACCTAGAGACTCCTTAATGCACTAACCCAATGCCTTGTTGAGATTCCGTAAAAGCAGACATCTCAGAACCAATGAATTACCAAATAAACTTGATGTTTTGCTTAGTTGCAACATTTATCTGATTGTTAAATGTTATATATAGCGGCTGATTCAATAAACAGTGGGCGAGAGAAAGCTTTATACCAGAACTCTGTGTTGGTGTATTATTTCTCTAAGGTGTGCACACTATTTGTATATTGGTAATTTGGCCAGGGACAGATATTTCCGAGAACTACTTTGGTTTTCTCCAAAACAATGGTATGGCAGTGTAACCATTAGGCAAAGATACCCTGATCTACAGCACCATTTAAACTGTGTAAAAATATTATTTATTACACTATGAGCTGTTAATAAATACATTTGTGAAGTTTCGTTGTGTCTGTTTTGGTTATTATACTGTAATAGTATTAATATTGGTATTACTATATACCTGCCAACTTACCCTCTTTTGGAGAAATTACCCCTGTTAAGCAATGCTAATCCGCCAAAACGTTCCTCTTTTAAAGGAATGTCACACATTTAAAGGCAAAACCCTATTTTCAAGCATTGACCATGTCCCACGTCAGTGGACAATTTTGAAGAATGTTTCACTCCTGCCATTTTAAATGCTGGCATCTATATCGATTTGAAAAATCAATTATAACACATATCTTGGAATTGCAAGATTAAACATTGAATAAATACATGCAGATTTTGCTGTATTAAAATGTAAAAGTTCTGTATATTCAGTAAAAATAATGCTTATTGTCACTTCCTAATTTTTAATAGGAATATAAACTAAATACCAAGTGTTGCATGTCATGCAAAGGTCTCTTTTTTATTTAGAGGTAGAGGTGCTTCTAGCCTACTGCTCGTCAATATTTTTCAAAGCCTTCACAGAGCAATCGGGTTAAGGAAGCAATTGAAAACAAAGCACATAGTTTAAAAGTGTACATTCCCTCAGTCTACAGCACATTTTCACATTAGTACTTTGATGACTGTGGGAAGAGAGCAGTTGTTGTGTCATTACCACTAAATGTCATTTGAAGCACCAGTGCAGAAAAGCTGATTCAGGTGAATGCAAGGTGGGTGCAACATAGTCAGAAGAAATGTGCAAAAGTATTTAGACCTTTCTTAACACTTTTTATCCTTGGGATTTAGGCCATGGGAAGTGTATCAATAGTTTTTCAGACTGGAACTTAGATGTTGCTGTCAAGATTAGGATGTATGTGCTTGTGTATATAGTAGGATCTCTATTGCTGAGAGCATCAACAGGCAGATCCACAGGTAAGAAACAACTTAGGGCTGACAGGGACTAAGATCTGTTTTAAGTAGGTGCTGGTTTTGTACTCAGACAGGATAGTCTGGTACTGACAGAGATGGGGACTGTAGTAAGTAGGTACTGGCTTTGTACATAGACCAGATAGACTGGTACTGATGGGGGCTAAGGACTGTAGTAAGCAAGCACTGGATTTGTACACAGACAGGAGAGTCTGATACTGACAAGAGATATGTACTGTAGTAAATAGGTACTGTCTTTGTACAAATATATGATAGTCTGATTCTGACAGGAGCCATGGACTCTAGTAAGCAAGAACTGGATTTGTACAGAGACAGGAAAGACTGGTACTGACAGGGGCTAAGGACTGTAGTAAGTAGGTAGTGGATTTGTACATAGACCAGATAGTCTGGTACTGACAGAAGCTGAGGACTGTAGTAAGTACGTACTGGTTTTGTACATGGAACAGATAGTCTGGTACTGACAGAAGCTGAGGACTGTAGTAAGCAGGAACTGGATTTATATACAGGTTTCACTGGTACTGACAGGAACTGAGGATTGGAAAAAGTAACCAGTGAACTCAAGAGAGTAGGAATAGGGAACCTTGTACAGTATAAAGGAACAAAGTAGAAGTCAGTAGAGGAACATCCTCAGGCATAAGCTGGAAATATACACAATGCAACAAACAGGAGCTCACACAGAATACTAGGATTCCAAACAACAGGCACTGAGATTTGGGGCTATAGTTCAGATGGAAGTGAGAGTGATTGCACTCCTCCTGTTAATAGGTGTTCTGAATCTTGCTTAGACAGTCACAACTGCAGCATATGCTGGGAGATAGCTAAGTGAAGAAGGGGTATGATGGGGGTCTCTGACAGTTGCTTTACATTACAAATTTTAGAATAATTTATTAAAGGGACATGGAATGCAAGGAAAGTTATTGTCTGTTTATACCTAGTCGGAAGGCAAATACATTCATTTCCTTAGATCCAGACCTAACTACATTGGTGCATTTACTATAACTCCATTCTGAATATTCTAAGTCTTTAAAAAAGCTATAACATAATATTAGCATGTATTAAGAAGGGTATAGAAGCCAGGGAAGCAGATATAATTCTGCCACTATACATATCCCTAGTGCACCCTGATTTGGAATATGGAGGACAATTTTGTTCACCATTTATTAAAGGGACATGGAATGCAAGGAAAGTCAGAGAGATGCTTCAAAGTTTTGTGGAAGGCTTTTACATTTTTTAAGATTTCTCTTTGGCGTATGCATGTTTTGTTATTGTCTGTTTACACCTAGTTGGTAGGCGCATACATTCATTTCCTTAGATCCAGACCTAACTACATTGGTGCATTTACTATAACTCCATTCTGAATATTCTAAGTCTTTAAAAAAGCTATAATATTATTTATGTCCCATTCTTGGGTCCCCAACAATATGTCATCTTCAATACTGTACCCAGGAAGGTAAATAGCCATGCAATTTAAATTGGAGCAAATTTAGGGGTATCTGATATTGAAATAGATTTGGGAGTACTTGTGGACAACCACCTAGGTAACAGTGCTCAATGCCAAGCAGCAGCTGCAAAGGCAAATACAATATTCGCATGCATTAAGAAGGGTATAGAAGCCAGGGAAGCAGATATAATTCTACCACTATACAAATCTCTAGTATGCTCTCATTTGGAATATGGAGTACAATTTTGGGCACCACTTCATAAAAAGGACATTTTAGAGCTGGAAAAAGTACAGAGAAGCGCAACAAAACTAATAAGGGGAATGGAGGGGCTAAGTTATGAAGAAAGACTAATCAAATTCTAAAAGGGGTACCAGTGGTTGGGACACCGCAACATCATGGGGCTACACTACCATCACTAAATAATTGGTTAACGCAGGAAGAAATCCAAAAGAGATTGGAGAAAATAAATGTTAATAAAGCCCCAGGTCCTGATGGAATACATCCAAGGGTACTGAGGGAGCTGGGTTCTGTAATAGCCAAACCATTATTTCTAATCTTTCAAGACTCACTCACTACAGGGTCTCTACCGGATGACTGGAGAAAAGCAGAGGTGATACCTACAGTCAGGTCCATAAATATTGGGACATCGACACAATTATAATCGTTTTGGCTTTATACACCACCACAATGGATTTGAAATTAAACAAACAAGATGTGCTTTAACTGCAGACTTTCAGCTTTAATTTGAGGGTATTTACATCCAAATCAGGTGAACGGTGTAGGAATTACAATAGTTTGTATATGTGCCTCCCACTTTTTAAGGGACCAAAAGTAATGGGACAGATTAACAGTCATAAATCAAACTTTCACTTTTTAATACTTATTTGCAAATCCTTTGCAGTCAATTACAGCTTGAAGTCTGGAACGCATAGACGTCACCAGACGCTGGGTTTCATCCCTGGTGATGCTCTGCCAGACCTCTATTGCAACTGTCTTCAGTCCCTGCTTGTTCTTGGGGCATTTTCCCTTCAGTTTTGTCTTCAGCAAGTGAAATGCATGCTCAATCGGATTCAGGTCAGGTGATTGACTTGGCCATTGCATAACATTCCACTTCTTTCCCTTAAAAAACTCTTTGGTTGCTTTTGCAGTATGCTTCGGGTCATTGTCCATCTGCACTGTGAAGCGCCATCCGATGAGTTCTGAAGCATTTGGCTGAATATGAGCAGATAATATTGCCCGAAACACTTCAGAATTCATCCTGCTGCTTTTGTCACATCATCAATAAATACAAGAGAACCAGTTCCATTGGCAGCCATACATGCCCACGCCATGACACTACCACCACCATGCTTCACTGATGAGGTGGTATGCTTTGGATCATAAGCAGTTATTTTCCTTCTCCATACTCTTCTCTTCCCATCACTCTGGTACAAGTTGATCTTTGTCTCATCTGTCCATAGGATGTTGTTACAGAACTGTGAAGGCTTTTTTAGGTGTAGTTTGGCAAACTCTAATCTGGCCTTCCTGTTTTTGAGGCTCACCAATGGTTTACATCTTCTGGTGAACCCTCTGTATTCACTCTGGTGAAGTCTTGTCTTGATTGTTGACTTTGACACACATACACCTACCTCCTGGAGAGTGTTCTTTATCTGGCCAACTGTTGTGAAGGGTATTTTCTTCACCTGGGAAATAATTCTTCGGTCATCCACCACAGTTGTTTTCCGTGGTCTTCCGGGTCTTTTGGTGTTGCTGAGCTCACTGGTGCGTTCTTTCTTTTTAAGGATGTTCAAAACAGTTGATTTGGCCACACCTAATGTTTTTGCTATCTCTCTGATGGGTTTGTTTTGTTTTTTCAGCCTAATGATGGCTTGCTTCACTGATAGTGACAGCTCTTTGGATCTCATATTGAGAGTTAACAGCAACAAATGCTAATAGCACACTTGAAATGAACTCTGGACCTTTTATCTGCTCTTTGTAAATGGGATAATGAGGGAATAACACACACCTGGCCAAGGAACAGCTGAGCAGCCAATTGTCCCATTACTTTTGGTCCCTTAAAAAGTGGGAGGCACATATACAAACTGCTGTGATTCCTACACCGTTCACCTGATTTGGATGTAAATACCCTCAAATTAAAGCTGAAAGTCTGCAGGTAAAGCACATCTTGTTAGTTTCATTTCAAATTCATTGTGGTGGTGTATAGAGCCAAAAAGATTAGAATTGTGTCAATGTCCCAATATTTATGGACCTGACTGTATATTTAAGAAGGGATCTAGAGCAAATCCAGGGAAATTTAGACCAGTGAGCCTCACATCTGTAGTTGGGAAGCTTTTAGAAGGGTTAATAAGGGACAAAATACAAGAATATGTCTATTTGAACAAGACCATAGGTAGCAGTCAACACGAATTTATGAAGGATAGGTTGTGTCAGACCAATCTAATTAGTTTTTATGAAGAAGTTAGTAGGAACTTTGATCAGGCTAACTCAGCGGATGTAGTCTTTTTAGATTTTTAAAAGGCATTTGATACAGTGCCACATGGAAGACTAGTGAGCAAACTAAGGGATACAGGAGTTGCAGTAAATATCTGCTCATGGATCGAGAGCTGGCTAAAAGACAGGAAGCAAAGGGTTGTTGTGAATGGAACATACTCCAATTGGTCTAATGTGATAAGTGGGGTTTCTCAAGGTTCAGTATTAGGTCCTATCCTTTTTAACATTTATTAATGACATAGAAGTAGGACTCGAAAGTAGTGTCTCCATTTTTGCTGATGACACTAAGTTGTGCAAGGTAATAAAATCAGATAATGATGTACTTTCCCTACAAAGGGATTTGCATAAATTAGAGAAATGGGCAGCTAAATGGCAGATGAGATTTAATACAAATAAATGCAAGGTTATGCATTTGGGAAGGAAAAATAGCCATGTAATCTATAATCTTAATGGAGAAAATCTAGGGGTATCGGATATTGAAAGGGATTTGGGAGTACTAGTGGACAACCACCTAGGTAACAGCGCTCAAAGCCAAGCAGCATCTGCAAAGGCAAGTAAAATATTATCATGTATTAGGAAGGGTATAGAAGCAAGGGAAGCAAATATAATTCTGCCACTATACAAAGCCCTAGTACGCCCTCATTTGGAATATGGAGTACAATTTTGGGCACCACTTCATAAAAAATACATTTTAGAGCTGGAAAAAGTACAGAGAAGGGCTACAAAACTAATAATGGGAATGGAGGGGCTAAGTTATGAAGAAAGACTAAACAAATTAAACTTATTTTCGCTAGAAAAAAGGTGTCTACGAGGGGATATGATGACCTTATTTAAATACATCCAGGGTCAATATAAGGCTTTGTCAAGTGAACTTTTTGTAGCAAGAGATTTTCAACTGACAAGAGGACAGCCTTTGAGGTTAGCTGAAAAAAGATTTCACCTTAAACAAAGAAAAGGGTTCTTCACAGTTAGGGTGGTTAAACTGTGGAATTCTCTACCAAAGGAGGTGGTAACAGCGAATTCGATAGACAACTTCAAAAAGGGGTTAGATATATTTTTGAATAAAGAGGGCATTCAAGGCTATCCTAGATAACTAGCGAAGGAATATTGATCCAGGGAGAAATGTGATCGCCAGTTTCTGGGGTCAGGAAGGAATTTTGCTTTTTTTTTCCCCTTATGAGACAATTGCCAAAGTTTCAATGTTTTTTTTTTCTGTTTGCCTTACTCTGGATCAATTAACAATTTATAATAAATAGTGCACATTAAAAAGATCAATAGAGATCTAAAAAAGTTGAACTTGATGGACTAACTCTTTATTCATCCTCCAATACTATACAGGGAGTGCAGAATTATTAGGCAAATGAATATTTTGACCACATCATCCTCTTTATGCATGTTGTCTTACTCCAAGCTGTATAGGCTCGAAAGCCTACTACCAATTAGGCATATTAGGTGATGTGCATCTCTGTAATGAGAAGGGGTGTGGTCTAATGACATCAACACCCTATATCACGTGTGCATAATTATTAGGCAACTTTCTTTCCTTTGGCAAAATGGGTCAAAAGAAGGACTTGACAGGATCAAAAAAGTCAAAAATAGTGAGATATCTTGCAGAGGGATGCAGCACTCTTAAAATTGCAAAGCTTCTGAAGCGTGATCATCGAACAATCAAGCGTTTCATTCAAAATAGTCAACAGGGTCGCAAGAAAAAAACCAAGGTGCAAAATAACTGCCCATGAACTGAGAAAAGTCAAGCGTGCAGCTGCCACGATGCCACTTGCTACCAGTTTGGCCATATTTCAGAGCTGCAACATCACTGGAGTGCCCAAAAGCATAAGGTGTGCAATACTCAGAGACATGGCCAAGGTAAGAAAGGCTGAAAGACGACCACCACTGAACAAGACACACAAGCTGAAACGTCAAGACTGGGCCAAGAAATATCTCAAGACTGATTTTTCTAAGGTTTTATGGACTGATGAAATGAGAGTGAGTCTTGATGGGCCAGATGGATGGGCCCGTGGCTGGATTGGTAAAGGGCAGAGAGCTCCAGTCCGACTCAGACGCCAGCAAGGTGGAGGTGGAGTACTGGTTTGGGCTGGTATCATCAAAGATGAGCTTGTGGGGCCTTTTCGGGTTGAGGATGGAGTCAAGCTCAACTCCCAGTCCTACTGACAGTTCCTGGAAGACACCTTCTTCAAGCACTGGTACAGGAAGAAGTCTGCATCCTTCAAGAAAAACATGATTTTCATGCAGGACAATGCTCCATCACACGCGTCCAAGTACTCCACAGCGTGGCTGGCAAGAAAGGGTATAACAGAAGAAAATCTAATGACATGGCCTCCTTGTTCACCTGATCTGAACCCCATTGAGAACCTGTGGTCCATTATCAAATGTGAGATTTACAAGGAGGGAAAACAGTACACCTCTCTGAACAGTGTCTGGGAGGCTGTGGTTGCTGCTGCACGCAATGTTGATGGTGAACAGATCAAAACACTGACAGAATCCATGGATGGCAGGCTTTTGAGTGTCATTGCAAAGAAAGGTGGCTATATTGGTCACTGATTTGTTTTTGTTTTGTTTTTGAATGTCAGAAATGTATATTTGTGAATGTTGAGATGTTATATTGGTTTCACTGGTAAAAATAAATAATTGAAATGGGTATATATTTGTTTTTTGTTAAGTTGCCTTATAATTATGCACAGTAATAGTCACCTGCACACACAGATATCCCCCTAAAATAGCTAAAACTAAAAACAAACTAAAAACTACTTCCAAAAATATTCAGCTTTGATATTAATGAGTTTTTTGGGTTCATTGAAAACATGGTTGTTGTTCAATAATAAAATTAATCCTCAAAAATACAACTTGCCTAATAATTCTGCACTCCCTGTACTATTAATAATTATTTAATCAACAAATTAATTAATAACTAATCCGCATATTGCAGATGAGAGGAGATCTTAACAGGTTGAACTTGATGGACTGAAAGTCTTTTTTCAACCTTAATTACTATGGGCCTCATTCTATTACCGGCCGTAAATCGTCCGTAAGGCTGCGATTCCTTGCGGGGGTTCTGTTAACTCGCGATTCTATTATACGGCCCCGCAAGGATCTCCTCCTACGGTCGGCCGCATGTCTTGCAACCGGCCGTAAGCTCAGAAATCTAAAAACGCAAAAATAAATTCAAGACAGCACTGTACAGCTCTGTAAATACTAGGGATCATATTGGGGGACATGAGGATTAATAGTAACCCACTCTCAAGCTTGCACATCAGCCCAAACCCAAGTTCAAATTAACTGTTTATTTTCCGGCTGCGGCGTGGGCGTGTCTGAGGTGCTCCAAGCACTCTGGACTTTTTACATGGATATTTTACGGATATTAAAAATAAAATATTTTACGGATTTGAGTATAGGATAATTATGTGCTATTTTTTCTAACACCTAAAATCCCTTTATAGTCTCCTCAAAGTGCAGGATGGCTTTATTTGAGCTATTTTATGTGCTTAATTGGTGCTAGCGGGACCTCCTTCCTGCAAGTAAGCTGCGGCTCGTTTTTAGCCTTGCAGAGAGGTTTCCCGGAGCAATTGAATTGCAAATAGGAATTTCTTACGGCCGAAACTCTTGCGGCCGTTTTAGATTAAAGGCTTTCCTCTGGCGCGAGCGGCCGCAAGAGATAGCAAGGCACCGGCCGTAAGGGAATAGAATAGCCGAATAGCTTGCGGCCGGTCCTTGCGGCCCTGCAACGGCTGCGGCCGCTAATAGAATGAGGCCCTTAGTAACTATGTAACTATGTAAATTAAACTTATTTTCTCTAGAAAAAAGGTGTCCACAAGGTGATATGATTACCTTATTTAAAATCATCCCGGGTCAGTATAATGCTTTGTCAAGTGAACTTTTTTTGCCAAAAGGTTTCCCTTGAGGTTAGAGGAAAAAACATTTCACCTTAAAGAAAGAAAAGGGTTCTTCACAGTTAGGGTAGTCCAGCTGTGGAATTCTAAAAGGGGTTAGATATATTTTTGAATAAAGAGGGCATTCAAGGTTATCCTACATAACTAGCAAAGGAATACTGATCCAGGGAGAAATGAAGTCGCCAGTATCTTGGGTCAGAAAGGAATTTTGCTTTTTTCCCCCCTTATGAGACAATTGGAAAGGTTTCAATGTTTTTTTTTTTTTTGTTTGCCTTCCTCTGGATCAATTAACAATTATTAACAAATAATCCACATATTAAAAGGATCAGAAGAGATCTAAAAAGGTTGAACTTGATGGACTAAAAGTCTTTATTCAACCTCAAATACTATGTAACCCACTGGAATTCCATTATAGTAAACTATTTATGTGTGTACCCATACAAAATATAGATTCATGACCTTTACTTAATTTTCACAAACAGATTTGGAAAAATATTGACTACTTTTGCTCTGCTGTATGTGGAATGCTTTATGTGTAGACATTTAACCAGATAAAAGAGTAACATTATATAATAGTATTTAATTATTAGCAAAATGGTTTACTTAAATCTCCAAATTTTCATATTTCCAGAATGATTCCATTTGAAATACAACAAATTTACATTTTTACGGATATGAACACAAGCAAAACCACCAAACAGTTAAATGCTTAAGGGCATAAAAAACACAGTTTATTCTATTCAAATTTCTGCTGTCAGGCAATGCAAAAAGTATAACTTACGTATGGCAGTTTAAACCTGCACTGCTATATTTTGCTGTGAAATTGTAGTTTGCCGGTGCTAAAACATAGTTTTCTTAGGGCTGTATATCATACAAAGTAATATTCAGAGACATGCTGTAGAAATATAAAGAACCTTAAAGTTGACATGATTGGGAGGCAAAGTGTTCACTTTCTATATATTTTTTATGACAGTCTAAGATACAAAATTATAGAGACTGATCACTTAGTGGCAGACACTATTTTCACTGTTTATGGAATTCCATTTTCCAACCTTCCCCTACAATCTACTGCAAATTGAAAACTTAAAGTGACACAGAAAAGGTCCTATTTATGGCACTACATTGCATTCTGAACCATTGCACAATAATTTAATTTAAAGGGCTATTGTAGATTATGAAAAATGTCATGGGCCTTATTCAACCGCAAGCCCGCAGATTACATTATACAGGCGAAACCATAAACCATGCAATCGCATGTAGCATTTCAGAGCGTGATCATAATAACGCAAGGCCCTTAATTACTGATGTAGAAACAACCAATAGTAAATGAGACCGTCATCATTATGTCAGTGAAACATGGAGGTTACGCGTCAATCAATTAGGTTTTAGAAGTCTGATATGTGATCAGACTCGCAATTGGGCAATGAACAAAATATTAAAAATGTTGTAGATTTCCGAGCTTGAGACTGTTGTTCAATTAATTCTAATGTCTTTAATTGTTTTCCCCATCTTTTAAAATGCAGTATTGATTATTTTTTGCGTTTACAGTGCTATGATTAGGTGTTTAACCCCCTTGCAAGTGCTATCTGGTACTCGTAGGATTTTCTTTTACATTTGCCATTTACGGGTGTGAGAACATTTGCGGGCTTGAGGAATTGTATCAATTGAATAGCGATCTGCGATTTTAGCGTTTGTAATTCTTGCGGGCTTGAAAAATCAAAGGCTTAGATGGGTTGTAAGTTGCGATTTTGACAACCGCAGGGATTTTCAGCCTGTAACCAGTAGATCGTTTGCGGCTCGCTAAAAGACACCAGTTGAATAGCAAATTAGTTTAGGGGCTACAATTGCTCAAGTTGAATAGGGGCCCATATATTTGGGAAGCATACATAAAAGCATTTTCAGAGAAAATCTCCATTTTAGCAGATTTTGCTAGTGCATAGAAGCTGCCATGATACTCATACTTCATTTTCAATGCATGAGTGGGTGATTACAGAGCATCGCAGGTAAGACTTGTAACTATACTTGCAAGCTGCAGTGGATGGTGGTGAAACATGTCCTTTGCAGATATGTTATCTGACTCCAGGAATGAGTCGACGAATCCCCCTCCCTTTCTCCTCTTCCCATTCCTGAACAGACAATGAACACACCCACTCCAAGTCAACAATAAGTGCGGAAGACACAAACATGGCATCCTTCAGGCACAAGCAATGTCACCTAAAATGAAAATTTAACTAAACGTGCATTTATGCCCATGGGTCACACTGCTACTAATGTTGTTAATTTGTTACAAACTTCACATACATATGACATTTTTCTACAGTGGCCCTTTAATTAGCTTTTGGGGTATGTAAGGAATAGTGATGTTAAAGTAATACATTTATTAAAGAGATGAAAACTTCATAGAAAAATAAACATAATTACAATTGGTTGTAATAAAAAAAAAAATCTAAATGGAAGTGCCTTAAAATTGATATAGAAGTTTGTGTTACTTTATGTATAAAGATCTACAATTTTGGTAATGGCAACTATTAATTAAGATTGGCAGCTTTGGTAATAAAGAAAAAGTGCATGCCCAGTTGAGAAAACAGTAACAGAGACATTTAGCAATGGAACAATTATATTTAATTGTCAACTGTCATTGTTACCGTTTTTGCAACTGGGCATTATATTTTTTCTCACTTACTCCAGAACAAAATAATTTGTTGTCCCCTTTCCAACCTCTCTATCTACCATGTAGGGGTCAACAAAAAAATAAAAAGATATAAAGATGGTCAGATATCCTCTAAGATGATCAGATCACTTTTCTATAAAGTAATTATCTGCTATTCACATCTAATAAATTGAGATTCCTCATTTATTGCCAGTAGCAGAGGGCCCCTGCCCTGTTGTGGGCCCCGGGGGTTTGCACCTGCTGCACAAATATTAGCTTAACCACTGTATTGATAATGTCATTAACTAAGAGTTGATATTTTAGTTAATTCATTCATAAAATAAGTCTAACTTCTGTGTCAATTTTAAGTCGCTTCCATGCAGAATTGTTCATTACAACCAATTGATATCATGTTTATTTTTATTTGTATGTTTCATTTGTTCCATAAATGGGACCTTTTCTGTGTCACTTTAACATCACTATTCCTTACACACCCCAAAAGCAAATTAAATTAAATTGTTTTGCAATGGATCAGGATGCAATGCATCCTTAAATAAAACAGATCATTAAAGCACAACATGTGCTGCATAAAAGATCCAATTTACTCCTAATTAATGCTTTTAAAAAGAGCAATAGCGATAGTTTTTTGGTAATGTAAACTCTTCATAAGTGTATTTATGTTATGTACTCTTGTGCACTGTATTTGCATTTATATTAGATACCTGCGTGTTTGTGATGTTACACAGTAAGGGGATGTTTAGACATTTTTTCTCTTACTTATTCAAGGTAATTGGGTCACGCATTTTAAACATGTTGAAGATGTAATTGCAAGAGTTTCAGACATGTATTGTGGCACAATGACCTACTTTTATAGGCAATCCCAAAATATGTTTTAGCTGCTACCAGATCATAAAGGATCACTGAAGTGTTACATTTATAATATGTTATTATGAAGAACGTAACTTGATGATTTGAGAATTTTTTCTTTACGAAATTTAAAATAACCACCCCCACTCAATCTACTAGCAGCTCAAAAATGACCCCCTCTGATTCAGTACAAGCGGTGTCAGCTAATTATGCTTTTATGCTCCTCGGTTTGTTTTTGCTTCATTCAGACGTTTCTGACTCTCCGTGATCTCATAGACCAGGCACATCTTTATGTCCATGGTCATGATGATCCACATGGTCATGGCAGAGATACTGAAGTGGATTGCCAGTTCCTTCTCCAGGGGGCCACAGCATACAGCTCCAGGTATTCCTAGGTGGTCTCCCATCCAAGTACTAATCAGGCTGAACCCTGCATTGTTTGAGGGTGTTGTTACCCTTTTGGTTCCCTGACTAGAATCAAAGCCAGATTGCAGCAGTAAAAGCACTGAATCCTAACCACTGGACCACAATGGAACCCCTAGATTACTTAGCTACTAATGTTGATAGATTGTTAATTCAAAAGCAAAAGTTTTCTCAAAACAGTGGTCCTGTTTAACTGGTGGTTCTCTATCCCATTCTTGGGTGTTGAATCAATTGGTTACAGTGTTGGAGTGTTAGGATTGTCTTTTCAATTTACATTTTTATTAAATGGCCACTTAATTCAGCACAACTTGGACCACATCAAAGCAAAGATCTCCTAACAGCATTTTGAAATACTTTTTGAATTTTTTAAATATGTGCATTTTTATTGAGAAATCAAATAAATTAAATCTGTGTTTATATGTGCTACTGGCAGCCCATTTCCAGACCCGCAGCTCCAGCTCCATGTAGTGAGCAAAAGAAAAAAAAAAGTGTTAACCACTAACAAATCTGTTTGTGCAGAGCATGTGATGCTGGAATCACCTAAACAGGTCAGTTATGGTATAACTGGCCAGTGCAGTCCTGAGTGCAGGTTAAAAAGGCTATCAATCAGTGTCTTCATCATGCGCTCCGCTATCTGTTATTACTCATGTAACAGCCAGTAAACAGGTTAGACTGATTTTTTAGCTGTTATAAGTGTAATTTAAAAAAAATAGATCATTTTAACAAACACTATTGTGCTCTTTCACACAATGAAGGCCACTTACAGTGAGGTAAATGGCCCTTTAAAGTGTATTTTGTGATACAACAAATAAGATGCACAATATAAACTAACTGCACTTGTCAGTGTTTTTGCTTCTTTTTGCTAGCTTCCATTATAATATATATTGACATGTTAGGATACTCATGCACACAGAAGTATAGCCTTGACGTCTGTAGTATAAGATAGCTTCTCAGAGTTGACCGAGTTCTGTATGTGAGCTGATCATTTTTCTTCATTACATGTACCTATCCATACAATGTGTCTCAAGATTTTGAGATGGCACTGGATGGTGCCTTGTAAAAATACTGTAGGCAGTGCTGGAATAACCATTAAGCAAAGTGAGCATGTGCGTAGGGCATCAAGAGAAGGGGCCACCACAGAAATTTTCCATTGCCGGATTCACCATACCATATGGTGCAAAACTGCAAATGGTGCAGCTGAACCAGGTTCCACAAAAAGGTGCTTCCACAATAAGTACAATTTTTATATATATGTATATATATATATATATATATATATATATATATTTATATATATGTATATATATATATAATAATTGAAGAGTGAATCAGCCGAATGTCCAGTAAACTAGTAATTTAGTAATTATTAATCTCTATATATATATATATAATAATAATGAGTATTGCAATATAATTTGATACCTTTTGTATTGGACAAACGTCTTATTTATAATGACGAGCTTCCGAGAGGCTTAGCCTCCCTTTATCAAGTCTCAAGCAATACTAACATGAGATGGAACCCTCAATTTGAATAATAACAGCAGATGCAGAAAGAGAGTTGGGACAGCATCTGACATCATCAGGTAAATTCAAATATGGGGAATAAATACAACATAGCAAAGGAAACATATATACACATATTATATACACATATACATCAATATATACTTGAAAAAGCAGAACACGGTAGTCCACAGTGATATCTTTCCTGTTGGACAAACATCTCACTAAGAGTGCTAAGTCTGTTATTGTATAAGAAAAAAAAATCACATGAAATTCTGATAATGTGTTAGAAAGCCCAAATCTATATTAAGTCCTGTGTTTTTAGTGTTGAAGAATGTGATCATCTTTATTTCAAATGCTTTTCTCTCTTGGATGCTTTTAAATTTTCCTCTGAGTATTTTGACTTTTAAGTTTTGGATGGAGTGATCATTCTGGCTAAAATGGTGTCCTACTGGGCTACAATAACTGTCTTCATTATGTTTTCTTATTGAATGCCTGTGTAAATTCATCCTTAAATGCATTTTTTGGCCGGTTTCTCCAATGTAACAGCCTGTGTCACATAAAGTGCATTGTATCATATAAACCACATTTGATGATGTACATGAATATGATCCTTTGATGTTATAGGTTTTGTTGTTATGTGTGGCTGTATCATCATTACAAATGTGCTGACATAATTTACAGGCACATTTGTTACAAGGTTTAGTTCCATTTTTTGTATTCAGTTGTTCATTGGCCAATTTTCTCCTGACAAGTTTTTGTTTCAGGTTTGGTGGTTGTTTAAATGCAAGGATGGGAGGTTTTGGGAATATATTTTTTAATTCAGTATCTTCAATTAGTAATGGTTGTAAATCTTTAATTATTTTCCGAATTTTCTCTAAAATTGGATGGTATGTGGTCACTAGAGGTATACGTGAAGTAGTTTCTTTTGTTTTGTAGTTTAATAGTTGTTCTCGGGGTATTTTGATGGCAGTTGATATTTTTTGGGTAATAATACGGGGTTTGTAACCCTTTTGTTTGAAAGATTAAGACAGTGTTTTTAAATTTTTATCACGGTCTCCAGTGTTTGAACAAATCCGATGGTATCTAATAGCTTGATTATGGATGATGGCTTGTTTGGTGTGGGAGGGATGGAAACTGGAGCTGTGTAGGTAATTACATCTGTCTGTAGGTTTCCTATATATAGATGAGTGGAGAGTGCCATTGGTGATGGATATAGTAGTGTCTAGAAAGTTTACCTGTTCTGTGGAGAAATCCATTTTAAGTTTTATAGATGAATGGAAAGTGTTGAATGAATTATGAAAGTCTCTGAGTTTGCTTTCTCCTTCTGTCCAGATGATGAACAGAGCATCTATGTTACGGTAGTATTTGTATGGTTTGTAAATGATACAGATAAGAATGTTTCTTCTAGATTGGCCATAAATAGATTTGCATATTGTGGAGCCATTTTGGTACCCATGGCAGTCCCCATCATCTGTAGGTAGGTATCTTGGTTAAAAGTAAAATAGTTGTGGGTAAGGATATATTCTATTAGTTTAACAATAACATCAGGGCCATATTTATTGTTTTGCTTGTTTGTTGAAAGAAACTTAAAGCATGCCTCAGTGCCATCTTTGTGTGGGATATTACTGTAAAGAGACTCTACATCCATGGTAACAAGTAGCGTGTTAGCAGGTAGGTTTTTAATCTGACTGAGTTTGTTGAGAAAGTCAGTGGTGTCTTGTATATAGCTACTGGTGTTACTGACTAGTGGTTTAAGGATGTTTTCAACAAATCCAGATATCTGTTCAGTTAATGTGTCCATAACTGTAACAATTGGTCTCCCTGGGTTGCCTGGTTTATGGATTTTTGGCAGTAGGTAGAAAGTCCCAGTTGTAGGATTGTCGGGGATTAGTTGTTCTAATTCCTGATGTATATTTTTAGGAAATGTTTTGAGGAGTTTTTTAAGTTGAAGAGTATATATTTCTGTAGGGTCCTGGTTCAGTTTCTTGTAGTAGGTGTTGTCTGACAGTTGTCTGTTGGCTTCATTTATGTAGTCCTGAGTATTCATGATAACAACTGCACCTCCTTTGTCTGCCGGTTTGATGGTGATGTTGGGGTTGTTTTTTAAAAACGTTATGGCAGTTCTTTCTGATGGAGTAAGATTGTGCAAGTCTCTTTTATATTGTGTTGTTATAATGGATGCAGTTCTCAGGCGAAAGCTTTCTATATAACTGTCCAGTCTGATGTTACGACCAGGTTGTGGGTTTAAATATGTATTTTTTTTCTTGTTACTACAGTCTAATGATGCTGTGGTATGTCCCTTGTTGTAGAAAAATTCTGCCAGTCTTAATCTCCTGAAGAATTCTTCTATGTCCGAGTATAGTTGTATTTTATCTAGTTTTATGTCTGGACAGAAAGACAATCCTTTGGAGAGAACAGAGGTCTCTGCTTGTGAAAGTTGATGGTTTGAGAGATTTTATATATATATATACATTCATGAAAATAATAATAAAATAGCAATAATAGAGGTTAATGATACACATTGTAATGGTTTATTATTGTTTATATATGGATGCACCAAAATCTTTTAAGTGCTTAGGGCAACTAAAGGTCTTTATCCGGAACTGACTGTAGGTAGTAGAAACCTTCATCATATGTACCAAGACCTATATATACTGTATTTAGGGTGGTACAAGTCAGTGAGTACTTGGTTGCTGTCAAGTAAAACAGTTATACATCTATAATGAATACATGAGGCAAAACGTAATGTGCCCTTTTGCACTGTATATTACAATATAATGCACCTCCGTTAATTTGAATTAGTAGAAGATAATATTGTGAATTTATCTGACAGACTGATGGATACTACATTAGGCTCCACTTGAAAGTCAGTCCTTTATATTTAATCTGTATGAGTTTTGCTATCTGGCTCGCTAAGTGACACAGTAGAGGCCCCAGTTATTGCATGAAATGAAAAGTACAACCAAAAAAACATTTAAAAATAATTACAAACTGAACAAGAACTGCAAAAAATGACCACAACCCAGCAATCCAATGGCATATCTCTATATACCAAACGTGGATCTATTAAAAAGAATAGAGAGGATAAGTACATATTATGAAAATCTATGACCCACAATGAAGTTTGTCCTTACTGGAATTCTCAACCTATGTTGAAGCCCTTCAATCTGGCTATGATCCCTATTGTAAATAATTGCAAATAATAAGGAAAAAGATAGATAAATCAGGAAGTGGTTAATTTGTAATGTCTTTTGAACCATGGTGCAATCTGGCACGGTAAAGTGAATATCTTACTGTTGGTATTAACCAACTTGAAATACTTGGTCTACCAGTAGCTCAAATCTATTAGGGACCACGTCTCAGCAGCACAATGCAGCATGTTTTCTGAGATGTGATTCATGATAGGCTAGGACACTACACTGTACATCCAGCCATGCAAAGGGCCCTATTTAATTGGCCAAATTGCAATTACATGATCATGTATGCAGCCCATAACTGTTACTGATATTGAATTGGCTACGTTTAGCTACTCGCATTCCAATTGAGAGTTACAGGCTCAACAGCACTGCGGGCTTGTCAACAACGTAACTCTGTCCTATATCCTCCATTGATTTTTCAAGCCCACAAATGTTACCTGCACTAAATTACAAACATTCAACAAGCCCGCAATTGCCCTCAAACCCGTAAATGGCAAATGTATAAAAAAATGATACAAGTTCTAGATAGGACCCTCAAGTGGGTTAAACAAATGTTCGTATAATTGCAGCAGCAAATAAACACGCACTACTGTACTTTAAAATATTGGGAAAGCAATGAAAGGCATTAGCTTTAATTCTGCAATAGTCTCAAGCTTGCAAATCTGTAATAAAAAAAATGTTTTAACTTTTATTTACGTGTTATATCGATCATATGAACATATCCAGGTGGTAGATTTATACATGTAGACCAGATTAATTACTGTTCCTTTATAGTAAGACTTTAACATATAATTTGGAGTTTATCTTATTCTCACATTGTTTTTTATTGTTTTTTATTTTGATTCAAGCTACATAATTATGTCCTACAATACATTGAAGTCGCCACATATTAAAATCCTGCTCTATACAAATAATTTCCAATTAATATTTTTAATTTATAAACATTCCACAAACATATTGAAAATGCTTATGTATAAGTAAATATGTGCAAATAAATATTAAATAGAAAGCATCAAGCTACCAATTAAGCACGGACTATCTATTAAATTGTAATTTTTTTATATTTACAGGCAGATTCGTTTAAATGCTGTTTTTGGCTGTGTTCTCCATGATTGCACAATGGGGAGGACTGAGCTGATCTAAAGGCCATGTCTGGCACACAGAGCAAGTGATATTAACCAAAACAGAGAGAAAATGCAGGAAGATTAGTGGCACCATGTAAAAAGAGAAGGGAAGAGACACAATAATATATAGAACACCACTCACAACAGCAACCAATACTATTGTACAGTAGTTCCCAAACTATTTCCCAAAGACCACTTGAAGGTTACTGAGAGACTTTACAGATCACTGAAAGGCGCATTTTAATACTAATGATAATATTTAAGGCATATTTAGGTTTCATGGATTATGAATGCATCTGATAGAGGAGAATCAGCAGTGTATGCAACCATATAAATCCCAAAATAAACATTACTAAACTTACACTGACGTTTGCAAATTTCCTCAGTCTTCTATCAGTTCATTTGGAGAAAGAATGCCCCTTTCAAATCCAAGCTAAATTAGCATAAAATTCATAATTCGTTTTTGGCCAATCACAGGCAGCTATAACATTGTTGCAATGTCTTGGAAGTCAAACTCTGCAGTCAAGCATCATGGGATGTGTAGTCTTTTATCCCCACCACAAGGAACCAAGGAGGAGCTCAGACGTTGCTGCATTGTGCTTCTGTTGGCTTGCAGGTTAGCATAGTGCTAAAAAAAAAAAACGGACCTGAATGCAGTGTTTCTATTGGTAGCTACCAGATGCCTATGCAGGCACATCTGGGGGTGTGGAAATCAATTAAAAAGAAAAAAAATACATTTTTATAGAATGAATCAATGTAATATATATTTCTTATATAAGCAGCATATGTTAGATTAGAAAAAGTTAAAAACATAAAAACTTCCATATACCTTTAAATATGGTAGGATTATTGTATGTAATAAAAAAAATATATTGATACTTTACTTTTACAATTGTCTTATCTGTGTCATGACTCCCCTGCATCTTACTCTTCTACCCCTTATGGTAGACAGCCAATCAAGCACTTCTGAGAATACATCCTGGGATGTCTTTCCAAATCAATGGAAAATGCCTTATTTGTGATTGGCTGAACATAACATTAGACAGAGCATTTGCTTTGGGAGGGGGAAATAGAGGATCTATAAGACAGTGTAAGACAACTGAATAGTTTGTTATCAAGCTTTTGCAAGCATTTTAGTCCAGTATATCAGAGTGTATTTCTGCCTAGGCCCATGAGGCGCAGACCTAGAACAACACACGTTCAGTGGGCAGCAGGCTGTCTAAAGTTGCAGTGCAATAAATACATAAAAACCTGTGATTTGAGATATAGAAAGGGAAAATGAGGACCTGCAAGTGGGTGTGTGGGGCACACAAATCTCTATGGCCTACGGCATGATGAAACATAAATACACCTATGCATAAATTCCCAAAGACCACTTGAAGGTTGCTGAGAGACTTCACAGATCACTTAAAGGCGCTCTTTAAAACTAAGGATAATATTTAAAGGCATATTTAGGTTTCATGGATTATGAATGCATCTGATAGAGGAGAATCAGCGGTATATACAACAATTCTTTTATTCTTAAATATTATCTTAAGATGGCTGTATAGAGACTAAGCCTTTCCTGTTTCCTTTTAATATTTGTTCTGGTCAGGTGTGGCTTCAGGTCAAGTGTGAAGGACCAGTCCCTATTAGTTAAGAAAGTATTTTGTGTACAGTTACAGCTTGACATCCATCTCCACTTCATACCCTCCACACGTTACACTCCAAGGACTAGTTATTTTTCTCTGCCAGCTTCAGTATACCAAGAGAATGAACTTGCTATGAAAAAAGTTTCTATGTATTTCTTCTCTGCAAAACATTCCTGTAGCAGATAGACATTTCTTACCTTGTTCACCTTACTCCATTAAGAAGCACGTTTGGATACAAGGGAAATTTATTTAAAGAAGTGAGTGAAAGAAGGAGTTTCCGGATTATATCCTCTGTGCAGAATAAAGTTCATGTCAGGGCATGTCTCTGTGCTAAAGCAACAGCGCTGCAAATCAAAGGCAAAGCCATGTGGCTTATCTTTTATGAAAATGTGGCAAAGCTCGTATTCATATTAGAGAATACTGAATAAGGAAATACATTATTAAAATATTCAAAATTTCAAATTGTTGTAATGAGGTATTTTTTATTTATTCACATACATTTTTTAAAAAACAGGTATTTTTCATATAGGAAGTCTGAATAAGAACTGTAATTTGGGGAAAAAATCATATTTGTGAAATATGAAATAAAATAACATTATCAGCATTGTAAACCATGAGTATAAACAAATTTTAAAAGAAAATATTAAAGGACCACTGTACTGCATTTATATGTAAAGCTCTTATGTTTGCTTGCTGTGCATAGGTTACTAAAAACAGTATGCAGTTAGCATATTTATTAGCTTTTAAACTGTCTGTTTTCTCCTCAAGCAGAGCTGCATATCTCCTCCTACCTTTGCCTATGAGGAGTGTGGTCAGCTCTTCCTGTGTGCAGGACCAACAGTAAATTCTGACTGGTCTAGGTTCTGCTTCAGACTGAGCATGCTCAGTACAGGGGTCGTGGCTCTGATGTTTCTTGTGCTGTCGGAAAGCTGCAAGCAGGTTATAACAGAGCTATTACCTATTGGAAGTGGGGTGGAGCTAAATATGTCATGGGGCAGGGCCAGTGACATCAGCCCAGCTTGCTTCCTAACTCCACGATAGTCCAGCTCACAGAAAAAGCTGGCCATGCCCTGGTAGACATAGGTAGGAGCAGATGGCACAGTTCTGCTTGAGGGGAAAACAGAAAGTTTAAAGGCTAGGATTTTTTTTTAACTTTTATTTCTTTTAAACTGCATACATTTTAATAGCCTATGCACAGCAAACAATCAAATGAGCTTTACTTGTAAATACAGTAGTGCTTTAAATTTAGCAGATACTGCCTGTACCATGGACACTTCCATCTTGGGCTGCTAGTTGGCCTGGAGACTGAAAGAGAGGTTATGCCTTTGACAAGACTGTAATTATAAAAAATATTCTAAAATATTTTGTCTGTTGTTTAGTGGACATTTAATGGCACATTGTAGGGTAGGCATTTTTTTTAATCATTGCAAACTACCATGTTAATAAAAGCCTTTGAATATGATTTGGTTACATTTCAGTATACTGATTGTTTGCTCTTGTTCCTTGAAGTGTCTGTATCCTAAAGCAACCATTGCATAAGACAAATGATGTCTCTGTGAGAGCCTTGTGTATTGTGGTACTGCAGGGTAGTGTCCTCCACCTAAAATAAACAATGCAAGGAGCCAATAACCCTACACTTAGGGTGGGACTAGAGTAGGTCAAAGAGGACAAGATGAGTGCCTATAATATGCAAGAGATATTACTAGGATTTTATTAATATGATCAGTTACTTACTAATTATAATACATTTCAAAGAGCCTGCATTACAGTGTCCATTTTAGTGGTCATTTAGGACTCCCAACAATTTTCAAAAGGCCCAAGAACCCTCAGCAATTTTTACTTGGTTCTGGGCAAAACAAGTTGAGACTCTGATTTAGTTTTTTATTATTCTTGAGAAAGCACATGCTGAGTCAATATGAGATACTAGGTAAAACTCTAGTAAAGACTTTCTCAAATTGTCCTATGAAAGTTGGATGTTGAGTAAAGTCATATTCCTTATTGTTATTTTTAGCCTTAAATGTTTATGCCAGGTGGAGACTATATGAATGAAGTGTATTTGGTGCTTTGACTGTATGTGAAATTATATATTTTTTTCAGTGTCAATAGCTATGCCATGCTTTGGTTGCACTCATGGAAAGCACCCAGTTGTTGTTGTTTAGTCATTCAGTTGTCTCCAACTCTCTGTTACCTTATGGACTGTATCACGTCAGGCATCTGCCAGCCATCGCCCCCCTGAGCTCCATCAAGCTTATGCCCACCGCTTCAATAACCTCATCCACCCACCTCTGCCTTTGTCATCCCCCTCTTCTTGTGCCCTCAATCCTTTCCAGCATCAGAGTCCTTTCTAGGGAATCCTGTTTCCTCATGATATAGCCAAGATATCTGATCTTATGCCTTATTATCAAACCTTCCAGTGAACCGTTTGCCTTAATTTCCTGAAGCATATGTCTGGTTGTAATTGTCCATAAAGTTATCTTAGCAAAGACACTGAAGTGGATTTCAGGTTCCTTCTCCAGTGGATGTCAATTTGTCTGACTTCTGTGCTATGGCCTGCCCACCTTGGGTGACCCTACAAGGTATAGCTCACAGCTTCATTGAGGGTCACAAGCCTCTACTCCATGACAAGGTAGCGATCTAGAAGTGGAAATAATATTTTTTGTATATATAACATTATAACAAAGAATTTAGAACATCAGTTACCACTGTACCTTCCAGTTCAGGAGGAACCCCTTCGAGGGTCATAGCTAAACTGATTAGATTTCCCTATCAAGTATTCCTCAACAAAGGGTGACTTCCAAGTTTCTTTTATACTAGTAATTTGCCCGTCATAAATGACAGTATAATATATGATTTGTCTCTCCCCCCCTCTTACTCCCCTGTGTCTCTCCCCCCCTCTCCTCCCCTGTGTCTCTTCCCCCTCTCCCTCCCATGTATCTCTCCCTCCCCTGTGTCTCTTCCCCCCTCTCCCTTACGTGTCTCTTTCCCCCCTGTCTCTTCCCCCCTCGCTATGCGTGGCTTCTTTCTCTCTCCTTCCCTCCTTCTGTGTCCTCTCCCTCGCTCTTCTCCCCTCTCCTTCGGCGCCCATTGCGGGCCTCGCAATGAGTGGCTTCGACACTTATTGCGAGCCTCACCATGCACTGCATGCATGCGCAACCCTCAACTTTGCAAGCATCACACACAAACTTGCAGGAGGACAACCACATATACTTGCCACACAAATGAAACCTAATGTTTCACACAATTAAATAAGGCTACCCAATAATATTTCCAACAGGTGCAGAGCTTGCACTAGCTTCAGCTTTTTCACTCCCTAATGTTTTCACAGGAACATGGAGGTCCAAATCAGATTTCCCAAGCACAGAGTAAGGGCTATGCCTGACTTACTCTCACAGATAACACTGTTCTCTTGTTCTTCAACCACTTGCTTGCCAGCGGATTCAGTTCAGATAAGGGCATGTTCGCATGCATGCATAGCAGGATTACCCATTAGGCCAACTAGGCAACCGCCTAGAGATGCTTTCCTGTGAGGGGCGCCTCTTTTTTTAACTTAAAAAGGCTTAAAAATTATTCATGGCGTAAAAAAAAACCTAAATGCTGCAGCTCGCAGACTGCTCATTAGGGCTGCCTAGAGCAAGAAAGTTACAACAGCAAATGGAATTTGTTGTTAGACTGTCTGGAACTGGTGAGTACACAGATCACTTATATTAGCAATGGTGTTTTGTTTTATCATGAAATTATATTGTGCTTGTCAAGTATGTGTTAGTCATGAACATAAACACTTTTGGGAAAATCTGAATTTTTGTAGTCTCTGTTTATGAGTATAGGAATCAATTTTGTGTTTTTACATCAATTCATGAGAGCTGAATCATGAGGGTGTGTTTTTCTGCTATCATTGAAGCAAGGGATGAGAAAGGAAGGAACAGAAAAGATTTCTTAATTGGAGAATATTAAAATTGACACTACACCCCTACCCCTCATTGGTCTTAAAGCAGACTTCTTGCTTCAGGAAATGCAACCATATCTCTCCAGAAATGTAAACGCCCCTCTCACATACACAACTTCTACTTGTGTATCATAGATTCCCCCAGGGCCTAGCAGAGGCGTCAACATTTTTTTTTTTTCTCTAATCTGAAAAATAGCTGTATGACTTTTTTCCTTATTACTTATGTTTTTAGTTAGACTCAATTTAAAAAAAAATCATAATTACTTATAATTAACATCGTTTTTATGTGTAATACAATTGATCATGATATGTGTTTATGCAACATGCTCACTGCCCTCCCATATAAAAATATAATTAGTAATTTTGTGCATTATTACGACCCAATGTCAAAGCATTTAACAAAAAAAGGTAATTGGTGTGTATATGAGTAGCTATGGTGTAAAAATGGCTGTTATAGGGAAATGCCTGTAATTTGCTAACACAGCAAGAGAACAATATACATGCACAAAAAAAAAGCAAAAATGGGGGCGTGCATACCTTACATACTCACTCGCAGGAACTCCTCTTCTTCACTGCCTAGGTGCTCCAAAAGGTAGATCCGACCCTGCATGCATGAACCTGGGCTTCTATACGTTGGCACTTTCAAGGCTTGCATACATTAGCATTATTGAGACCAGACATTGATTTATTACACCCCCTTTTTCTTGGGTTCAGAATTGCAACAAGGCTTCTGTCTGGACTTCATCTTGCCTTCAGCATGTAACTGCTGGATTAAATCTTTCATCTTGCATCATCTTCCTTTATCAGGATAGAAACTCATTTCAGACTCCGTCTTTCCAAACAAACAGAGCAGCCCCTCAGCCTAGGCTTCTCTGTTTTACTATTTGTAAAGACTCTGTGGCATGGTAATCTTTAACTTTTTGTCTTCTCCTGACAAAAATAAAAATCACAAATACAAGAATCCTTGCATACATGACCTCTCACACAAGACCTCACACTCATCCTACACACCTATAACCCCATATACACCTAACCTAAGAGCAATCTTTTCTAACTGCATCTCCGGCTTTAATGAGGTAATACAATTGTAATTCTCGGGGGTGTGTTACTTATACAGGTACAACATCGACTATCCTGCATCGACCGTTCCAAATCTTTTCCGGATTAGTGATTTTGTCGGGCAATTTTTTTTAACAAATACTGCAGTTCTATCTATTTGTGGAAGTGAGTGATAATGCAGAGAATTAAGTTAACTTAATTATAAAGTGTTCCTTTGAACCAGTGTTTCAGCATGTTTAATGAAAACTTCATCTATTTACAAAGCTGACTTTTTTTGAAAAAGCAATGAAACTAAACAATTTGTGCTATATAACATATGTCCGAATTAAAATAGGTGCCGCATTATCCGATGATGTACCTGCTGCAGAATATGTTGGCGCAATATAAATACTAGATAATAATACTACATTTGAAGCACCGCTAAGCTCTCTAAACTAACTAGATAACCAACTTCATATATGCACAACTCTGTATTTTAAATATACTACAAAGCATAAAAAGTGATGTGACAATATAAGCATAATAAAATCTTATTCCAAGCAAATTAATAATGTAAGTTATTGCAAAGCTAGTAAAATATATGGATATCAAAAATGCATAAGCAGCAGTCAATCTTTACTCCTACTGAAGCAGCAGGAATGCTATTAAAACAGTTTCATTAATACAATGGTATGTCTTTAATGACTGAAGCACTATTTAATGTGATGAACAAATTCTGTTCTGTCACAGGTAGTATGGTGGGGTAGGAACTACTGTTTATTTACTGGTGATACATTAAAGGAAAACTAAAGACAAAAAAATTAATGTGTCAGTTTAATCATAACACTACTGTATAACATGTTCTTATTTGAATACAGTATTAAAACACAGGGATTACACTACTTCATGATTTAGACTTTTGTTTAGTTTTGCTAACAAAGGTCCCTATTCTATGTTAGATTAAAAAAAAATCATGTGTTAGACAAAGCATAAAATAATAAGAGGTTATACTTGATATCAAGGAGAGATTTGCACTAAGACAAGTTCACACAAATGCCTTTTAAAGAATCTCTGATTTATTTAATATTTTAGAAGCTCCTTTTTACACAGATGTGTAGTGTAGAGTTACCATGAATCATAAAACTCTTGCAACTGTGGTTTAAACATTTCTAAGATGTCCTTGCAATAGCAAGTATTTATTTTATGTAATAATTTCTTGTTTACTTCAACCAAGATAACCCCAGGTTGTCTTGACCTTGAATGTTTCTACACAGCTAAGCAAGGAAAATACCCTTTGTGAATATTTTTTTCTATCATTCTATTGCCCAATTCGTAAATTTATAAAAAAACAAACAAAAAAAAAACACCTGCAGCCAAATTTATGACTTTGAGGCATTTGCGAGCAGCTAATAGTAAATGGCCCAAAATCTCCATCTTGATAATCCTGCAGTTGCATATTGTTATGCAGTTTGGGCACACGCATATTTTTGTTTTCAAATATATCAGTTAGAATGATTATTTTGCCTGTGACTATTTGTTTTGCTAGCACGTTTAAATCATATTATAGGAAAATACTAAAATGTTTAAGATTTTCGGTTAAGGTTGCCTTGTGGATGTAGTGATTCTTATTATCAGCAGTGGCAAGTACACATTTTTGACTTCTATAATGTTAAGAGAAATTCATCCACTGACTTTGTAACTGTGTTAAACAGTAAAGCAATAAGGGGTGAATCTGGTGGTTTGTGCCTCAGGGCCTGCTATTGAAATAAAGAGTTGGGCGCCAGGGGTTTTGTAGTAATAACAGGAACATGGTAATTAGAGGTAGTGATATAGCATTAGGTTATGCATACTGATCATAGACAATATCTGTTTGTTGCAGCAATAGCCTTCAATAGTTATTCCCTACCACTAGCCCATGTGTTTGACTTTAGCCGAATACAATCTGTCCACTGTAAATAGTGTCTATAGGTGATAGTGAGTTGCATATTGGTTGAATGTTATTAAATAAAATAACACTTTCTTATAGTAAACTTACATTGGTGTTTTGCCTGTCAATCAGCCTCATTAAATTGATGTTTTACTAGTCAAACATAGATCCTCATTCAATTTGAGCTAATTACTTTCATGTATAATTTCAGCTGCACTAATGTTACACACATATTCAGTGCAGTTCACTCACAATATTATGTATCTCACTTGACATACGTAGATCCTGTCTTGTCAGTAACATACTAGGTGTAGAACCACAATCTTACACCAAACCAGGCATTTTACTTAAATTACTGATGAGACACAGCTCAAAGAACCAAGAAGAAAATTAGATATGATATTGTATATATAAGTACGAGTAAAATAAGCACTTATAAAGATAAGGCTAGCCCTTCAATAGATAATGCATAAGATGATCTGTTTCTAGTCCATGTGGGTTTCTTGATATGCATTAAGTCCTTGGTTCTGTTACCCTGTATGCTGTATAATGACACAAACATAATAATAAAACTGTCATATTTTTAAATTCCACATATGCACCTGTGGGAATGTTAAACATCAAATTCTGATGACCTTTCATGCTTTTTTTTTGGTTTTAGTGGTTTCCTGTCTCTTTAACTGCTGCTCCAGCTCTCAGAAATGTTTTCAATCCATTTGTGGGTGCTGTTTAGTACCCGTAAATTTTCCTTCAGTTTTAATTTGTGAGTGATCAGTAAAGTCTCAATTGAATAGGGATTTCGGATAAAGTAAGATGTCAAAATATCAATTGGAACACTTGCCATAATTTGCGGTTCTGCGCTTGTCTGTAGTCATTATAGGTAGCTCACTTTTTGCTTTTGTAACCTTACGAAATAGTGAATTGAATAAGGTCCATAGTCTTTTATCTCTGTCTCATGACTGATTATTGCCACTAATAGCCACTAATGGTGTTAGACTGAAACAATGCAGCCTGAGCCCTAAGGGATAATTAGTCATTATTCAGAATAATTACCCATAAGAAATATATAGCTGGGTATAATTGCATGATGGATGGATCAGAAAGGTTGATTAACTTGTAACAACATTTAAATATTAGTGTAAATTTAACATATGAAAATGCAATATTAATTAATAGTATTCAGTTTTAAAGGTACTTGTTATTACCTTTAGTTTCAAATTATACAGTATTTGGAATATCTGCAGTTTCCCTTTAAGATCCCTCTTTTTAGTGCTAGCATTTGCTTACTCAGCCATCAATAGTGGAAGAGCGACTTTGCCACTTGCATTAGATACAGATTAACTTCCTACTGAGTGTAGATGACTAGAGTGTACAGCATATACTTGGATTCTAAAACCACTCGATCAACTATGGACTCTATTATACTGGCCAATTTGTATATTTATACACACTTAAAACTGCTCTTAAAATTGCCACATATTCTATTATCTGTTTGCAATCCGATTACAAGTTACCCACCCACAATCACTACGACCCAGGCAAAGCCGCAAATTCAAGCTTAGAACTCCATTGGATTTAGCACAGCTCGAACATTACGAGGACTAAGTAATTAAAGTTACACAAAATTGACCCGTAGATCTATCTCATAAATAAAGTCTAACCCGCAAATGAAAAAGTATCAAGTACTAGATAGGCTTCTTAAAACACTTATTAGAGCTGTAACAGCAATTAAACGCACAATACTGTACTTTAAACACATGGGAAGGCTTTATAATTAATTGCACAACAGTCTCAAACCCACAAATATGCAATTAAAAAATATTATTTTTCAATGTTATTTCTGAGCAACATTGTTCCCAGGAGTCAAGGGATTAATACATATCATGAAACCCACATGGATTAAAACAGATGATCTAATGCATTTTATAGATTGCTTGATTGCGAGCCCGATCATAAAAATATAACTTATTGGCACTAATTAATTTGTAGTCTCTGATTGCAGATTACGTCTAAATTCCATGTTTTACTGATGTCATGATGACAGACTCATTTACTGTTGGCTGTGTCAAATAAATAAATTACGGGCTTGCTTATATATTGTCAGATTATATGATCACTCCCCCTGAAATTCTAAGGCAGGTTTACGAGTTTAGGCTTTGGAGGTTAATTGCGAGCTTGAGTCAACAGAATACATTTAAAAATTTAGAGAAAAAAACACCCACAACCACAATTACGTGTTAGAGTCATTTGCAGGTTTCTAATAGAATAGGGCTTTATGTGAAGTTGTGTTTATATGTAGTGACCCTGACACTATAGGAAGCTAATTTAATATGTCATCACAGTCAATCTCTATATCATAATTTGAGTATACTGGAATAGAGGCAAAGTTATTATTATGCTATTTTAGGGAACAATGTATGTATATATTTGCATTTATGTTTAGCCCAACAATATATATCAATAGGAATCAATAAAGTTCAGGAACTCCAGAGTTTTATATATATATATATATATATATATATATATATATATATAAAGTCCGGAAGACTTATACAAAAAAACCTATAGAAGTTATCTTCCAGAAGCCATGATGGATAAAACCATTTGGAACCAATTTTTCAATTCAGTTTGGCATACAGAACATATTTACAAAATACAATTCAGGCGAGCAGAGTACCACTATAGTTCAGTATAATAAATCAATGTATTGCCCCAAATAACCCATATAGTTAAATTAAACATACCTGACATGTTTTACTAACTTCTTCAATTGTCCCTGAAAAAGTCTGTATTATACAAAACGTAGCAGATCATTTTTTATGTAACTATTATTTTATCTTATTTATCTTATTTTTTTCAAATATACTAGCAGGGTTTGCAATTACATAAATAAATAACTGTTCATTATGGCTTTTAGCCATTGTGTGCTAAATAGAAACCTATAATATCTATGAATACCTCCATCCAGTAACATTTGTATTCTTTCACCTTTGTGTTCTTATATACTGTCGGGATATGTAGGCATAATGAGCTGTAGATCTTTCTTTGTATAAGCAATCATAACATTTGGGAAATATTTATTGCATTATTAGGCTTCACATGAGCTCACAAGTCATTGTGAAGGACCCACATAAAGTTGAATTGTTTCTTGATAAATACATGGAAAACTTTAAGTTAAATTAGAAAGTGGGGAAATTATGAGTGAAAGTGATATTTTGTAGAGGCAAGAGAAAGTGACATGACAATTTTAAGAGGAATGGAGGCTATATTGGTATATTGTGCAAAGAAAAGTTATTACTTTTTAACAAGTAACAATAGACTGGAAAGGAACTGTAACGGAGCTGGAACACGCAGTCCAATATCTCCGCTGGTATACGGTAAAATACCCAAGAGGCACTACAGTTTCACCATCCCCGACCTCCCATATTGGACGACACACAATTTGGGAGTCAAATGAACACTGACTTTATTTACCTTTACAGAAATATCTATACATCTCTTTGGCCACAGGTAATACACATGCCCATATTTGGCCGCACAATAAACATAAAGAGAACAATAGGTGAGTCACACCTCCCTGGCAACTTTGATACAATCAGACATTGATTCAATTACACTTCTTTGTTCTTATCTGAGAATGAAAACACTGTATACAATAGACTTCCTTTATCTTATGCGGAGTCGCTGTAACAGGATTATCTCCCATGCTAAGTAGCTGCAAATGTCTGGGACAATATTCTGCAGAGCATCAACCAACATACATATAGTAGGATCATATTTTAACCATAATAATCATAAAACAGGGTAAAACAGTGATGGGTTCCGCTACAGGAACACAAAACTGGCCCCATTGGACATGCATTATTTAGCTAAAGCTAAATAAGCAAAACTTTAGGGGATGCATGTTGCCCACCACTAGTCTATACTATCCTTCAAGTACTTATATATATATATATTCTATGTATTCTGGAGAAGGGCCCACAAATCTCTCGGTCTTAAGTAGGTACAGTGGGGGGAAAAAGTATTTGATCCCCTGCTGATTTTGAAAGTTTGTCCACTGACAAAGAAATGATCAGTCTATAATTTTAATGGTAGGTGTATTTTAACATCGAGAGACAGAATAACAACAAACAAACAAGAAAAACGTATGTCAATAAAGTTATACATTGATTTGCAGGTCAATGAGGGAAATAAATGTTTGACCCCCTTCGACTTAGTACTTCGTGGCAAAACCTTTGTTTGCAATCACAGAGGTCAGACATTTCTTGTCGTTGGCTACCAGGTTTGCACACATATCAGAAGGGATTTTGTCCCACTCCTCTTTGTAGATCCTCTCCAAGTCATTAAGGTTTCAAGGCTGATGTTTGGCAACTTAAACCTTCAGCTCTCTCCACAGATTTTCTATGGGATTAAGGTCTAGAGACTGGCTAGGCCACTCCAGGACCTTAATGTGCTTCTTCTTGAGCCACTTCTTTGTTGCCTTGGCTGTGTGTTTTGTTTCATTGTCATGCTGGAATACCCATCCACCACCCATTTTCAATGCCCTGGCTGAGGGAAGGAGGTTCTCACCCAAGATTTGACGGTACCTGGACCTGTCCATCGTCCCTTTGATGCGGTGCAGTTATCCTGTCCCCTTAACAGAAAAATACCCCCAAAGCATAATGTTTCCACCTCCAGGTTTGACGGTGGGGATGGTGTTCTTGGGGTTATAGGCAGCATTCCTCGTCTCCCAAACACAATGAGTCGAGTTGATGCCAAAGAGTTCGATTTTGGTCTCATATGACCACAACACTTTCACCCAGTTCTCCTCTGAATCATTCAGATGTTCAATGGCAAGCTTCAGACAGGCCTGTACATGTGCTTTCTTGAGCAGGGGACATTGCGGGTGCTGCAGGACTTCAGTCCTTCATGGCGTAGTGTGTTACCAATTATTTTCTTGGTGACTATGGTCCAAGCAGCCTTGAGATCATTAACAAGATTCCCCCGTGTAGTTCTGGGCTGATTCCTCACTGTTCTCATGATCATTGAAACTCCACGAGGTGAGATCTTGCATGGAGCACCAGACCGAGGGAGACTGGCAGTTATTTTGTGTTTCTTCCATTTGCGAATAATCGCACCAACTGTTGTCATCACTGCTTAACGATGGTCTTGTAGCCCATTCCAGCCTTGTGTAGGTCCACAATCTTGTCTCTGACATCCTTGGACAGCTCTTTGGTCTTGGCCATGGTGGAGAGTTTGGAATCTGATTGATTGATTGCTTTTGTGGACAGTGTTTTTTATACAGGTAACAAGTTAAGATTAGAAGCACTCGCTTTAAGAGAGTGCTCCTAATCTTAGCTCTTTACCTGTATAAAAGACACCTGGGAGCCAGAAATCTTGCTGGTTGATAGGGGTTCAAAAACGTATTTCCCTCACTGACCTGCAAATCCAATTTATAACTTTTTTGACATGCATTTTTCCTAGGTTTTTTTGTTGTTGTTATTCTGTCTCTCACCGTTACAATACACCTACCATTAACATTATAGACTGTTCATTTATTTGTCAGTGGACAAAAGTTCAAATTCATCAGGGGATCAAATACTTTTCCCCCCACTGTACCTTGGGGGGTTGTCTGGTGGTCCATCGGTTAGGATTTGGTGCTTTCACCACTGTGACCTGGATTAAATTCCAGTCAGGGAACCAAGAGTTCACACCACCCTGAAGTCATGCTGGGTTGGGCCATATCAGTACATGAATGGGAGACCACCTATGAATACTAGGAGCTGTTTGTGGTGGCCCACTGGAGTAGGAACTGCCAACCCACTCCAGTATCTCTGCCAAGAAAACCATGTAGATCAGCATGACCATGGACATAAAGATGCGCTTGGTGTGTTACAGTCGATATGGTCACGGAAAGCCTGAAACGACTGACTGACGCAAAAAAAGAACAACCTTTCCCCGCAAGCTTCAGGCAGCTCAGTAGTACAATATGGAATCGAGCATGACCGAAACTGAGTCACCGAAATATAAGATTTTCAAACACTTTTATGCTTCAGATTAGATCTTGTTAGTTTATTGCATACATTCCAAGAATCTGCATTTTTTTGCAGACTGTAATATCCTTTGGGTTCCCTTGTGGTCCAGTGTTTAGCATTCAGTGCTTTCACCACTGCGACCTGGGTTTAATTCCAGCCAGGGAACCAAGAGGTCACACCACCCTGAAGCCATGCAGAGTTGGGCTTGGTCAGTACTTGGATGGGAGACCACTTAGGAAAACCAGGAGCTGTATGCTGTGGCCCCCTGCAGAAGGAATTGTCATCCCACTCCTCTATCTCTGCCATGACAACCAAGTGGATCTGCATGTTGTGTTGCATTCCATCAGCTCACGGATATTCGGACACGACTGAGCGATGCAAACACAATGGTCCTTTAGTGTTACTAATACTTTCTTACAGTAACTTTTTGAGAGCAAGAAAACCAAATAATAAGTCTCTAACATATGTTACAATTGAACTATTCTCCTTGTGAATTAGGTAATCAGTTAAAAAAAAAGTACCACCAGTGCTGTGCTTGCAGAAAAATGCTCATAAATGTATTGTTGTGAACGGCAGATCAATGTCTGCAATAAAACAAGCAAATTTAACAAGCACATGCTTTTACGAGTCCTGCAATTGGTGGAAAGTCCATATTCTGTCACCTTTGGACTTATGGGAGAGGACTATACACATCTGTTGCATACTTGCTGACTCCAGCAATATTACAAATAGGATATTATTCCAACAAATGGAAATTTTTGTATATATAAAGCTGAATATTTATGGAAGCAACGTTTAGTTATAGAATTTAATATTTTTTTAGCAGCTTGGTGATTCTCAGTTTATTCCAAATATATACTTTCTTAGTATTAGGCTAATAAATCAGGCTACAGGATATCCTTTTCTTCAACTGTTTTTAAAGGATCTCTATCCCAGGCAGTAAAACGTCTTTCTACTCTTGAGTTAGTTACAAAAGCTGTGTTTTTGCTCCCATGAGATGTTGATTCAGCTTCTATTTCACTAATCTAACAGAGAACCACAAGTGCTGTTTGAAGTAAGTTGCAGCATTCAGCATGCAGGAAAGGGTGTCTCCTTTTATATCAGTAGCCCTGGGATATAAAAAGTAGAGATATAAATTGTGCAGCCACAGCATGCCTTGTGTTCGTTATATTCAGCTCATTCTCTTCACAGTCTGAAGATAGTAGTTTACCGTAGTTTGTATTAACAATTTGGCATGATGAAGAATTTTTCCCACTGTATTTTTTCACTCTGTTCTGTTAAAGGATCAGAAATCCAAATTAGTTAATAAGCCCACAATTGCCTTCAAACCTGTAAATGGCAAATGTATAAAAAAATGATACGAGTACTAGATAGAACTCGCAAGTGGATTAAACTCTTGTTCGAAACACTGCAAAAGCAAATAAACACACAATACTGTATAAAGCAATGAAAGGCATTTGAATTAATTGCACAACAGTCTCAAGCTCGCAAACCTGCAATAAAAAAAAATCTTTTTTGTATGTTTTATTTCTGTGTTATATTGATCCCGAGATTCAATGGGTTACTACATTTCATGGAACCCACATGGACTAGAACATTTGCTTTATTGATTTTTATGGATTCTAAACACTAATTGATTGTAGTACAACTCCATGTTTTAATGACATCATGATGACGGTCTTATTGCCTCTGTCTGAAATGTTACTTACGGGCTTGCTTAATTAATCATGATCATGCCCTGAAATGCTACATACGGGTTCATGGTTTGTGTGTTGAGTCAATTGAATACATCTACAGTATCTCACAAAAGTGAGTCCACCCCACATTTTTGTAAATATTTTATCATATCTTTTCATGTGACAACACTGAAGAAATGACGCTCTGCTACAATGTAAAGTAGTAAGTGTACAGCCTGTATAATTTTCTGTCCCCGCAAAATAACTCAATACAAAGCCATTAATGTCTAAACCTTTGGAAACAAAAGTGAGTACACCCCTAAGTGGAAATGTCCAAATTGGGCCCAAAGTCAATATTTTGTGTGGCCACCATTATTTCCCAGCACTGCCTTAACCCTCATGGGCATGCAGTTCACCAGAGCTTCACAGGTTGCCACTGGAGTCCTCTTCCACTCCTCCATGATGACATCATGGAGCTGGTGGATGTTGGAGACCTTGCACTCCACTAACTTCCGTTTGAGGATGCCCCACAGATGCTCAATAGGGTTTAGGTCTGGAGACATGCTTGGTCAGTCCATCACTTTACCATCAGCTTCTTTACCAAGGCAGTGGTAGTCTTGGAGGTGTGTTTGGGGTTGTTATCATGTTGGAATACTGCCCTGTGGCCCAGTCTCTGAAAGGAGGGGATCATGCTCTGCTTCAGTATGCCACAGTACAGTAGTTGGCATTCCCTCAATGAACTGTGTGTCGGCAGTGGGGAGCTACAGTATTATATACATATATATATATATATATATATATATATATATATATATATATATATATATATATATAAAGTTTAGCAGATTCTTCTTGGCCTGTAGCCTGACAGAGACGGTGATTCATCAGTAAACTCAATTTAAATGTGATCCTGCTGTAATTTCCACCACATTGTGCTTTATCAATCCACTTATATAGGCTTCTTACCTGCATCAGGGATATAACAATATAGCTAATACTGTTAGGAAAAAACAAATAGCTTAGCCCATTACAGTAAAATTGGATATAATTGTTAAAATTAGGGGCTATGGGATGTGCAGAACTGCCCATTTTAGACACCGTTTATTAATCAAAAAGTTTTTATTGAATTTTATCAATGTGAGACATTAACAGGGAAGAAAATAAAAGGTAAATACAGTTACAGGAATGAAGGCTCCAGTCAATGAAATTTAGATAATACATATCCAAGTACTGTGTAGAAGAAACACAGACATGCCGGTCAAAACTAGTTGCCTAAGACTTAAGATTTAGAGACATAAATTCATGAACACTCTTAATAAATATAAATACCAGAGGGTCGTGTTTTCCTCTGTGAACGATAAGCATGGATTTCCAATTTACCGATGTAGTACAACATTAGCCTTACCTCTAAACATACAGAAACAATACAAATTTAACAAGAACTTAAATCCTCCACAGCCTTACCCAGCTGTGGCGAGCTTCCTGCCTTCCTCTCCAAAAAAGGGGGATACTGTCCACTGAGACACTCCGCAACCCTGGTCCAAAAAACTGTGATTGGCCCACAGGTTCATTCACGTGGTATGGTGGAAACAACTCTTTATCCTCTGATGTGTATGAAAGTTTCCCATGTGATATGAAATGTTCACTACAAAGACAAGTGACAATTAAGAGTGCTCTAAACAGTATATTATGTTTAAATATTATTGATATATGTCAGAATTTTCCTCCAGTAGGTTGCCAACTTTGGGCTACTGTGCGTTACCTTGAATACAGGTGGGGTATCCTGTCAGGGCCAGCTTATGAGATACTATAGGGTGTACGTATAGTCTATGCAGAAGAAAAAGTGTTATTTTTAACAGTACATTTTCATATTTATCGTACGTAACAAAAATGATTTCTTCTGATGAATATGCCCAATAGTAGACATGTCCATTATGTTCCATACTCATACAGGAGACATTCAACTCTAACTTCTGAATTCCTATTTTATTCTGGATGCTCTCTGCTATATATTTTGATTTTCACAAGGAAAAGGTCATTCTTTTTTTCTTACAAATCTTTTTGTACTGACAACTTTATTAGAAGTAAAAGCAAAAAAGATATGTAAGAAAATCATATCGGGAACATAAAAATGAAATATAGTAACAGGGAAATATAATTGAGAAGGTGAGTGGTACAGCATGTAACAGTGATAAGAAGGAAGAGGAACTGCAAAAGTATAGGTACTGGGGATTGTGTGAAGTACATAACAAACTACCAGCATTAACAGCTAGGTGAGCATTAAGCATAAAAGTATTTTTAAAGAAAATCTTAAATTTTGCTGATTTTGCATTAGTCATGGTGGATTCCATCTTGGATTGCTATTCTTGCAGTAGCTCAAGGGGGAGGGTTATTCTACTGGAGATAAATCTTCAATTCAGATCTATTGTCAAATGGCAATTTAGAGCGTCAGTCTTCAGAAGAACCAAATAGAGATCTCAACTGAATCCACTGTTCATCTAATTTTTTCCAATTTTCTAGTTTTATGAGACACATTTTATATCTCTACTGCCGTTGAAGGAAAACTATATCCTATAGTTAAAACTAAAGGGTGTATGTCTTTATCTTTATTATTTACTTGAACCCCTTCTGGATTGCTACCTTGTCGTGGTGAAGGGGCTTGTTAACCTCAATGAAGCTATGAGCTATACCACGTAGGGTCACCTAGGATAGGCACATCATTACCGAGAGATCAGAAAACCGTGGTCCACTAGGGAAGGAATTCGCAACCCTCTCCAGTATCTTTGCCAAGATAACCTTATGGATAAGCACAACCAGAGACATAACAATGTGCATGGTGGGCTGTGGTTCAGAGGGTCACGGTCAGACACAACTGAATGACAAAACACACATTTACTTGAAAGGCTTGAAGTCCCATATTTTCCCAATACTATTTGAAATGTTAATGGTAAAACATGCATTTAGAACATAGTGAAAACAAATATGACATCAACTCTACAGTCTCATATTTACATTATGTCATTTTGAAGAAGTCGACACTACAGTCTAATTCCATTATAGGAATTACAGGCCGTTTCTATTTATTTTACTTTCCAAAAATATTTGTCCATTAGCAATGGTAATGCTTCAAAAGATTTTCTTTAGAGTAGAACAACAGTGGCTACAAATATAATTGAATATAATAATAAATTAAGCTCTGTGTTTTTTTACTTTGTAAAAAAATGGCCATTACCAAATACCATTCTTTCAAATACTTTAAATATGGAATAATGTTTAAATATATTCTGCAATCCTTTAAATGCATACTTGAGTATTTTGCGATATAGTGTGTCTGTCACTTGTAAAAAAATAAAAAAGTGAAATGTTATTCAAATTTCTTTTCTCTGACATAATTCTACCATCTCATAATACTACAGAAATTCCCACAGGCTCATACAATGTGTTATCCAATCAAAAATAGCGTTTAAGTCTATTGCATCAGTTGTGACTTGCTGTTTCAGATTGCGGGTGTTTGCTGAATTGCACATACCATGGTGTATCTACATGATTTTAAACCTTTGTTGTATCACTGACTCAATATATCAACCTCAAACACATTTTTACCCCTTTAGGATGTACTTTTTAGAGAGCTGAAGAATTTGAATATTCTCTTTAAACTGAGTAATCTCAAACACAAGATGCAAATCTTAAATGAAATGGTTAATATATAGATTTACAAGAAGAATCAGAATGATATGTTTCTGCTGACAAATTTATAATGTTCTTTACCACTATGCACTTTTTAATTCATTTTTGTCTAAAAACGTATATTTCACTGATGAGTGATGAGCTAATGTTGCATAACAAAAATGATCTTCAGATTTTCTGCATATGTGTTAAGATTCCTAGGTTCATACTGTATCGTTGACGGTGACTTTCAGGAACTGTCCTCTCTATTAAGCAAGAAAAAAATAATTTAGATAATGAAAATCACGTGCAATATATTGTAGAAGTCTTCAGTAGACATCTTCAGTATATTTTGTATATCATATTCATTCTTTTGGTGTTCCAAATGACATTGAAGATTAGTTGAAGCAATGTTAGCTGACCTCAGTTTCCTTCCAAATGCTTAAAAATACTACTTTTTCCCCATAATTATCATTCTCTATGTGAGCTTTCTTTCTGATTTTTTTATTCATTTGGACTGTAGGCATTGATCTGTTCAAATAAAGTTCCCCGCACACATGGCTTCTCAATGAATCTATATCTAGGTTTCTGGAATTTTTTGGTAGTTTTAGGATTAAGGATGCTGCTAAATTAGGAACTATTATATACCAAAAACTATCAATGCTGAGGATACTTTGTGTTTTACAAGCCCTTGATATTTATTTTTCATTGTGATCTTAAAGGTTAATACCTGCAAGTGGCTTTGGATATAAGAATCTTTGTAGGGCATTTCATTTTATCTCATATGTAATCAGAATAAAAGTGCCCTGATATTTCTCGCTCAGGGCTGATGGTAAAACATATATTTTACTTCTTTTTCCCTCTAGAAAAAGATCTCTGTATTTTGTTTTTCGATAGCATAAACTTGATACAAATATATCATAGGGACACATGTTACTTTAAAACTAAAGGTAATAAAAAGTAATTTACCAATTCAATATTATTTAAAAAAAAAAAAATTCTAGACTGGAAATTGAAGGCAAGAGCCACTACATAGGTTGAGGTGAATGTTGGATATTGGGAAGAGTAATTGGTACCCTGCCAGACAGAGACAGTGTAGAATACAGCAACTGCAGTAGTGTAACAAGCAGAGCAAAGACTTGCAACAAGATAGCATAACAGAGTCTTACAACTGACATTCTGGTTTGATCTCAGCTGCATTTTAAATGTCTCACTCGATACTGATTGGCTAAGTGACTAGGGGATGGAGTTATGGCACACACGAGCATACCCATCTTTCTTAGGTATCCTTCACAGCCTACTCAGGCTGTGAGTCACTACAGGCTGTGGACTGACAGGAACAACCAGCAGAGCCTTCCTTGACCTACCGTAATTATAAGTAGGATAGACAAAATTTGGTGTGTATAGCTTTAAATCAAAGGTCCAATGGTTGGATCAGTCCATGTGCTAGATGAAACGGCAGAAGTGCAAATCAGCACTGAAAGCAAAAAGCTAAGTTGGCTTAGAAGCAGAGTACTGTAGAACAGGGAACAGAGGTTCTCAGAAGCTGAGTAGTTGGTGCAGGCAGAACTTGCCAAACCTTGGCTGAAAACAAGCAGTAGTGGGGATTCAGCAATTGCAGGAATCAGAGTCCTTGGTTGATTAAGTTCAGGAACCCACAGTAGAAACACAGACAAGAGCTGTAGCAGTCAGCTAAGAGACAGGCAGACTTAGAAGCAGACGGGAAATGCCGCAGATGGCTATGCAGCAGCAGCAGACAGATGGAACAGAGGTCCTTAGGAGCAGACTGGAAACTGAAGACAGGAACAATCACAGCAGTGAAGATGAACTTTAAAACTTGTGCAGAGTAGTTGATGCATGCAGAAACCCTGCCAGACAGGAGCAGTAGTTAGCAGCAGTGTAGGATATGTAACAAGCATACCAAAGACTTACATCAGGATAGCACAACAGAGTCTTACTGGGACTTCGGTGTGATTTCGGAAGGCTCTTAAAGGTCTCATTCAGTACTGATTGGCTGAGTCACCGCACCTGTCAGTGACTAAGGGGGGGGGGGGGGGGGTGAGTTATGACACACAGGAGCAGATCCAGTTTTTCTAGGTCTCCCTCTCGTCCTACTCAGTATGTGAGTCACTAGAGAACCAAGAATCGACTTTAACAACCAGTGGTGGCCTTCTTTGTCCTACTGCGAGGCATACCAGAACAGGTACTCCTGAAAAAGAGTATGCAGTAGATATTAAAAAATGCACGTCACCAAACAGAGTACATTGATAGCTTTATTCTTGAAAGTAAACCAGATACGTCGGCACAACATATTCCCTCACTGAACTAATATAAGCCTATCCTTTGTTAAATAATGTATCAAAGTTCTTTGTCTGATCCAACCCTGACATTATCAATTGTACATATAAGCATGGTCATGGAAGGAGTTGCAGAATGATTTCTTTCTGAAGGAATTTCTCTTCTTGCTGCATTTGTTTGCTGACTTTCTTTTTACTTCACAATTAACACAAGACTGTTAAAGTAATAAAAAAATTACTAACAATTATGTAAATTAACAAAATTGATCAAAATAAATGAAACATTTAGAGTAGCTAGCAGTAAACGTTTGCTATTTATCACTATTTGTCTATTGAATTAAATCACGTCACAAAGACCATGCAGATCTCACAAATATTTCCAATATTATTTTCTGTAACATAATTAATCTTGGACAAAACTTGACTATGCTTGTAAGCTGGACTTTCTTCCAACATGAGTTAATACCCACATGGGGTAACAACGGCGATAAATTTAAAAGCAATGGGTTAAAAAATCCCGGATTGTAACAAGAAAATAAAAATGGGTTAAAAAATTCCTGTGAAAGGTCCAGAGAGGAGAGACCAAAGGAAAAAGATCTAAGCATTGAGAATAAGCTAAATTCAAAAAGTCTGATAAAAATCAAAGTATGAAAATTATCAACTTATCAGACTTTTTATTAGATATTAACCACGAATCAGTACTGAGGAAAGGCCTCAGTTTTGTGCCAACATCAAGGTCAGACAAATTTACCCATATTAAGGATATCAATCTTTTTGCACGCAAGTTAGCCTTACAGAAATTCTTTAAAAATAAAGAAGATAAGGAATATATGAAGTTAGGCATGAATAAAGAAGACATTGGAACCTTCAAACTTCTAATGTCTCTACTAGAAGAGAATGCCTCTGCTGAGGAAGATAATACATTTAAGAACACCAAAAGATGGAAAAACAAAAGCAATTTTACCCCCTTTCTAAAAGATTATTCTAATATCTGGGTATTTCTCCAGCAGGTAACAACTGACATAGAAAGTTTGGATTTTACCAAACTAAGAAAATCCTTCAATCTGACAAAAAAAGAATACCAAGCTCTTGATGAACTTAAGTCTTGTAAAGATATTCAAATCAAACAGGCGGATAAAGGGGGCAATCTTGTAATACTGAGCAATGACAAATACAAAGAGATGTGCAATAGGATTTTGGATGATAGATCTACCTACGAAATACTAACAAAAAATCCAAACCTTGAATATAGACTAGTTTTAAAGTCTATATTAGAAAAAGCCAAAATGGAGAAGATTATTGATGAGCAAACATACATGTTCCTCCTACCAAAATTCCCTTGCATTTCAACTTTCTATGCACTACCAAAAGTGCATAAACAAACGGTACCTATTCCTGGTAGGCCCATAGTATCAGGAACAGGAAATCTCTCCTCTAATGCCAGTATCTTTGTAGATCACTATTTACGTGACTTAGTACAAAATTTGCCCTCTTACGTACAAGACACTAATGATATACTTAAACAGCTTGAATATTTAATAGTGCCAAAAGACACATGGTTAGCAACCATAGATGTTTAAGCACTCTATAGTAGCATACCTCACAAACTTGGTATTGAAGCAGCAGAACAATTTCAGAGCAAAAGAAGCACTAACTTTGGTAAATTCAACAACTTTATTATCCAACTTCTAGAGTATGTCCTGAAATATAACTTTTTTCTATTCAATGACAAATGGTTCCACCAGACGAAGGGTACAGCAATGGGTACTCCATGTGCCCCCAGCTACGCAAATCTGTTTTTAGGTTGCTGGGAGAAGAAGATCTTCTCAGAACCAGATATTGAGCACCTTACTATACATGCAATGATTTGGCGTCGCTATATAGACGATATCTTTGTGATTTGGGACGGAACTAAACCAGAATTCGAAACCCTAATGGACTCATTGAACAAAAACGAGATGGGCCTGAGATTCACACATGAAATCCATAGAAAAGAAATATCGTTTCTGGATTTGCTCATCAAAAAAGATGACGAAGGAACCATATCAACTACTACATTTAGAAAAGAGACAGCAGCAAATACGTTATTATCATGGGACAGCCAACATTTTGCACCCCTGAAAAAAGGTATCCCTAAGGGGCAATACTTAAGAATTAGGAGGAACTGCAGCTCAGACATTACATTCAAAATTGAGGCAGACAAATTAAAACAAAGATTCCTAGAAAGAGGATACTCAAATAAATGCCTAAAGAAAGCTTTTCAGCATGCATTGAGCTGCAACAGAACAGAGTTATTGAATAAATCACACAGGACAAATACTCAAACACCAGATAATACATATCCAAGATGTATTCTGACCTATGGCTATGAGTCTGCTTCAATAAAGGATATTATATCTAAACACAGGCATCTATTAAGAAGTGACGAGGATTTGGCAGATGTACTTCCACAAAAAATACCAATTGTTTACCGAAAAGGCAAAAATCTGAAAGACACATTAGTGCACAGTTTCTTTAAAGAGAAAAAAGACAACAAGACATGGCTCAATCCCCCACTAGGATGCTTTAGATGTGGGAATTGCAAATTTTGTAGATACATCAAACCCACAAAAATCTATGAACATCCGTCCAATGGGGCAAGATATGTTTTAAAGGATTTTTCAAACTGCTGCACTACAAATGTAGTTTATGTGGCTACATGTTTATGTTCAAAGATTTATGTAGGATAAACACGACGCCAACTACGAAGACGTATTGGCGAACATATCTATTCCATCAGAAAAGATCTAGACACCCCCTTAGCACGCCATGTCAAGACTTTTCATGGTGGTAAGAGTGAAGTTCTTACTTTCACAGCCCTTGAGAAGGTCCATCAGGGCCCCAGACAGGGAGACTTAGATAAAAAAACTTCTTCAACATGAAGCAAAATGGATTTACAAATTACAAGCTTTATCTCCAGTAGGTTTAAATGAAGGTTTCACATTTTTACCCTTCATTTGAATAGATTATCACTAGTACTGGTTGGGCATTAAGTAGTAACCACGTGTTCACATAGTTCACATTATATTTATTTTCATAATTAATTATTCATTTAGGTTATTTTTTATCACTGACAGATTTTCATTTTTAACTGGCATTTAAATGCTATCATACATTATATTGTACCACTTATATTGATGGTCTATTTTTTATTTGCCATCTCCTCATATATTTGCCATCACCTTATTATGGCTGTTACACACTCATATTGTACCACTTATATTGATGGTCTATTTTTTATTCGCCATCACCTTTTTATGACCGTTACACTGTCATCATATTCCTTTTCCCTTACACTTTTTTCTCTTTTTCACACACACTTCTTCACTTTAATTATATTGGGTTCCCCCATACTACACTATCTGCGATTTTTTGTCTCTTATGCAACTAGTTTGCCCCGTTCATTTGCACCCTTCATCATTCACTTTCATATTCTTGTCGCTTCCATTTGCGAACCATTAGTTTATCTCCACTTTCTCCTTATTTCTCATATTCTTCTTAATATGTCCCCATACTTTTAGTGTCTGTGGTTACTACCATTATTTTCTTTTGCTTCATGGTTTCAACTTGGCTGTTTATTTGCCATATCGTTATTCCATGTTATCTCCCTCTTTCCACTCTACTTTACATAAGGTCCGTTCTATTTACATTTCACTTTGTCATAGAGTAACAGACGCTTCCTGCATCCATTGCGCAGGTCCACCGAGTGTCAATTGGTTGCCGTAGTAACGGCAGCGCTTAAAAAGAGGGCCAGACGGCTTAACAGATTTTACCTTGACAAAGACGTCTGATGACGTTGAAACGCGTCGGCCTTTGATGACGTGGCATGCCTCACTGCTAAGGGCACGCCGGCGTCTTCACCACTAACAGTATTGTATTTGCAAATTATACCTGTCCGTTTCCAAATGAGTGAATGTTGTGATCTGGATATGAGTTAGATCAAGCACATTAATAACGGTGCTTTAAGTAACAATTAGCCTGCTGGCTTCCTTGGACTTTTCATCCACTGGTCTGTGCTGTATTATGCTAATCTTTAGAATATAATATGGGCAAGATAGAAGTTTAACTTCTCTACGAAGAGTAACTTTGGGTAATCATTATTTGGAAATAATAGCCCCAGAATTTTATTGTTACTTTCAAAAAACTTCTGCCCTGACTTAAAAGCAGGAAAATATGGCACAATTGTATCCTGGTATACTATCAAGAATATATATATATATATTCATATATAAAAGCCAGATTATTCCCAGCAACTCATTTGGGGAATCCTCTAGGATGAGAGTCACTGTTATCCAGAACCTCCACACTTGTATATATGTATTATAGATCTAGGATTTAATATCAAGACAGGATTATTCAAAATGGATCAGCAATCACTTTTCTCCTCTGCAATACTGTTAGGTGTGGACTTATGTACCCCTCTATTAAGAGTGTATTTAACATTTAGTGGTTATTTGTCCACACACCTATTAGCCTATTTTTATTTTCTTGTTACAATCCGGGATTTTTTAACCCATTGCTTTTAAATTTATCGCCGTTGTTACCCCTTATTAATAAAGACTTTAGTTGTATTTTTCCCACTTTGTATATATATGAGTAATTTTTGGGTAGTAAATACCTTGGGAGCCTAGCATTCCTATTAGACCTTGATTTAATACCCACATGGGCAACCTAATTAGAAAGGGTATATTTGTCATGTCTAGCAATGATCAGCATTCAACTTAATCTGGCCCTTTATATTAAAGAATAAACCAGCCTGAAGAAGTAATCAACTAATGCACATTCCCACCATATTTTGGTAAAATCTACCCCTTGCTCCACAATTTCTCCAGCACTATGACGTCACCTTTAACAGTTTTCATTCAGTACATAAAATAAAAAGACCAATGGACAAAAAGACTCCCTATCTGATTGTAGTATAATGGTTACCTTATCCCTGATAACTTATCTGGGCAAGTATACAATTCATTTTATACATTTGGGAATCTAAAAATAAGTTAAACACATATTTCCTGCTCAAAATTACAAGAAATACATTATTTGCTCTGCATTCTGGGAAACTAGATGGGGGCAAATTAGTCCAAATGCATTTTAATTATTTATTCCAAAACCACTGCATACATGGCTCCTTATATTTATATACACTTCTGAGAATATAAGGAGGGACACATCTGTTCATCTGTTGAATTTTTTTTTATTGTTATAAGCTGCATGTCTTACAGTGACATGGTGCCTCATAAGGTCAGAGGTGAAGATGTGCTTCCTGTAATTGTAGAAATGTGGCTCTTCCTGGTTCAATATATGAAGCTGAAATACAATATGGGCCTCATTAACTTCCACAAATTGTAGTTACTGAAGCCCGTAAATCAACCTGCAAGAGTTACTAATATTACATTAGCCGCTTTTAGCTACCCGCAAAATATTTGCGGGTTACAGGCTGAAAATCCCTGCGGTTGCCAAAATTGTAACTCCGACTCAGCTAAGCCTTTGATCTTTCAAGCCTATAAGTGTTACAATCGCAAATCACTATTAAATTGTTACAATTCCTCAAGCCCGCAATTGTTATCACATGCGTAATTGGCAAATGTAGCCAAAAATCCGGGGAAAGTGATGAAAGGTATTAGAATTAATTGCACAACAGTCTCAAGCTCGTAAATCTGCAATAAAAAAAAAATGTATGTGTTATTTTCCGTTTTATATCGTTCCCAGCAATCAATAAGGTAATTCATATCATTGAACTTGCATGGACAAGAATAGTAGATATATTGATTTTTTTATATCACAAGTTTGGTGGATTACGAGTCTGATCGCAAGTCGGACTTCAAAATTGTAACTGATTGTAGTCTAAACGCCATGGTTTACTGACGTCATGATGACAGTCTCATTTACTATTGGTTGTTTCTACATCGGTAGTTATGGGCTTGCGGATTTGATCATGATCTTGTCCTGAAATGCTACATATGGAAACATGTTTCCATATGTACAACGGTTTTGGATTTCGTCCATGTATTTGCTGGCTTTTCTAATTTAATCGCTCTGTAACCGTGGCAAGTTTCAAGCCCGCAGTTACATAGTTACATAGTAATTACGGTTGAAAAAAGACTTTCAGTCCATCAAGTTCAACCTGTTAAGATCTCCTCTGATCTGCAATATGCGGATTAGTTATTAATTAAATTATTGATTAAATAATTATTAATAGTATAGTATTGGAGGATGAATAAAGAGTTAGTCCATCAAGTTCAACCTTTTTAGATCTCTATTGATCTTTTTAATGTGGACTATTTATTATTATTGTTAATTGTTATTTGATCCAGTTACCTTCACACAGCCCGTATGTCTGCGGGCTTGAAATTTGGAATTTAATGAGGCCCTATGTTTTTTAGTTTTTAGTTTTGCAAAGAAGTAATGGATTTGACCTCTATTAGCCCTATTAAAGTTGAGCTACGTTTAAAAACGTAGTTTGCATTGTAGAAAGTAAGGCCTATGGCTATTAAATTAGTACCGTAATATAGGCTATTGCCGATTTGCGGGTTAGCTGCGAAAAAAGCCTACGGGCTGAGCAACATTGATCTTCGTGGCCGCAAATCCTTTGATCCGCCAAACCTGTAACCGCTACAATTCCAATCATGCTACTAAATTGCAGCAAAGTCACTCTTGAGCAAGCCCGTAACACGCAAATGTAGGCCAGAGCCCTACGAGTGCTGGGGAGGACTCGCAAGAGGGGTAAAGTCAAATACGCCGCACTTGTACTGTGAGTAAAAACACACTACTGTACAGTTATTAAAAGTGAAAGTGATGTTAGGTCTTAGAATTAATAGCACAACATTCTCAAGCCCACAAATCGGCCCAATAAAATATTTAATTTCATGTATATATTTTGTGTTAGATCGATCCCGGCAATCAATGTGTTAATACATATAATGTAAACCGAATGTAATAGAATATAATATTTGCAGCTTTATTAATATTGCATTAAGAATGGAATGTGGATCCGATCGTAACTTTTAATTGAAGCCCGTAGGAATCTGAAATCCAACCTCCATTTTTCTGTGACGCAATGATGATGATCTCTGTTTCCATTGGCTCCATCTAAACTCGTAACTACAGGTTTGCTTAACTGATCACCAGCAAAAACAAAAGTCCGACGGCCAACAACTGGTTTACGGGTTTGCGCCTCAAACTCGTAACTCACAGCCCGTTCTAATTTAATAGCACAGTAACATGGGGGAATTTCAAGCCTGCAGCCGCTGAGAACTTCACGTTGCACTTACGGGGCTGGAATTTAAAAGGGCTAATAATCTACCAGAAATATAATTTTATAATGCACAGCTGGTCTTTAATGATATATATCTTTAGAATGAACTGCTGTATTTATGATCCTATGAACGCCATATTATGAATATATGAAATTCTCTGGCCTTCGTGAAATATTCTAGCTTCCTATTCTTCTACAGCAGTCCCAATGCTGTATTCTAGGCCTTTTCCATTCTTGGGGGGCATAATGATGTTAAAGCAAGTGAAGCCAACCCCCTCGTGTTGCTATAATCTTAGTAGCCTGGACAGTAAACAACTTGACCAGGCAAAATATGACAGAAAGATCAGAGAACAAGAAGAAGATGCTAGGTGGCTACTAAATAATCCAATACAGTAAACATGAAGATACTTAAAAACTAATGTGGTGTCACTTTACTTTTAGTTAATTCAGCAAAAAAGGTTCATAATACTGTCTGACATAAAAACACATTTCTAAATAGGGTCATCAAAGCCCTTGAGAATATAGCTTAGTGAATACAGCTGGGGCAATGTTTCCATAAGTTTGCTAGAAAAATAGTGAAATATTATAGCCACAAGTTCTTCTTTTAGTGAATCTGGATCCAGGTGTTGATTAGCTTGCCAACTCTTGCTACATATTATTTTTCTTTACTTTAGAAGACAGTATGTAAATATCTCACATGCTCATTTTTCAGTAACAGTGCCTAAATCTGTATAGAATTACAGATTTTATCTGGAAACTGAAGAAATTCTTGATATCTGAAAAAATTTTGAGTTTAAAGGTAATATTCAATATAACTTAATCCTATCTTGGATAGAAAACACATTTAAACATTAACTTACTGAGAACTATCCAATGCACACATCTGCAATGTACAAAAACAGACTTATCATCTGTCATTTTGCCAAAACTGGAAGAAATCCATCTACGGTTTACTCTACAAAAAATCCAATGTTATTCTAAAAACAAAGAAAGAAAATTATGTGAGGATTTGGATATATGTAATTTATCTTCCGAGGTATTTTTTCGGAAAGTTTTGTGTGAATAGACAATATTATACAAGTTCCCATCAAACCACAACAGGTCGTGGACTTCACAGGAATAATACATGGGCATATATAATTAGTGGATGTAGGCAATGCACAGAAAATGGAATATTTCATCAGGCATTTGCATTGTTTCTTATTGTATACTGTATATAATGGTTGGCCGCCATTGCTATAAACATTTTTGAAATGCCATATAACATTGTATATTTTACCAAAATATCCATAGAGGTGACAGAGTATGATGCATTCATTTTCCTTGATTTTGTAGTGAAGGGAAGACTATCATGAATAATTCAAAAAATAATGCTGAGACTGTTAAGATTTAGTACTGGAGACTAGAGGTCACCACAGTTGGGAGAATCTAGGTAGGAGAGTATTGCAATTCTACGATCTTTGAATCTCAAGGTGACATCATTATTATTTCTCTATATCTCTAATGTGGTGCTGCAACCAACTTATTGCAGTGTTTCTCATTGAGGGTAGAAAGATCAATTACATACAGACCTCAAAATGTGAACTATAAGCATAGCGGCCAATAAAACTGTCATTAATAGTCACCACAATTTTAGCGGCAAGCTTCCAGGTCAAGTTGCTTTAAAAATGATAACTGACATTGAAAGGTTGAATAAAACGCATACTCATTCCAATGGGAGCAATTTCGTAACCAAACAAGTGAAACTCTTTTATTAAATCACAGGTAATTCCTCTATAGGTTTTTTTTTTCCGAGATATCCTGCACTGGTCTTTAAATTGCTTCCATCTACAAACAATGTGGTGTTTTTCAAACCAATAATTCAGACCAGAGATTTTTCTGTCTGTATTTCTTCAGTACCATCTGGTTTCATGTGCATTTTATTAAAACCTCTCATTATATTATGACAATATAAGACGATATAAGCGGTATCACTGATATTACCGCGGTTGTATTTGTTTTGTGTTTAGCTGAGCTTCAAAGCTTTGGAAGTCGAGTCGCATAATAATAGTTTATTTGAACAAAACCCCAAGGGCAATTAAACAAAAACATACTTCTCTTTATCATCCTATTGCTCTCCTATCCAAAAGCATAAATAACCAATTTTAGATTCTTCTGTTTTGCTGCTTGCATCATTTTGCAAGTAAATACAAGCGATTAAAGGGACACAGACAGCAATGTTGCTGAAGGATGCAAATGTAAGATTGTATTTTATGTTATAACATCATTTAATTGCACACTTGCAATACATTTGTAGAAATGTTTTGTGCAAGGACATATAGGATAAGGTAACATTTTATCGGTGCACTGAAGACTAATGGTTACAATTTTTGTAATATGCCATGTTAAAGACCTAGAAAAATAAAAAGTCTTATTTCTTAAAGGACAATTTTTTTTTACAATATGATAAAGATTACAGCCATAATTAATGTATATTTATATATATATATATATATATATATATATATATATATATATATATATATATATATGCTATAATGCTACAGTAGAATCAAACAATTTGGTTTTTGCTAATGCATTTCCTGAGGTAGTAGGGGATATACAAAAGAGAGGAATCAAACTGCATGGAAATGCGGCAGCTAAAACTGTTAGTACTTTCAACAAGACTGATGGAAAATGTATTTGTTTACAAGGAAATACCATTCTGTGTTCCTCATTCAAGTCAATGATAAGGTGTTTTACTTGCAGGCAGACAATTCAGGTTTCTGTTCTCTTGCCGTTCTCTTGCCTCTCTGGAACTTGAGCAATACAGACAAATGCAGTGGGTTAGTGTTATGTGCTTCATGCAGTTCCTTGCAGTGATCCCAGCACACAAAAATGTAACCCTTACCATACTTATCTGTTCATGCATGGAATACTGGACTTGCCTAAATAGGAAAGCTATGGGTTAACTGGTCAGTGCAGTGTATCCTGAGACCAGGGGAAAGATGTGCTATCCATCATAGCCTACACGATCATAGCCTACACACCGCACGCTACACTCTACGATCTGCTAATTACTCATGCAACAGCCAGTGAGCAGAATAGTCTTGAATGTAGAGATTAAATAAAAAAAGATAATTTTAACATACAATTGTATGCGCTTTCACACCAATAGTTCTCAGCAGCCAATCCTGGGACTGCTACAGGTACCTGAGAACTTATCTTCTGGTCCTCATGGACAAAGAGGAATGAGGAAAGCCAAACACTATAAGCATACCAATGCCATTATTCACCCTTAGGGATAGATTATTATTGATTAATTTATTTGCAGTTAAAATATGCTCTATCCAAATATTTTAAAATTACATAAAATATTAATGTGTCACATGCAGTATCACCCTGTTCAAAATGTTCTGGATCCCCATAGGCACTGTAAGGAATCTAGATAGTCCCAAAGTCTGAAACGCACTTCTAATGGGAAAAAAAATGATATTTATTACTGCTTTCAAAATAGTACTTGTACAGAGAGCTTGTAATTCATGATTCCTTCAGAATGTCCTGTTAAGCTCAAAATATCCTGTGGCGCAAGCCAGACTCCTGATGACTCAATGGAAATAAACAGCTTGAGAGCTGTAAAAGCTCTTTACAACATTGAAAGAGCTACAACTTATTTTTGCACATGTTCTACTTGATTTGTATAGTACTACATGATGGTGAAGAGCAGCTATAATGAGTTCAGTGGCCCTTTAAGCATTTTTCTCTTGTCACCTTCCTTATAATGATTCATCTGCCATACTCACCTACTCTATGACATGAGTGGCATTTACAAGAGTTGCCATTAGCCGGTCTTTGGAGATTCTGCTTTTATTATTAGTCTCACTATCTGTAGCTCTTTCTAGTGAGTGTAACATTTTATGTTTGCTCATGATGTTTACTGTGCTAGAATTCTGTTTGACTCACTTCCAATAAGTTATAATTAAAAATAATGAAGCCCTACAAGATGTTTAAATCAGTCTACACTGTATTTGCCCAGAGCCCTGATCCCTTCCAAATTGGAATGCTCCAGCAAATCTCAAGGACTCACATCATGTTATTTAATATGTTGTACTGGATATGCCCAGAACTTGCCGTTAGTAATGAACAAAAAATATTCTTGAACTATCAAGCAGAGCGTGGTATACAGCATTCTCAGTTCTCAGATTAATTTTTAATTAATATGTTTTACTGAATGCTATTAAGGAGCACAAGAGAGAAAGAAATATATTGCCTGTTAATATTTTTTGAAATACGCCTGGAAAATGGAAAAACCTTGACTTTTTAGGCTCCTTTTATGGGTTGTATATCATTTAAACACTGAAGTATTATATTTATAGTATGATGAAGGACTTGACATGAAATTGTGCAAAATATTTTTATAAAATGTATATAAAAAAAATAAAAAGCTTTATTCTTTTTAAAACTGATACATTCGGTTTAGCTTTAATTGTGCTTTTGTATCTAACAGGGTTAGACACCTGACAAAGGGGAAAATCCTTGGATTCAAATAAGATCTCTGTTCAATATTCAAGACTGTCACTATAAATAGCAAACGGACAATAGAACTAAACAGAAGATCTAGCTCAAACCCTCCCCACCAATCACAAGGCAAGCTTATGGTCCAAAAATAAATGCAAGGTCAGCGAAATTTAGGATTTTCTTCAAAATGCTTTTATACTCATGGCATACATATTCATAGTTTGTAACATAGTTCACAACCATAAGAACTTTTCTCAGTAGTCCTTTGATTCTCTTCAGTAGTTTTTGTGAGACAAGGACTGTTTAACATGTTGCCACTTTATAAGTAAAAGTTATTGTTATAATAATATATGGTTAATGGAAGTTTATATTGACTGAATTGACAATGCAACAAAAATAAATTTTCACCCTAACCCTAAGATTATACCTCATCTTTCTATACCTCACCCATACCCTTTAGAGGGCCCTAATTTGTTAAGCTTGTTTTTGATTTGTATGTACCCTGTTTAGTGTTACAGAATATGTTGGCGCATTACAAATAAAGGTAATAATAATAATATTGTTAAATGATTGTACTATAGATAAATATCCTGAGTAGAATTAGATTTTATAAGAACTAGACATGGTTTCCCCTTCTGGATTACTACCTAGTTGTGGTGAAGGGACTTGTGTGTATCTCAGTGAAGGTGTGAGCTATATAGAGTCACCCAAGATGGGCAGGTCAAAGCAGTGAGGTCAGACAAATTGCAATCCACTGGAGAAGGAAATGGCAACCCACTACAGTATCTTTGCCAAGAAAAATGTGAATGTCACAGAGAGTCAAACACGACTGAAAAATAACAACAGAGATGGTTTGACTTGTTATGGTCAGTATTATTTAGTAATGCACAGATAGTTTTCTTAAATTGTTTGATATTTTTTAATTTTTATTAATATTTTATAAATCATATTTCTGTGTGTCTGACTCTTTTCTTTTATTTACCATCTATAATGCTGAGATTCAATTCAGAAACCATTTACAGCAGATTACATGAAACGGATATAAAACACATTTTTGTTGAAATCCTTAAAGGTCAGGCCATTGACCATTAATAAAATTTACGTTTAATGAATTATACAAGAAATATTGAAAGTTAAAACTTACTTTCATACATTAGCTTGTCAACCTCTTGCTGGTCTCCAACCCTATAAGATTGTCAAGGGTTTGAGAGTGGCTCGGGCCATGAGTCAAGTCTATCAAGGCTTTCCTAATAGCCCGTGTAGATAAAGCCAGCTTGTTTCTAGACACAACTGGACGTGCTCGTCATTGCCAAAGATGGCTGTCGTAAAGAGTTTTACCAGCATTAACTGGGAGGAAGCCACTGTCTAGACACAAACTGGCACCCAATATATACACCATTTGGATAGCCTTTTAGACATGCCACGTAGAGAAAGCAGCTGTCCCCGCCATGCTGGTCTTAAAAGGCTTGTACTTAACTGAAAGTTGAGAATATAATGTTTATAAGTAAGTTTAGAATTGATATTGTTTTTTCAATTAAATCATTCAAATGACCCATTGCTAATTAAAAACTCCTACTCTCAGGATATGATGTAATTTGCACACATCTCTACTGTACAATTGAAATTGTATGCTTAAAATATATCACTACTATTAACATTTCCTAATAAACATTGAGATTTTTTCTAATAGGTTTATAATAATTCATAATAGTAAATACAGATACACTTCATTAGATATTTATTGTTTTGAGTTGAAAATTAACGAGTATGCCCAACAATAGCTTGGCAATAGAACTTATAACAAGTCTCGTTTTCATCTTGGGTAATAAATTGTAGTTGGGTGCTCATGGGCATACACATACTGATAACTCTCTTGTAGCCTGACTGCTCCCCCCCAATGAAGAATCCACAGAGGAGTGCTGTGTCAGGAGGGGGCTCTCTGATTCTCCCTTAAAACAAACGTGTTTTGTACCCATCAGGCAGATCATACTAGAGTCATCTTGCTTGCCGGCAAATTCTATTGATCTTGACTCATAGAAAAACATAATGTGAGTCTAGTAATGGCGGTTGTTGGATCCTGCCTGCGAGCAAAGCTGCTATCTGTAAGCATCCCACACAAAAACAAATGCCTCCAGAGGAAGAATATATATATTGACATTACCTTCACATAGAAGCAAAATCTTCTTCATCTGCCATGTTGCATTTAAATGGCTAGTATACAATGAAAAATACATGATTTGCTTTAAAAATGTTTTAATGTCATTGCTTAGATAGTTTCTAATGTTGTTACATACTTCACTAACAAGTGCAGTTTTTCTTGAACTACAGTGAACCTTTAACATGGCTCTCCCTGTTTGTTTATTAGCATCACCCACCTAATCATTGATTTTTCCTGACATGTGCTTTCTTCTGTACTTGTTCTGGTCTCATCCACAGACACAACCCCACATGAGCATTTAATAAGGTAGGTAACAACATTGGAGTTAGGACTGTGATAGCTATTGATCCTGTACTGTTTGCCTGTATGGGCATGTGTAATAAAGTGGGAACGTGAACGGTCTAGGTTGGCTTTCATTTCTTCGCCGGATGCTTTAATTTTGTTAGTTTTTGTGCAATCTTGATGTTTACTAAAGACATGGACAAAGGTATACAACTTTGAGAAAGGGCTAATGTAGGCTCAGTTGGGATTACTGTCCTATACTGGATTAGACATCAGTCTGGCAGAGGCAAAGTTAATTTAAAATACATCTTTCTATGGGATACATTTTTCACTAGGTTGACATGATATCCTTGGCTTGCTTTATACTTTGAACACTCGAATTCAGATGCAAAATATTTGCAATTAATTTTCTAACATATTTCTTCCACATCCTTGTATCGTGCTAAATATTGTGGAGTATGCAATTTAGTAATTTAAGGCTAGGCACGTTTACATAGCCTCCTAAGAGGTTAACATATTCTTAGGCAAAATATGTTGCGTCTGCCTGAATAGACCCCGCGAATATCATTTAAATATTTCTTGCCTGGGGCAATTTGTGCTTGGTGTGGTTGCATTTAAATGAATAAATTCATTATAAAAATGTATTGGGTGAAAGTTATGTGTTGACCTCATACATTTCTCAGATGCAGAGTAATGGGGTCCCACCCACAATGTGCCCCCTTTTTGCCAAATCATTAATCACCTGTCTGTTTTTTTAAAGGAGGGGGTTAGTTCGACAAATATTTTTGTATACCAAAATAACCAAAAGTCAGAATTTAACTGATAAAAGGAAAAGCATCGTCATTTGAGTGTGAATCAATAATTCATTGGTTTAAGCATCATAATAGAATGTATTCAAAAAATTTAATCGGATTAAATTCCATTGTTTCAGAACTATAAAAGTCACTGATAATCAGGATTAACACTCAAAAATCTTATTTTACACATTTAAAAGAGTTTCAACATTAAAAGGTGTTTTGAGATTAAAAATTAATGCAAGGAAATCAGGCAAAAAAAGTCCCATGTTTACACAAGGGAGGGTTCACCAGCTCCTTCTTTCCTTTATCATTAAATCACAGTCATAAAAATGGTAAACTGATTTGTAGATTATTCTTTTTGTGCGCATAATTGAATAATCTAATTGATTTTAATTTTAGTTTATCCCTGCTCCCTGCACATATACATGCTTCCGAGATAAGCAAACAGCTATGGGACATCCTAAAAACAGTAATATAGTTTTCCGGAACATCATATGATATGTAATTAGTCGAAGGATGCTTTCATTTGTTTTAACATTCTTAAAAAATATTTCCATTATATTTTCTAACAATTCAGAGGCTACTGTAAATGTCTTGTACTCCAATACCCCTACACACAAGTTTAAATTAAATGCCATATATTACTTATGATATAATTCCTAACTAATATACATAATAATATTGATATTAAAATATTATTAATATTAATAACATAACACCTCCTACTTATATTCTGTATGGGTACTATTTACAAAAGAGGTGCAAAAGTTAACTCAACTATGTACCCTACTTAAACCATTTTAATAAAAATCTCTCAATGGCGCTTTCATTTAATTAATACTAAATAGAAAGATATGTAAATTTAAATCATTTTACATATTAATGCATTTCGATGGGAAATAAGTGCAACAGGAAAAATAACAACTGGTCCACAATATCCAAAATGATAGTGGCTTCTAGTCGAAGAAACTATAGAAGTATTGTGCGTTTTACTCCCTTTTATCATAAGTAATATTATTAGATAATTAGCTAATGTTAAACCTACAGACTTTACAAAATATAACCCAAAAACTGAGAGAAATAACTTTAAAAAAAAGCCATGATGACAATGTTATTAGATGCATAAGCTGCAAGTCTGTAGAAGACTCTCATTGATCTGGTTTTGGTTTTCAGCAAAATCTCTTGTTTTTATGCATTAGCTCCACAGAACAGTATAGAAAATATCAAGGGAAAAAATACACGAAGAACTGGTAAATTACTTCAATATAAATAGTGGAGGGGAGGTAAACCAAGCAGGTGTATGGGCAGCCAACAAAGCAGTGATAAGAGGTATATGCATCCAGATAGGCTCTCTTAGAGTTATCCCAAATTAAAGAAATTAAAGAAAACATACAGCCATAATAAATTCAGGCTTCATGTAAATCCGTAGCCCGTAACGTAGACGGTAGGACTTTGGGCTATTAAATTAGCCTCTTAAACCTACCCACAGACGACTTGCGGGTTAAGCCATTGAAAGGCCGAAAAAAGCCTATGGGATGTGTAACGTGGAACTTCACAGCCGCAAATCCTTTATTCTCTCAAGCCCGTAACCGCTACAATTCCAATTTAGCTATTAAATTGAAATGAGTTTACTTGCGTTCAACCCCGTAACATGCAAATAGAGCCCAAAGGCCAACGAGTGATAGTGAGGAAAAGGGATGGGATGTTATGTCTTAGAATTAAAAGCACAACATTCTCAAGCCTGCAAATCGGCCCACAAAAATACTTTATTTCATGTTTGATTTCAGTGTTATATCGATCCCAGCAATCAATGTGTTAATACATATAATGGAAATCGCATGTGATAGAATATCATATTTACGGCTTTATTAATATTGCATTATTCTGGAATGTGGGTCCAATAGCACATTGAAATTGTAGCCCATAGGACTTTGAAATCTAATCTTTCTTTTTCAGTGACGATATGATGATGATCTCTTTTTCCATTGGCTCCGTCTAAACCTGTAACTATGGGTTTGACTAATTGAGCCTGCGCAGGGTTCGCAAATCCAGCATTTGACGATTGAGTTACGGGTTTGCGTCTCAAGCTTGTAACTCGCAGACCCTTCTAATTTAATAGCACCGTAACTCGGACAGATTTCAAGCATTCGGCAGTTGCGAGTCTTACATTGCTGATACGGGGCTCAAATTTAATGGGGCTGTTAACCAGCAAAGTGCAGATTTGTTTATCCCTAAACTCAAATTAGAGGATGGTAAAGTTATCTATCAACCAGTGGAGATCACAAAGGCATTTGAGAGATATAATACCAAACTTCATTCGTCAACCCCTCAATCAGGCTCGCCTAGACATAAAGAACAAATTAATTTGTTCATCTCCTCAATTAAATTTCCCCAAATTGACAGAGACAAAATCGATTATCTGAGTACTCAAATTTCCATAGATGAAATTAAAAGAGCTTTCAAAGAAACCAAACCTCACAAGGCCCCTGGCCCGGATGGATTTACTGATTACTATTATAAGCAGTTTGTAGAAACATTAGCACCTCATCTTCAATCTGTGTTTAAGGAGTTTATTCAAGGTAAACCTATGAAGGCCGAATGTTTAGAAGCTAAAGTAATTGCCCTACTACAAGAGGGTAAGGACCCTTCTCAGTGCCACAGCTATAGGCCCATATCCTTAATCAATATCGATATTAAAATATATTCTAAAATTATAGCAAACAGATTATCCCAACTATTACCCTCGTGGATCCATCTGGACCAAGTGGGGTTTATTCAGGGTAGGGAAGTCCCGTATAACACTAGGTGTATTCTATACTTCATACATGTTGTTAAAAAAAATCCCCATGATGCTGCTCTTGCTGGACGCTGAAAAGGCCTTCGACAGGATAGACTGGGCATACATGTCCGTGATGCTCCAAAGGAAATGTATATTGACACTATACTCTGCCCGACAGCCTTTGTGACCTACCAGGGCTTCAGATCTCTACTTTTTAGAATACTAAGGGGGATGAGACAGGGGTGTGCCCTTTGCCCTTTACTGTTCGCCCTCCCTCTGCATTGAACCACTTGCCATAGCCTTAAGAGATAACCAAAATGTAAAGGGGATTAGATTAGTGGACAATGAGTATAAATTAAGCCTTTTTGCAGATGACATAATGCTCACTATTACATATCCTTTAACAAGCCTTCCCAATGTGTTTGATATCTTAACACCATTTGGCAATATCTTAGGTTTCAAAGTAAACTCCAGTAAAAGTGAAGCGCTAAATACCTAGCTACCCAAAAAATTGGAAAATCTATTATCAGCAAACATTTCTTTCAAATGGGTTCAACAACATATCAAGTATCTTGGTATCAATATACCTAAGCATCCTATATTGATACATAATGCAAATAACCCCTTGATCATTAAACATTTATTCAAAGATATTAAAACCTGGTCCACATACAAATTTTCCTGGCTGGGTAAGATCCATGCTATCAAAATGAACATACTCCCTAAGTTACAATATATTTTTCATACAATCATGGCGGAGATTAATACAAAAGATATACAAACCATTTAGAGGGTAATCTCCAGCTTTATTTGGGTTCACAAAAAGCCTAGAATAAACAAAATCACCATGGTAGCTTCTAAAAATAAAGGTGGTCTACCCATTCCAGACCTACTAAAATATTTGAAAGCTTCTAGACTGGTCCAATTGACCAAGTGGTTAAATAAAGAACATCCACTGGTGTGGGTCGAAATCGAAAACCATACTCTTAAAGAACAGAACCTTCTAAGTAGCAAGATGATTTAAGTTTACATCATAAATTCAATCATTCACTACTTCCCAGCAGTCTGACTCATTTTATAACTTACTGGACTCAAATGAATAGGAGGAAACCTCTGATTGTGGCTGGTTCATGTCTCATTTCTTTATGGCTACCTCATAGAGATACAACAGTTAACAAAAATGCCCTATTATCTTGGTGGATAGATAAAAAAACTAACTATTGCTGCAGTTGTACTAAGTGAAATTCAAAAGTGGTCACCCACGTCTTTTTGCGAACAAAATAATGTACCGATTAAAGAATGGCTCAACTTTGTTCATATTAATTCAAATATTTCTAGCATACTAAAAGCTAACAATTCAGCTAGCAAAACACCATTTGAGAAAGGTTGTATATACAATTCAAATGGCAATAAAAACATCTGCATCATCTATAATTATCTGATAGATCAGGACACACCATCTAAGCTCCATCATCAGTACTCCTGGTAGGTAGTTAAGGGAGGATTTTGCAGCATTTTTATGTATTTTGTTCCGTTGCAAAATATCTAAGGTGGTTACCACCTTAGATATTTTGCAATAGAACAAAATACATAAAAATGCTGCAAAATCCTCCCTTAACTTAATTCTGAGAGGGAATTCTTACAAAACTAACCTTAGGTGGTACCTGACTCCTGCTAGACTGAAACTTTTAAATCCATAACTGGATGGAAATTGTTTTAGAGGTTGCAATTCTACCAGTACATTAAGACACATACTTTGGGTCTGCCCCAAAATTGCTCACATTTGGTCAGGAATATATGACACGTTAGAGAAATTATGGGGCACTAGGTTACCCTATTAGGTCTCCATATCACTGGTCACTCCAAGGAAGCTTAACTCCTTACCAATTTTTTTTTTTTTTAACAGCTAGGAACACTATTACTAAAACTTGGAAGTCGTCCATCCCCAAGTACGTCCATCCCCAATGTGCATGATCTCTTCTGAACTAAATGATAACTACAAAAAATGGGCTTCATGTTGGGACATGTGGGAGCTTCGAATTGGTTGGTAGTATAGAAGGACGGTAACTCAAATACAGTCTTCAGAGATGATATAATGCAATGTTTAATACCCTCCTCTCCCCCCTTCCCTACTTCTTCTTTTTTTTATCTTTTTCTTTTTTTTAACTCATTGGTTTAATCAAAACTGGCATAATATAACATTGTCATAGTATATAAAATAAGTATACTTATTCTACAGAAAAACTAAAAATGTTGGGAAAAAATTCAAAGAAGTTTTTTTTTTCTTTATGTGGTTGTCACTTTGTATATAATGCATGTTAGACTTGTATTGCTTTGTTTATTTAATAATGTTATGTATCCCATTTCATTCAATAAAAACTATTTAAAAAAAAAGAATAGTATAGAAAATATTCTTAAATATCTCATAAGAACCTATCATGAACATAACATTTTTCACTAGATTTTTCAAAGTGTGCAATCTGTAAAATGGCAAATCAAAAAAGTGCTTGCAACTTATAAAAGTCTACCTTTAAATAATCTTTCCCAAAAAGACTTGGATATGATAAAAGCTTTATAAGTAAATTCTAATTAGCTACTGTATGATTACTGTAATGTGCTTTTCTTAGCAAAAATGACTATGTCAGTAGATGTGTGACTTTCTTTCTGTGTTGTTGGAAAGACATCAAGAACTCATTATTTTACAAATGATATTTTTTCCCATGATAATGAAGAGATTTAAGAGATGCATGCAATTTAAGAAAAAAATACATAAGCACATTATCATGCTTTTTAATGAGTCCTTCTTGCGTACATGACTAAGTTGACATGTAAGCACAAATGCTGCAATGTTGAACTACTGTGATCAGTAAATAAAGCCATCATACTGAAAAATAACAATGTATAGCATATAATTTATAAATAATATGGAAAAATAGATCCAAAATTAGTAAGTTTATTAGTGTAATTGTTAAGAAAGATTGAGTATATTTTTCTGAGTTGATCTCCTTTCCATAGGTTAAGGATTAGTTGGTTTACTTGAGTAGAGAGGGTGAACTCTTAAAACTGCATCCTTAATATTAAAAATGTTACCCTAAGTGTTGTAAACATGTAATGAGATACAGACATGCAAACATTAAGCAACTAAAAGCATCTCTGAATCCTTAATTCTGTTTTTGCACTGGTAAAAATGTTACAGAGGGTAGTCAGTAGTAGCACTGTATGTATTATACATACAATAACTTGGTAAAAGCAGGCCTAGTGAGTCACATATTAAAAAGCTAGGAATAACCTTAATCAGCCATTAACAATTTTTTAAGTATATATATATATATATTTAGATCAGTATCACTTTTTGACTTGATAAAGAGAGGCATTATCTCTCTAAAGCTCGTCGCTTTATTATGAATACGTTTGTCCAATAAAAAAAGGTATCACTGCAATACTTTGAATATTCAACTATATATACATCGATAGTTATGCGTGTGATGCAGCACAGGGTGGGATCAACGTAATGCAAGACTTCTTCATTTTCCATACATTAACCTCTACATCACGGCACAAATACAAATTGTACATACATATACTCTTTGAATTACATACAGATAACTAGCACAATACCCAGCTTAAGCTTTTTTTAATACAAACATGTTACTCGTTATGTGTAGAATAGAGTGGTGCAGTAGATAAATTAACTTTCATTGTTACAATGCACAGTTAAAATACACCTAGTGTGTAGGAACTAGGTGGGATGGGGGAATTGAGTGGAGGGGGACAGGCATGGGCAATGATGGGGTTGGAGACTGAAATTGGTCCATTGGCTAGGGGGGTTTAATCCTCGTACATACCATGGTCCTCTTCAGGCATTTTTTGGCAAACCTAATGGCATTTTGCTAAACCTTTCCAGATAGTTATCAAAAATAAATGGGACATGGCTACTTCTACTAACACAGTAGTACACAAAGAAGAACCAAAGTATGGTATGGATGTTGGGTACACTATGTCCCTTCGTGTTCCTCATACATCACTGTTCACTTTACTCTAACCATTGTTGAGCCCTAGATGAATATTTAAAATGGTTCAGCAAACAGAAGCCAAGGAGGGCAGGATTGGACAACATTCTGCAGCAAAGGAAGGATCTCATTGCACAGCACAAGTATTTTATCTTCCAATATAAGATACAAATGTTTGAGCACTCTCACCTGTCTCTCCTCTCAGCTTTTCAGGGCTGTGTTGTCTCCACCAATCCAGACTCCCAGGATTTTTATGAGGTCTACTTTGATGGAGAAGGGTAGTGAGACAGAAATCATATGAAATTTTACAAACATCATTGTTTCTAACCCTATTTCTAGTTTACCTTTGTGCCTAAAACTTTGCCAAAGTCCCAGCACACAAGAACTAGGCTCCTCTTTAGCCATGTGCAGACAACACTTTACCTCACATCTGCCAGCTCCTGGTGCCGTGATTCGTCTGATCTCTGGACTCTGCCTGATGTATTCTGGGAAAAGTTCTATACAAGAAATAAAGAGAAGAGGTGAGGGAGGGCAGCTCTGTCTGACCCAAATCAAGACAGAGAAAGAGTCAGTCCTCCATTCTTTCACCAACACCTTACTGAAGATGCTGTGGTACATGAGATGGATGTAATAGCAGAATATCTCCCCAGAACGAACTTCCGTGGTACCCTGTCCTTGCCAGCAACTGCGACCCTCGCAAAATTTACGTTGTTACGCAAAGAAAATACAAGACACGTTACGACCCATTACAACCTCGCAAAAATCGTCCGCAACACGCGCACATGAAAACATGAAAAATACAACAAATACACACAACAAATACATAAAAAGCTTACTTACAGGAAGAGGGAGCATCCAGGACCTCGAAAACTAAAGTTACACCTCAAATTAAAAGAGTTTAGACAATAAAAAATTCTCTAAGCGAGAGAAAAAATGGCCACTGAAAAAAACGAAAACCAGGCTACAGCAGTCTCAAGACGCAAAACACCACCAAACACCTACGTATTTGCCGAAAAACACCTATGAGATTAAAAAACTAGGAGGCAACCCGCGCAACCCCAAAAACATTACAAACACAATAAATACAAACAACAAACAAATAAAAAGGTTACTCACAGCAAGGGGCGGCACCAAGGACCTCTGCAAGTGAAGTTACACCTGAAAATCACCTAAGCGAGAGAAAAAATGGCCGCCGAACAAAACGAAAACGAGGCTAAAGGTCCATAAACACGCAAAACACTACCATAAACACGCAAAACACCACCAAACAGCTACGGATATTCCGAAAAAGTCGCACGACATAGAAAACGAACGACGCTACACCAGCCGCATTATATACACCAAACACCATTAGCTCACTTACAATTTCATTGCCGTCATTTTGTGACGGGCAATTCGCTGGTATCTAATACAAGTGAGGGGATGTACCAATACCATTTTGCATACTAAAGAATGTTGTGTATGATCAGTTTTAATAATATTTTCTCTTCTGTGGACTTGGCGCTAGTATGTTTGTTCATTTAGAACAACCCAACTCCAATCCAATCTTTAGGAAGTTGTAAAAGACTGACAGGTGTAGTGGCCTGCAGTAATGTCACATGCATTGTTAATGAATTTGTCTGATATGTAAATGAGGAAACCTTGAGCAGCTTTTCGTAATAAAGAAGACAAATACTTGGTAGGCACTATAAAGTTAATAAGGTAATTAGGTTCCTAGAGTAAATCTGTAATGTCTCAACTGGAAACAACTGTCCAGGTTTCTTGCCATACCAATGTGAATAAGAATATGTACTGTGGATATGAAATGATGTGTTCTCAGCAACCTAAAGAAAATGAAGTAGATTCACTAAGCTTTAAATTGGTCTGCAAAGCATTTTCCTGATATAAAATACATACCACAGTCATCGGCAATTGGCTTCAAACCCCCTGGAAACAGTAATGAATCTAGGGAAATATCAACATAATGGATTATAATGTATGTTTTAAAATAAAAATTCATACATTTCACTTTTTCCCATAGTTACAGTTATTTATGATAGTCTCTAATAAATGCCTTCAAATGTATATGATTACTTAATGAATGTAGGCATGCATTTGATAGTTGTATACAATTTTGCAATCACAGATCTTTTATTTTATAAAAAAATGTATATATAGGCATGGATTTGAGGAAGTACATCAATACAAATATATGTCTAATTAGGTTTCTGCAGTCATATATAAGCACTGTATATCCGACAACAAAAAATTATACATTTTTTGCATTAAAGAAATATGAAAGTGTCACTTGCAAAAAATGCACCATGGTAACCTAGTGATCTCTTTCCTTGTGTATTAAGACAGAATTAATTATATTTGTATGACGATTTGTATGCTTTTTTACCATTTTTTGTATAATAAATGTGAAGCGAAAGAAATGTATTTTTTGCAGAAATATGATTGCACACTAATGAGTTGTGATATTGCTTAGTAAATGTTGTCATTGTTTTTTATTGTCCCTTATAAGTATTGTTAAAATGTTATACATAATAGCACGAGGCTCACTGTTGTCAAAGAACCCTTTTTCAGAATAGACAGAACTTTGAAGTCATTTGAGTTATAAAAATGCAGTAATTAAGACTAAACAATCTACCGTTTTTTTGCAAAATATGACAAATGACTTCTTTCAGTGACACAGAGAGACTATTTCCAAGTGAAGTTGGTAGAGAAGGTGAAGTGTCTGCCGTATTTGTGTAGGACTATCCAGATGGAAGCACATCTTTAAAGCAGCAGACCATGATAGACCTCCTTTGCAGCCCAGATGTGATGGAAGGCTGTCTGTACTTTTTTTCTTTGTCAAATCAATGTTTAGAGTAATGTGCAAAGACTGTGGAATATTTAAGAAGTGCATTGTTTAATGCTGTGTTCCAGTCCCAGCTCTGCTGTGTGCCATTAGGAGAGTAAAGATCAATGTGTGCGCCCCATTAGCTCCACGCTGGGAGGAGATACAAGCAGAGCATTAAGCAACTTCTGCTTTTTAATATTTTAAACTCTCAGTCTGACTCAAGATATCAAGTATAGCATTTTTTTCCTTTCTTTTGACATGTCCATTCTTTGAAACTCACATCATTTTTTAAATTTGCAGCTATCTTTATAAAAAGTGATGTCTAATAGGTTTATCTTGTTAAATAATAATGACTATTGACCAGGTACAGTATTTTAATGGAACAAGAGCTACATGCTTAGCTGAGTTGGACAGATGCTGTATTTAGTATTATAAATATTGCAGCTGCATTCAGGACTGGTCTTGGGTGAGTTGATCCAATTGGACACCTTCAGTACTGGGTGTAGAGGGCCCTGTCTGGTTATGGACAGGTTGCCATCAGAAATACTGGGTCCCAGTTCAAATAAAATAGCCAGACCCCAAAACCTGATGCACACCCATTTTGCCCATCTTCTTTAGCCTGTTTTTACGTTAGCTGCACATATAGTAGTGAAATATCATAATTTGTTTCCCTTATTATATTAGTACATTTCAGTAAATTTGGAAGCTCATACTTCTCATATATATTGGTGGAGCCTCAAAAGAAACCCATCATAGAGATATATTATACTGAAAAATATTTAGGAGACAGAAATATAAATGTTTCCCTAGCTGCCAGGAAATATATATATATATATATATATATATATATATATATATATATATATATATATATATATGTGTGTGTATGTTTACATAAATAAATATATATAAATATATATAGCTGGAAATAAATAATACATTTGTGTTCACATTTGAATGTCTAAGAATAAGTTAAAAACCTTTCCTGCACAGAATTACAAGAAATGCTGGTCTAGTACTTGTTCTGGAAGGATACATAAAAATACCAGCAATACCTATGACATGTAGAATAATTTCAGTGGCAGCCTTATGATCTTGTAAATTCCCATTGTATTTATATCCTACAAAAAAACAAAACTTAGTGGCATGTATAATTACGTCTAGAGAAACATTTTCTCAATTTCTGTAGCCTTCCCCTGTCCTCCTGTTTTTCTCTCATGTAGGGTGCCATGCTTCACAGCTGTTACCAAAAGCCGCACCTACAGGGCAGGTTTTCACACTGCTGGTGTCTTATAAATACTCTGGCACACAGAATGACCTTGTCTACTTGTATGAGACACTGACAATGTGAAGCCCCTCCCATGGTATTAGGCCAAAGTTGTGTAACATGGCACCCTATATAAAAGAGCCCAGAAGACAGGGGAGGTTGAAGTAGGTGGAAATCTGTTACTCCTGGAGTTTCTTAGAAATAAGTAGGGTAATGTAGCTTGGGAAATGTATTGATATTCAATTGGCCTCTTCTAGCTACCCTCAATCGATTTGCGAGTTACATGCTAAAAAATCCTGCAAGTTGTCAAAATCGCAACTCCGACCCATCTCTGCCTTTAAACTTTCAAGGTTGCAAAAGTTACAATCGCTAAAATCACAAATTGCGATCTAATTGCAACAATTCCACAAGGCTGCGATTGCTTTCAAACACGTAAGTGGCAAATGTTGTAAAAAATATTATGGGTTACAAATTGGTCTTGCAAGTGGGTTATACATCTCTTCTTAACACTGCAAAAGCAAATATAAACACACTAATGTACTTTAAGATACTGGGAAAGCAATGAAAGGCATTATAATTAATTGCACAACAATCCCCAAGGAACAAATAGGCATCAAAAAATATTTTATTTCTTTTAATAATTTTGAATGGTCTTGCATATGCCAATATGAAAAGTGTTGCTGCAAAATGCATAAAGCAATTAAAGACACTACATGACTAAATTGCAACACAAAAAACATGAAACTGCCTGACAAATGATCCCTTACACTCACCGAGGCTCAAATGTGGACCCTAAAAATAATAATATATTCATTTATATATGTCACTCATCAGATCTATAATGGAAAAATAACCAGTGGCAAAATGACACCGCCACATGACATATATCAAGTGCTAGGGGAACATACGCCACACTAATGTAGTACAACCCATCAGGAAGGGTCACAAACACACATGGAGGCTGGGCAGAAGCACATGGAGCAACAGCCAACTCACCTCCATGTTGGCTATGTGGCAAGATGTATACCCATTATCATGTTGTGAACCCATATCAAGTGTTCTTATATCAATTAATTGATAATATCACCTGTCATTTTGTGATCAACCCTTCAGGGGAATCCTAATACTCAACAATATCACAATTTATATGTGTGATCACTCACAAACCTCACCAAGAATATTCGGGAAGGAAGATATCCCAATGCTGAGAATAAAACCTAAAGTAGGCATGACTAATACATGTGACCACTTTTAAACCATGCCAGTGTCACTGTAATGGGCTGTAATGTTCACATAACAATCTATTGGATAGTAACTAGGGCCCATTAGTTTACATATATATGAACGTGACAGACATGTGATGTATGTTCATGTCCCAAAACCCCAAACATTGAAAACACATGGAAATGGTGATACATGGGGAAATGTACATATTAATAAACTGTAATGTAGGTACATAGTCAGTCCTTCACCTTATTTAGTGATTTTGAACCTGTCACTGCATTTTATCTCTGTTACCAATGATCATCAATGCTTGTGTGACCTTGTTTTGTGTGCCTACATTTGCAGTTAAAAGTAGTTTGGGTCACAGGTGTATGACAGAAGAGTAAAGTTATATTGCTCTACTTGTGCACTGCGGTTTTGATATATTTTATACAATTTGTTCTCAAGTTAGAGAATGAAAAGTCTTGAACACAGAGGGAAAAATAAAAAAAAGTGTTTCACTAAAAATGAAAGTTTATAGTTTAATCAATACAGGTTGAGCTAAAAATGAATGATTTTTGTTTCACTCTGTTATTATGAGCAACAGAAACTGTATGTCATGTATAGAAACAGCAGTGGACATTGTAGGCTTCTCTGCCTTTTGGATCAGGTATAGTACCTTGGTAGTACCTGCCTGGTGGGGTAGTAGGCTCCATCGGGATGTGGGAAGAGGGAAACACTTGGTCCTCTGGCCAGAGGGTCAAGTTGCATTAAAGCCGGGGGACCCACTTTTGGGCCAATCTGCCATTACCTTTTGGTTCATGTGGGGTCCCCTATTTTTGGGCTTCGGGTAGGCGGAGCACGTTCATGTGCTGAATTGAGGAATGTGAGAGAGGTCTACCTATGGGCCTGGGAGGTTAGTGGCATTCCCCTCCCAGGTTGAAGGCACAGATATATAGCACTGGCACTAGCACATGGATACGATTTTGATGTTGGCACGATTTTTTTTTTTTTTTGCACTCACGACTTTTATATAATGAAGAGGCTGGGGAGGTCCTGTGACCTTCAAGCCTAGGGCCCCTTTTAGTTGAAAGTCATAGGACCTTGGCCAAAGATAACTTGTATGGAGAGTTCCTCAACCCTTATCCTCTTGTACCTTTTGGTTGTGGCCTTGGGGAGGACAACCAAATGGGTCGGTGAAGACTTTCCTAGCCTCTCAGATGGAGCATGATCACAATTGGCATGTTACCCAGAGGGCACTGTTTCACCGAGCACAGCCCCGGGCAAAATAAGACAAAATGTAGACATGGTACATGAGCATATGGTCAAATACTGTAAATTATGAATAATCCAAAGTCCTAATCATTGTACATATACTGTATAGGTATATGTTTCAGTGGTAATATACTGCATCCCACAAGTACCTTAAATTCAAATTCACTTATGTGCTGTATAGTTGAACTAATCTTAACGACCATCTTGGTGGTAAAACAATAGGGTTTCATATGTTAGTTAGTAACCTGATTAGCAATAAATTAGTTATTTGAAGAACATAAGTGTAGCTTTTAAAACTTACATTTGACCTTTAGCATTGTAGTCTCCACTGTATATGACCAGGAGGCTTTCCTTTTCTTTAATGACTCGTGTAGAAGGCAGAAAATTACTCTTCTCAAAACAACAGATACAAACTCATATAATGTCCTGGACACCTAATACCATTCAATAGAGAAGCAAATCTCAAGCTGTACAACCTTAACATTTAAATTAAAGTTTTAAAAGCTACATTGACTTTTTTCCTTCATGTGCTGGTCTTATTGCCAATTGGTCATTAAATAAGCAAATGTATCCATATTGTATGCACACAAAACTGATGCATTATTTTGAGAGATGATGTAGAAACATAACATAAAGTATATTTAATTATATGCCAGCCTGGTTCACAAAGGGCTGCGGACATGGATTACCCTTGAAGTCCCATGAAAAATGCTTCATTACAAGTAATTCAAATATATATATAGTCGTAGTCATATACTATGCTTTATAAAGAAAAACTAATTAATGATAACTTTTGGTCATTTCTGTATACTAAAAGTCAGTCGAATTTATACTCCCTTTTCTTAAAAGGACTTCTCAAATGTAACAAAATTGGTTTCATAAAAGCAAAACTTACATTTATTTGTAATGTCTCTGTTTATACCCTACTGAGCAATAAAATAGCATTAAACCTTATAAAAGCCCTATTGAGTGTAAATTGCTGTGGGAATGGAATGTATGAAAGGTATAAATTTACTTGTGTACTCATGACATTGTCAGCTAATTTTTATGAAAAGTCCATCGAAGAACATTGCACCAAAACATCATGATGAGTAGCATGGAGTTCATCATTCTAACCTTGGTAAGAGAATAGAAAATGTATCATGAAATGATATTTAGCGCTACAAATTCATATGAAGTGCTCAGTGTGCGGTAACATTTTATTTCTTATAGTCATTTTTATTGTAGAATTGGCCTGGGTGGAATCTTGGAGAACCTTCAGAGAAACTCTCCATTTCTTTATACTATGGGGCATATATACTAAGCTGTGATATTCCTAAGAGTTCTGCAAATCTTCACCTGCACACTTTTCTAGATACAACATAGAAGCGCAAAAACATTTTTAAATTTGATTTCTATGTAAATCTTAAAGGACCACTGTATCCAGGGCTAGATTTACATTTTTGGAGCCCCTGGACAGTGAGCTCAAAGGCACCCCTGTGCACATGTAGTGTGCACTACCGTTTTTTGCTTACTGAATGCTTACCTACATCTTACACAAACATCACACACATCACATCACACACATACGCACACACAACACATACCGACATTACACACATCATACACATGACATACACACATCACACAAACACATACACACACATCACACATCCATCACACACACACAGCATACACACATCACATGCATACACACAATATACATATACACACGTCACATACATACATACATACACACACATACATACACGTATACACATCACACACCACATACATATGCACACAACACATACATACACACATACACATCACAAACACACCATACACATACACCACATACATACACACACACATCATTTACATGTATTTAGTTTACTAGAGGGTAGCTGGGCAGAATATAGAGTTACCTTTCCCTTAGACTCCTGAAGCTCCTGCTCTTCATGGGCAGAAGCAGCGCTGCTGGAGGAAATGTATGTGTGTGTTTGTGTGTGTGTGTGTGGGGGGGGGGGAGTAGCCATGCAGTCGCTGATGCAGTCTCGGGTACTCTGGGTGAAATGCCCCCTATTCACTTCCTGTGTCTGCAGACAGTGCTGTGTTTAGTTCTAGGAAGTGAAAATGAGGCCCCTCTGAGTCTGAGGCCCACCTGTAGGCTAGTGCCTATGATGACTAATGAATGATCCGGCCCTGACTGTATCATAGGGGTAAAAAATCACTTTTGTAAAATAAGTAACAGTCTAACAACATAAGCAGTTGAGTAAACCATGAACATAAGACAGTTTTAGAGAAAAGCTTAACTTTTGAATATTTATTTATATAATGTGTGTTCATCTTGTCTGACTTAAGTACTTCCTGAAAGCTTGAGCATTCGTATACTTAACAGTGGAGGGAGGAATGAAGGAGGAGGAAGAGGGACGAGAGGCCTGTTAAATTTTAACCACTTTTGATATTTGGCACCTACCCTCTTCCCGCCCATGTTCTGAAGTAGTAGTTCTTGAATCAATAAATGCAAGCCCAGTTCCGAAGAAATATAAACGCCCCTTTCATGAAACAGCTCTCACTAAAGTAAAAGGGATACCTATAGAATCCACCAGAGACATCAGATGTTTTCTAATAAAACATTAGCTTAATTACATTTTCTTGCCTTATTTTGCGCTTGGGCTCAAATGTTGCCAATATACATATGTTTTTCCATCATATAGTGATCATTTAATTTTTTTTTTTAAATACTGACCTATTTTTATCCTTGACCAATCCCTGGGCACTTTATGTTGGAATAATGTACTATCCATATATATTTATATTTTTTTTTAGTAAAACATGTTAAAAAAGACAAAAACAAAAAATGAAGCTTTTCTAAGAAGCAATGGTATAGGTCATATAATCTCTTTGTGAGACGGTATAGTCTGCAGTCTCCTCTGCCTTTGTATGAAAATGGATGTAATATGTAACAGATGAGTTTAATAGGTTTATAGTGTGTTCATTACAAGGCATACGTTGACTTATAAGCACATAGGGATGCAGATGCTCGGCTAACAGTAGGGACAGAATTATTTAAATACACTACTGTGACCATAGTAGGGACAGAATGTAAATACACTACTGTGACCATATGCTCAAACAGAATGTGATGCTCCAAGTTCCCTATATATAAGAGGATCGTGAGGTGAGGCAATGGCACAGATTCACTAAAGGATGAAGTGATAAAGAATGGCTAGCAGTTATTGTTTTTATGGGGAAGAAACCTTCTATTTTCATTGAGCTATATTCTCCATTCCTTTGCTACTCCATCATTCACTTTTTTTCTTGTTTAAGTGTTTTTATTTACAAAAGATATACATACATAGCATTTTAAACAAATGTTAGCATTTTTATAAATAAATAAATAAGAAAATAATCAAGAATCATATATATATATATATATATATATATATATATATATATATGTGTGGGTGGTGTCATACAGTAGTGTCCGACTCTCCATGACCTCATGAACCACAACACACCATGCTGATCCACTTGGTGTTCACAGCAGAGATACTGGAATGGGTTGCCAGTTTTTCTCCAATGGGCCACAGCATACAGCTCCTCGTATTCCTTGGTAGTCAAGTACTGGACAGGCATAACCCATTATGGCTTTAGGGTGGTGTGACTTCTTGGTTCCTTGACTGGAATCGAACCCATGTCACATCAGTGAAAGCACCAAATCCTAAACACTGGACTACCAGGGAACCATATATATACTCTTTATTACAAGGCAAATCACATGTTTCATGCATATTTTCTGTGTTTATACACCATGGCCCTCATTCAATTGCAATTTGGCCAATTGAATAGGGGTCTAAATAAGCACATAACATATTTTTGAAAGAAGTTTTTACTTAGTAAACATCTATCCAAAAGCAAGGTTTTCACTAACTAAAAACTTATTTTAAAAAAATATGTTATGTGCTTATTTAGAGCCCTATTCAATTGGCCAAATCGCAATTGAATGAGGGCCCATGTGCCTGTGATTTGTATTATAATATAAGCTAGGGGTTAAGGGACCTCGGAAACTATATTTGTTCAAATTTAAATGACACATCAAATATTGCATATATGAAAAGTAAATAAATATATGTACAAGTGTTTTTTATTAAAAATTGTGTGGCAGTGATAGATAATTGAGCTTCCAATGTTAGGTGTTTTAAGCACACATTACATGGAAGAGTCACACTATAATAATGGCTTGATATTACCTAACTAATTATCTCTCACAGGGGGCGATAAACCACAAGGTCATGCTCAGATGAGTAAATAATAATGGTCACACCAAAAGGTATTTGTGCGCTTTCTTATAAATACACTATATCAGTTAATGCCAGGCAAAATACAGACAGAAATATACAGTTTTGTATAATGGTATTGCTTGGGTAACTTGAGACAACTCATGTTCCCTGAAATTTTGCTGCCCTAGGCTTGGGCCTTGCAGTAATACACCACTCTTTGAGCCTCATTCAATTGAAGCTTTCGGGAGATCCGTGCTCGGAAATGGAGCCCTTAACTTAATTTGCTATTCAATTGGAAATTTTTGGGTGCTCCAATCGAGTTACGGGCTTTGGGCTGTGATTCCCTAGCGATTTTTAAAATCGCAAGTTAATGTCTTCCAAGCCTTTGATTTTTCAGTTTCACAAGGCTAAAATCGCATATCGCTATTCAATTGTTCCGATTACCCCTCGATAAGCCATCTGCCAAGGCCGCACATGGCAAAAGTCGTACCACGAAAGAAGGGTACTCAGGAGGACTTGCAAGGGCTTTAAAAGCCCTTATGTATGCTCCCCCTAAGTGTCCCCACTGCTCTCAACTCCCCCCCCCTCTGAAATTAAACCCTCATGATGCAGGGGTCCACATCGGGACCCCCGCAGGGTCCCCACATTAACTCCTTGTTGCAGGGGTCCCAATCCGGACCCCCAAAGTGTCCCCCAATTAATCCTTGCTGCGGGAACCCCAGCAGCATTTAAAATTCAAATATCCCACCTTGCGGGTCCTTACAGGTCCTTAAAGGGCCCGCAACACACAAATAGTTAATACCGGTCGCGGGTGTGCTGTAAGTACCCTAACATTAACCCCCCCCTTTCTCTGGGGTCCCTACATTATACCTTGCTGTGAGGGTCCTGATCAGGACCCCCGCAGCATTTAAAAATGTAAATTTCCCACCGCAGTTCCTTAAAGGTCCTTAAAGGACCAGCAGTACAATTCTAATTAACCCCTGTCTAAAATTAACCCCATCACTCATGGGGTTCTATACCCCATCAGTCGCATAAGGGTCTATATAGACCCTTATGGGACAATAATTAACCCTGACATTAACACTATAAGTGCCATGAGGATCCTCCAGGACCCTTATGACACTAAGTCTAAGCACTACCCTACACTACACTATTAGTCACCCCATTAAACTAATAATTTTAAATGAACCCCTCTCTAAGTAATTAACCCCCCTCTATGTAATCAACCTCTCCTCTAGGTAATTAATCCCCCCCTCTAAGTAATTAACCCTATTTAACTCTCACCATAGCTAATTAACCCTATCAGTAACTACTTAACCCTATCTAGACCCAGTAATTCCTATCTAGTCCTATTTGACCCTAACTATGCCCAATAAACCCTAACTGTACCTTATTACCCCTAACTGTACCCAATAAACCCTAACTGTACTCAATAAACCCTAACTGTACCTTATTACACCTAACTGCACCCAATAAACCCTAACTGTACCCAATAAACCCTAACAGTACCTAATTACTCCTAACTGTACCTAATTATCCCTAACTGGAACCAAAAAAAACCCTACCCAATTAACCCCTGTATTATCCTATTAACCTCTACCCTACCCTATTAACCCATACACTACCTACCTAACCCCCTAATAAAATCCCTAACACCCCACTAAGTACAAAAAGTACACCCACATTACAGAAAATAAACCCCCCACTAAGTACAAAAAACAAACTACGTCTTACACAAATGAAAAAGATTACAGAAAATAAAAAACACTATTAAAATGAAAAAGACTGGCAACCTGTATAAAAGAAATGGTTAATGAGTCCACTGACCTGGCCAAAATGCCCCTCCAGTGGTGATCCCCGATGCCCTGGTCTTCACTCTTCTGGGCCAGAAAAGACCCCTCCATCCCGATGTCCTGTAAAAAAACATGAATAAATAAAATTAAAAAATTGCAACCTGTAAAAAAGAAAGGGTTAATGAGTCTACTGACCTGGCCAAAATGCCCCTCCAGCGGTGATCCTGCTGCCCGATGCCCTGGTCTTCACTCTTCTGGTCCAGGAAAGGCCCCTCCTTCAAAATCACGGCAATCTATAGAGATAAAATACTGCTACTAAAGGGAGCTCCTCCCTTGAGGAAAAAAAAGGGTTTATTGGGTCCAGTTAGGGGTAATTAAGTACAGTTAGGGTTATTCAGGTATGGTTAGGGTTTGTAAAGTACAGTTAGTGGTAATTAGATCTAGTTACGGGTAATTAGGTACAGTTTGGGGTAATTAGGTACAGTTAGGGTTTATTGGGTACAGTTAGGGGTAATTAGGTCCAATTAGGGGTAATTAGGTACAGTTATGCTTTATTGGGTATAGTAAGGGTTTATTGGATACAGTTAGGGGTAATTATTTCCAGTTAGGGGTAATTAGGTACAGTAAGGGTTTATTGGGTATAGTTAGGGTTAAATAGGACTAGATAGGGATAACTGGGTCTAGATAGGGTTAAGGACCTGCAGCGGGCAAATAAAATTTTTTAAATGCGAGTTTGCGATCTTGGGGAATTGAATAGCATTGCAATCGGAGAGGAACGGGCTGTCTGCGATCGAGTTGCGAGGCTCGAATTGAATAGAGCCCTTTCGGTGTCGATGGCAATGTAACGGTTTTTGTTAGGTTTCAGTCATGTCCAACTATCCATGACCTGATTAATTGCAGTACGAAAGGCACATATTTTGTCTGGTAGTGCCAGTTCCTTCTTCAGTGGACTGCAATTTGTCTGATCTATCTGTTATGACCTGCCCACCTTGGGTGATCCTACATTGTATAGCTCACTGATTCATTGAAGTACACAAGCCCCTTCACCATGACAAGGTAGGGTGTAACTGTACAATAATGCAAAATATCCCTCTAATGCTACTTAATAGAATTTACAGAAATAGGTCATTTTTATTTATTTGCACAGTCCAAATAAATTGTAAAACCAAAGGTTTCCCGGGGATTATGGGGTTAATTAGACTCATCCAAATGACACAGCTGTCTGGATACAGACCTTTCTTTCCATAGGAATTCATTGTATGTCTTCAGCTTCATTTATTTTCACCTATTTTGCTCCAGGAATTCAGGTTACTGAAAATGTATTGCAAAACTCATTTCAGCTCTCTGCCAACAGCTTCCTGGGGATAACAGAGACAGCTGCTGGCATTCTGAATATACAGACAAATCACAGTCACAAAGCCCGGCATCTTCTGAGGTTCCACTCAATTGTTATGGTATTGGGAGCAACTGAAGCAAAGGAAATCTCAGGGTGAAATGATGTAGTTACCTTAAAGCATGCTGTTTGTGATGGCTGTGGAAGTATGTGTAGGGTGAGTGGCACAGGCTGCAAATGACAAACAGCATCACTTCTTTATGGGAAAACAAGCAAACAAACAAGGGAAAATAGCCTAGGCATCTGTTCTCATGTTTGTTATATATTTAAGTTGTGCTGAATAAAATAAAGTGGATGGCATTCATAAATGTAATAAGTCACCCAGGCAATGATTTATCCAAAGGAAGTGTAAAGGGCCATCATCATAAATGTATATATAATATAATGAATCCATATTTAGCTTTGCCCAAAGCTGTGTAATACGACAGGCATAAAGTGCCTTGCAAAAGTATTCACCCCCTTGACTTTTTACCTATTTTGTTAAGTTACATTTTTTGTTAATCTGAATTTTATGTGATGGATCAGAAGTGAAAATGGAAAAACATATACATAAAACTATTTTATAGAAATAGAAAACAGAAAATTGGAATGTGCGTATGTATTCACCCCCTTTGTTATGAAGCCCATAAAAAGCTCTGGTGCAACCAATTACCTTTAGAAGTCACATAATTAGTGAAATGGTGTCCACCTGTGTGCAATCTAAGGGACTCATTCTATTATCGGCCGTAAAACATGACATGAGGATTAATAGTAACCCACTCTTTTTTTTACGGATTTGAGTAAAGGGGAATGTTGTGCTATTTTTGCTAACACCTACAATCACTTTATAGTCTCCTCAGAGTGCAGGATGGCTTTATTTCTGCTTTATAATGTGCTTAATTGGTGCTAGCGGGACCTTTTTCCTGCAAGTAAGCTGCGGCTCGCTTTTAGCCTTGCAGAGAGGGTTCCCGGAGCAATAGAATAGCAACCAGGGCTTTCTTGCGCCGAAACTCTTGCGGCCGTTTTAGATCAAAGGCTTTCCTCCGGCGCGAGTGGCCGCAAGGGATAGCAAGGCGCCGGCCGCAAGCCTGCCGGAATCCCCGGCCTGAGGGGAATAGAATAGCCGAATAGCTTGTGGCCGGTCCTTGCGGACCCGCATCTCCTACGGCCGGTAATAGAATGAGGCCCTAAGTGTCACATGATCTGTCATTACATATACATACCTTTTTTGAATGGCCCCAGAGGCTACAACACCTAAGCAAGAGGCACCAGTAAAAAAACACTGCCATGAGGACCAAGGAACTCTCCAAACACGTAAGGGACAATGTTGTTGAGAAGTACAAGTTGGGTTAGGTTATAAAAAAATATCCCAATCTTTGATGATCCTCAGGAGCATCATCAAATCTATCATGACGAAATGGAAAGAACATGGCACAACAGCAAACCTGACAAGAAACAACATTGTCCCTTACGTGTTTGGAGAGTTCCTTGGTCTTCATGGCAGTGTTTGGTTAGTGGTGCCCCTTGCTTAGGTGTTGCAGCCTCTGGGGCCTTTCAAATAAGGTGTGCATTTGTAATGACAGATCATGTGACACTTAGATTTCACACAGGCAGACATCATTTCACTAATCATATGACTTCTGAAGGAATTTGGTTGCACCAGAGCTTTTTATGGGCTTCATAACAAAGGGGGTGAATACATACGCACATGCCAATTTTCTGTTTTTATTTCTAAAAAATAGTTTTATGTAAATATTTTTCTCATTTCACTTCACCAACTTAGACTAATGTCTTCTGATGCATCACATTAAATTCAGATTAACAAAACATTGAATTTAAGGCTGCAATGTAACTAAATAGGTAAAAAGTCAAGGGGGTGGGGTTTGAATACTTTTGCAAGATACTGTATGTGTATATATATATAACTATGTATATATATATATATATATATATATATATATATATATATATATATATATATATACTTTTTGTGGTGCTCGTAATTTTGTCAACCTATTTAAATTAATAATGATTTTTTAAATCTGCAAAACTTTTATTATTGTCAATCGTCTGTTCTTTAAAACATGTATACATATTGTTGCATGTAGGACATAGACCTGAGACAAGTAATATTTTTATTACATTAATTTGAAAAATAATCTCATGTCTTTGTGACTTCCGTTTGCCTTACAACTGGCACTTTTAAACATGCTTATTCAGATTTATTTGTGCTTCAATGCATTTAATCATTAATATATGGTAAAAAAAACAGAAAAAAAACACCCTCAATGCAGAGCACGGAAATTCAAGGATAATTAGTTCTTGTTCCTTGTTCCTCTGTTTATGGCATGATAGGTGATTGATGTACAACATAATGCTACTCTATCAATTGTTGTGTAAGTACTAATGTAGCAATACTATAAGTAATGCTGCAACAAACTCAGGAGCAATAAACTAAACACAGTGATGGAATTTTAGGTATAATATATAATGCATGAAAAAGTCCCCAGACATGGAAACAGTTTCCTGGCTCACTTGCATAAATAAAATGAATTTGATGATTACTGAATTATATTAGCATCAATCTGATCGATGGTACATATAATTTAAGTCAATAATGCCCCAATGAACAACTCATATCCTACTTATAATCATTATTATTACTAATTACTATTACAATTGGCACTTATTTTACCTGCTACAAGAAAGAAATATAGTTTGAGAAGTTGCCAGAATTCAAACCAGATGTTAAAGCTATCTCAATAAAGCTACTTCTCTATATTAAGAAGTACTGTTCTTTTTATTAAAGGCACACTGTCGCCATAACAAGTTTTTTTTCTTCTTAAAGAGGATCAAAAACTGCCTATATGTTGTATTATTTGTATTTTATTTACAGTAAATTGTTTCTGAAATAGTCAGCATTGTTTGATCTGCAATATTATGCTAATACAGGGCTTAACATGTTAATGCGAAGGCTCATGGTGCTTGAAGGTGATGGAGATGATCTACATAATAACATTGAGCCATGAGTGGAGCTACCACATAAGAGCCCAGCTCTAGGGGGGCCCAGTGCAGTCTTTTATTTTTTTATTAATTTATATATATATATATATATATATCTCTATATATATATATATATATATATATATATATATATATATAAAATATATACAGTATATATATATATATATACCGTATATATATATATATATATATATATATATATATATATACATTTTATATATATATATATATATATATATATATAATGTTGGCACCGGAGGGAGGCCAACACAGAGACCCAAAATTTATTTTTGCACTGGGCCCTCCATTCACTAGCTCCGCCACTGCACTGAGGCTATGTTCTTGATTTTTTACAGACACAGTGTGTCACTGTCACGAACTAAATAGTAATTATGAAACGACACATTTGCATAACAATGCAGCACAAAACAATCAATATCTCAGCAATAATTTACTCTATAAAAAAATGAACAGTTCAATGTATAACAAATTTTCATGAACAGTTGGAACAATGCTTATATGTTTCTGCCACATGTATACTAGAGAAAACTTACATTTTGTCTAATTTAAGCTACCGTAATATCTTGAACCAAAATCAGACTTTCTGGGCTATATTTCCCACAATACTGTGTGTCGGTAATTTGTTTTCTAAAGACTCTTGGCTAAATAAACTTGTGAGGTATAAAAGCATACCCACAGGGATAACATTTCCCGACACCACAGTTTTATAAACTGCGGCAAAATGTTATATATGGCCAAAATCTGACCACATGGCTTGCATGAGACAGTGGTCAAAGAGGCCAGTTTGCCAGCCCATACGTTTACAACTTCTCACAACAGATTACAATATTTGTAGAAAGAGACAGACATACTACTGACAAAAAATAGTTAAATACCTAGCACTAATTTTAAGTATCAGCTAAACTGTTCATAAATTCCCAGATTCAGACAGTGCATAATTAATTATTATTTTATTTGATTACAGTAGTTAAAGTGTTTTCTTGGACTTTTTACCCATTTTTGACAAAAGGGATTCATAGTGCATTTAAAGCTCTACTTTATCATGAACAAATACAGTAAGTCTGCTACCTTCTCTGGTAATTGTTTCCGGTTGAAAAAATGACACACTTGAATAACCACTGTGGTTATATTTTTTCTATTTGGTCTTTTGAATAAGAAGTCAAAGGAGCTTGCAAAAAAATGGAATATTATAAAGTAATACTAAGTGCTTTCTTGCTATGTTACTCATTTAAGTAGCTGGCTTGTCTTACATAAAAGGAACAAACAGAAAATGGTATTTAATGTATTGAACATGTCTACGCTAACAAATCAATTAGTGTCTCTGAAATTAATCTGTATATTACCTATAATTTTACCTGCAGACTCTGGGCCCCTATTCTATTGCCCAGTTTGTAAAATTATGCACACTTAAAACTGCTCTTAAAATTGCCACTTTTAGCTACTCGCAATCCGATTACGAGTTCCCCGCCCACAATCACTACAGGACCGCCATAGACGCAAATTTGGCCTTATAATTCCATTGGTTTTAGCTCAGCTCGAATATTGGGGGTGCTAACTAGTTAAACTTACACAATATCGATATTCTATTAGACCCGTAGCTCTAGCTTGCAAATAAAGTCTAGACCGCAAATGAAAAAAGTATAACGTTTTTATCAAAAAGATTTGGAGTACTGAATAGGACTTGCAAGAGCTTTTCCAAACACGTATTAGAGCTGTAGCAGCCATTAAACACACAATACTGTACTTTACAAGCATGGGTATGACATGGAAACACATTAGAATGAATTGCAAAACAGTCTGAAACCCACAAATATACAATTAAAATATACATTTTTAAATGTTATTTCTGATTAATATTGATCCCAGGACCCAAGGGGTTAAAACATATCATTAAAACCACATGGACATAAACAGATGATCTAATGCATTTTATAGAGTGCTAGAGTTCTTGATTGGATCAGCAAATATTACTAATTGGCACTAATAAATTCTTAGCCTCCAATTGCAGATTACGTGTAACTTCCATGTTTTACCGACGCCATGATGATGGTCTTATTTACTGCTGGCTGTGTCTAAGAAGTAAATTACAGGCTAGCTTAAATATTGCAAGATCATATTATCACGCCCGCTAAAATACTAAAAAGGCAGGGTTTGCAAGTTTTTTTTACCTATAACACAACAACAGTGATTGTATGACATGTTTCCTTTTTATAATTTAGAAGACAAGTCATTTCTGACAGGAAATGGTTACAAACTAACTTTATCCTTTCCTTTACCAAAGACAACTGAACTACAATGTGCTGCAATATGTTGTTGGTGGGGTTAAGGCTAGAACTGTGTTTAAAGGGAAATTATTTTTCAGCGACTTATTCTCAAAAGAAAAATATATAATTTTCCTTAGAACATCGTTCTGTATTCAGTGTACCAAGAAGAAGAAAAAGGAAATGGTCTTATTACAACGATTCAAGGGGTAATTAATTGTTAGGTGATAATACCACACCCCTGGCTACCCTCTTTCAAAGTGGAGGCAGTGTCATAAAAGCACCGTACCACAGCCAATCTACTTCACCCAAAGGTTGAATACTGGTATTCATAAAATATAATCATAAAAACAGAAATGTAAAAATGTTACAAATATATGTCTAAACAAGTTATAAAAGTAAGGAATTACAGGAATGATTTAATATTTTTTTTTATTAGTGGTTTAGATTAACAAAATGTTAATTCTGTTTTTGTTTATCTTTCAACATTACCAGAGTTCCAGATACTTCTAAGTATGTCACCTGGTACACAAGTATTCCACTGGTCAAACATATTCAATATTTATCTTTAGCAGATCAACAGTTCCATAGAGAACTACCAGGCTGTGTACTTAATATGGCCATCAAGAACCCTTACACTCTTGCAGGCTTGAAGTGCATTTTTAATTTTAAAGGATAACTGTAGTGCATTTACAAGCAAAACTTATATGTTTGTCTGTTGGCATTTTAAAATAAATAAAAATTAATATTTTTCTTAGTTTTTAAATCCAGGGGTTTCGACCATCTCTGTCTTAAAGCTGTACTAAAAAAAGGCTGACCAGTCAGACTCTGGTTCAGACTGAGCATGCTCAGAAAAAGTAGGCAAGGCTAGGATGGCTCACACACTTTCACTGTGAGGGGCATATTGAGGGAGCTGCAAGCAGGTTGCAATGCAGTTGTTACCTCTGTGTAGGCCATGGGGGCAAATCTAATTATGTTATAATGCAGAGCCAGTGACATCATAGCCTAGCCTGTTTCCAAGTTCTATGATGATCCAGCCCCCCCCCCCCCCCCCAGGCTGCTTGAGGAGAATACAGACATTTAAAAATAAGAAAAAAACATTAACTTTTATTTATTTTAATCAGCATACAGCTTTTAATAGTATATGCCCCAAAACAAATATATGAACATTACTTGTAAATGCACTACAATGTAGCATCTCAAATACGTCTTCCCTATCTATTTTCTAGTACCCCTCACCAGGTTTTCCTCCTATTGCAGTCTGTATATTTATTAATAACGTCATTATATTTTTGATAAATAGTTTTATAGATGCAATCCACAAGACAATGAGTTACTTCACCAGTCGAGGCCTCAATACATATTTTCTAAAATCTAGTCCTTCATTCCTGACCCTGTGACTTATATATCCTCAAAGCTAGACCTAGAAATTGCCATAGTTTCAGACAGAGTCATCTGCAGCAGCAATCCAGCAAGCTACAGGACATCATTTTGGGAAATCCATCTATTTGATGTGCATCATTCAAGAGGCCCATGGCTCTCAGTGTACCTGCCACCCTGCTTTTTCTGTAAGCCAAATTCTTAATATTAGTACACAGCATTTTCATTTCTAGTGATAACATAAAGACATGCTATTTCTCACTGTCACAATTTCAATACAAATTCCTGTGCCTCCCCTCTGCCCTCATGTATTTATCATATTTTCCACATGGGCTGTCTTTGTGATCTATATTTGTGCATGAACCCCTTATAGTTTTTTTTTCCTAACATGTAGAAAGGAGTGGTGACAAGGGGCAACTCTGTCTAGTGTAATTATTGATCGTTATCTTATCTGTTTTTACAAGGACGCCTGGCCCTCACAAAAGGATAGCTGTACAATGCTTGCATTCGTTGGAGGAAATCAGTCAGTCCCCCGAACAGCCTCACACCTCTCATCATGACCTTGGGTGGCTGCAGATAGGACATGGATTATCTGGCATCCACATATCCATCGCCTTTCCGGATTAGCTCATGAAGCCACCCAAGGGCATGATGAGAGGTGTGAGGCTGTTTGGGGGACTGACTGACAGCGAAAGCAGTGATTCGCTCTCAGTGCAAAGGGTGCTTCAGCGGGGAGTAGTCTGCCGGATTAAAGGAGGTGCTGGAATATCTGAAGAACCTCCCTCTAAGCAGAACTCTGGAGTGTTGAGAACAAATGGCTAAAACGGCATATCTGTATCACTGTTCTTCTAGCTGATCCTTTTTTCCTAAAAGAGATATATGGCAAGACCATTCTGCTCTGCCATCTGTCGCAGCAGTATTACCGACAGCAAGTTTGCTGGGTGCCTTTTACAGCTATATTGTCTGAAAAGGCAATTGGGGGGTTTCTGGAAAGTAAAGTGTCTTACTATACTACATATTAAGTCAAATTATTGTTAATGTAGATTTGTTTATGTATTTTATAAACTGTAAATTTCCATGCGCTACTTGTTTTAATTTATGTAATTTAAATTCAAAGTCACTTTTTTAAATGTAATTGTTCATCCATGTTTCCACCCCCACAAATATTAGGATACAATATAGTTTTGCAGGTTTGTTCCCCTGGTATATAATATAGAATTATTTTTTACTAAACTTAAATATGTTGTATTAAGCAGATGTGGACATTTCTCTGGAGTCGGTGCTCTTACAATTAGCACTGGTGGCTGCTAAATATTTTTCCAATGTATAATGCATTTCTATGAAGGGCTTCCTTCCAGGCTTCTATAAATAAGTCATTCTATGTAAAATCTTCCAGGCTCCTAAGTTTTTTATATTTATGTCCACCCTGGTATTGAGCATTTTAAGGTGACTTGTGACGAGTTCTGCTGCAAACAAAGGGTTACATCATCTTTCTCATTTCAACAGAAACATATTATAGGAAAAATAAGCAAATAGAGCTCGAAATGAACCACCAGCAAAACATGTACAAACAGGAAGTCCTTTGATTAAGTTCACTAATTCAAATATAGTACAAGAATTTGTCTTGCGCTCCGAGTTCCTATTGTTTTCAAGAATAATTCTCGCTATTTTAACATTTTGAAGCATAATTCCATTGGTAATAGCTCTTCCTTTGATTGTGAGTTGCGTTAATGAAAGGTGTGGTACAGTGTCTGTTTTGGCAGTTATACTTATATCTTTTGTTTAAAAAAACTCAAAGTGTTGGCTTTCCTGCTCGGCCTTCCTTAGTATTTTCTGTTTTGGTGGTGCGATGACAGACTTACTGTGTGTTTCCTTGTGTGTATGGTAACAGATGTTTATGTGAATAACAGACTTTTTTATGAAGGCATATACTTTATAGCCAAATACTAATTAAAAATAATTGCATGTAAGCATTTTTTGTTTATTCCCCGTTGTGCATCTTTAATCATTTCAAATCACCTGCAGTTGAAAACTGAGACACAGATTTGATACTGCAATTATAAGAGGCCATCTGACTGTATATTAAAAAGGAACATACTAAATAAAATAAGACAAAAAAAGTAATATTCTCACTCTCAGATTTGCAGCAGTTTGCCAAAATTCTTCACAGATTAAATTAGCACAAATAATCTTGAATTATTAGATTGACAATGGATCAAAATGTAAAAACAAAAACTCAACATGGCTATCAATCTATCTATCTATCTATCTACTGTATCTATCTATCTATTCATATTTGTTTATGTTTAAACAAGTATATTATTTGCTTGATATAATGAAATCCAATCCAATAAAATACACAATATAAAAAACAAACAAAAACACTTTCCTTGGAGTATATACAGTATATATATAATCTAAATTACTCTGACTGTTTAATAATGGTTGGTACCAATGTTTGAGCATCTTGAAAACTGCTGATCTCTTGGGATTTTTCTGTACAATAGTCTATAAAAATTTCAGAGAATGGTACAAAAAAATCAAAAACATCCAGTAAGCATCAGTTCTGTGGGCGAAAACTCTTTGTTAATGTAAGAGTTCATAGGAAAATGACCAGACTGGCCACGAAGATGACACTAACTCAAATAAACAGGCATTACAAAAGTTTTGTGTCTGAACACACAACACTTCGCACCTTGAAGTCGATGGGAAACAGCAGCAGAAGCCCACACCAGTTTCCACAAAGCTAAGAACTGGAAACTGAGGCAGGGACAGGGTCACCAAAACCGTACAGCTGAAGATTGGAAAAATGTCATCTGGTCTGCTGAATCTCCATTTCTGCTGCAACAAACAGACGGTGCGGTAAGAACTTGGTGTAAACAACATAAATCCATGCATCCATCCTGCCTTTTGTTAACGGTTCTGGTTGTTGTTGGTGGTGTAATGGTGTGGGGAACGTTTTCTTGGTACACATTAGGCCCCTTAATACCAACTGAACATTGCTTAAATGCCAGAGCCTACCTGAGTATTGTTGCTGACCATATGCATTGTTTTGTCGCCACAGTCTACCCATATTCTAATGGCTACTTCCAGAAGGTTAACTCTCCATGTCACAAAGCTCATATCATCTCAAGCTGGATCCAGGGACATTACAATTAGTTTAGCGTTCTCCAATTGTCTGCACAGTTGACAGTACTCAATCCAGCAAAGCACCTTTGGAATGTGGTGGAATGGGAAATTGGAAGCATCAATGTGCAGATGACAAATCTGTAGCGACTGTGTGACGCTATCATGTCAACATGTACTGGAATCTCTAAGGAATGTTTCAAGCATATTGTTAAAGCTATTTATTCGACTCTAGTGTTATTATTTATGTTCAGACTGGTATTGCTCTTTTCTGGAACATCTATACTATATATACCTTTACCCTATGTGATTTTGAATGATATATGAGCATGTGTGCTGTGCTGGACTTGGATTTGGAGATCAGGAAAACATGCTGTTACGACATTACTAAAAAGAGCATATAATGGCTTTTAGTAACAAGCAAAAAAAGTTTATTAAATGGCCATCCACTTACCAGTCTAAACTCAAGGTTCCAAAATAGTGGTCCGTCAGCTTCATTAGGTGGTCCTCAGATTAACTGACATTACGAAAAAGAAACAACACTAATTAGATCAAAGGGTAATACAGAAGTGCTGGAATTCAATATTTTATAAGGGTGTATGAAAATAGTATAGCACGTTATAACTGTCATAAAGTGAGCCGATATATCATTCGTTGGGCAAAGTATTCAGCAGTATTCAAGAGATCCACCAAGATCCTCAGCAATTTCAAATGTTTGGTTATCAATGATCTAAATGAAGATAGCTGATGGACTACAATACGTACTCCAGGCAAAATGTATTATTGTGACATGCCCATTCTGGTCAACAAAGTGCTAAGAAACAAATTATATGTGCTAATGTCTTCCGTGCTCGTATAGGTTTCCATAAGACCACTTTTTAAGGTGTTCACGGACAAATCACAATTACTTTTGTTTTTATACTGAGCTTGCAACGTGTCCTTATATTCAGTGAGCACACCGGCAAGTGAATAAATGCTTTATATAAAAAAAATGGGTTATCTGTTTTACTTTAAATAAATATAATCTCCTATTGAATACTGTAAGACAGAGAATAAAAACGATAACAGCCAGGCAAGGCTGCATTCAAGAGTATGACAATCAGAGGTTGGCAGGAGCTAACCCCTTACTAAAGGAAATAACAGCAGGGTGGATTAAGGACAACACAGATCCTTTTTTAGTATACTGATAGCATGGGGAAATGTGTAAAAAAGCCAGTACAAACTTAGAGTTCAGCATAGTGATAGATAGCCAGTCCAACCGAGTCCTCAAAAGCACTGTACATTATGTCTGAGCCACTATGGATTTATAATCCAGGGAATGGATTATTATTTGCTATAAGAACACTATAGAGATATTCTGAAGTAATAAATGGATAAAGTGAGGCAGTAGCTGTTGAGCACAAGACAAGAGATAGTTATAATGGAAGATAAAGATATGAGTGATTTGATTGGGACATATTCTATTTATTCCATTTATAAAGATGGAGGTAAATCAAATGCTCCAATAGGACATCATAGAGTCAAGGTTAGATTATTATTATTATTATCGTTTATTTATAACGCGCCAACATATTCCGTAGCGCTGTACATAAGATAAGTTCAAGACAAAGATACATACAAGTTAACACATAGTAAAACAAGGAGGGCCCTGTCTTTGAGTTTGGAATCCAGTGTCCATGGTGCTTTTCCTAAAACACCTTGTGGGATTGAAACTCGCAGACTTACATCTTAAAGGTATTGTGTGAGGGAAAGGAGGGAGAGAGATTTGAGAGTGTGTTAGGGTGAGAGGTGATACGCTTCTTTAAAGAGATGTGTTTTTAGAGAGGATTTGAATGATTTGAGGTTGGAGGATAGTCTGGTGGAGCGAGGCAAGGAGTTCCAGAGAATAGGGGCAGTGCGAGAAAAGTCCTGAAGGCGAGAATGAGAAGAGGTGACAAGAGTTGTGGAAAGAAGAAGGTCATTAGCAGAGCGAAGAGGGCGTGTGGGGGAGTATTTGGAGATGAGACCAGAAAGGTATGGGGGAGTGCACTTGTTGAGGGCTTTGAAAGTAAGGGTCAGGATTTTAAATTTTATTCTGGAGGCTATGGGAAGCCAGTGGAGAGATTGACAGAGAGGTGATGCCGACACTGAACATTGTGTACGGAAGACGAGTCTAGCAGAGGCATTCATAATGGATTGAAGTGGAGATAGTCGGGTGGTGGGGAGGCCAGCAAGAAGCGAGTTGCAGTAGTCCAGTCGTGATGGTGCATCAATGCTGGATATTGTTTGCACCCCCTTTGCTTGATTCTCTATATCCATGAGGATGTTTGATGCAGTACATGCACAGTTTTATACCTAGGTTCAGCCTCTAAATACAAAAAGCATATTGGCTTTACACCGATTGGCACAGAAAAGATGAGACAGCATCAATGTAAACAGCCTATCAATACCTGACTTCCTACAACAGTGCATCCAGTTAACACTGCACTCATAATAATTGCTGCGCCGCTTCTTGTAGTACACTTTGGCCCCTATTCAATTGAAATTTGCAACAGTTATAGAGCGATTCAATTGGTCAAGCCCGCAGCTACCTGGCTGAAAGCCTAAACCATAAACCATTCCCCTGTAAGTAGCATTTCAGAGCATGATCATGATCAATTAAGCAAGGCTGTAACTACCGATTTAGAAAGAGACAAAAGTAAATGAGACCGTCATCATGACGTCAGTAAAACGTGGAGGTTAAACGTCAATTAATTAGCATTTAGAAGTACAATATGCGATGGGACTCGCAACCTGGCAATGTAAAGAATAATAAAAATTAATGACAATACTGTTCTAGTTCATGTGGGTGGCCTGATATGTATTAACTCCTAGATTGATATAACACGGAAATGAAAAGTTTAAAAAAAATTGTTGATTGCAGATTTGCGAGCTTGAGACTGTTGTCCAATTAATTTTAATGTTTTTCATCGCTTTTCCCATATTTTAAAGTGCAGTATTGATTTTTGTATTTGCTTTTACAGTGCTACGATCAGGGGTTTAAACCCCTTGCGAGTCCTATCTAGTACTCGTTGGATTTTCTTCTACATTTGCCATTTACGGGCTTGAGGAGTTGTTGCAATTGAATAGTGATTTGCGATTGTAACATTTATGGGCTTGAAAGGTCAAAGGCTTAGCTGGGTCAGAGTTACGATTTTGACAACAGCAGGGATTTTCAGACTGTAACCCGCAAATCGTTTGCGGGTAGCTAAAAGACGCCAATTGAATAGCAAAATAGGTTTACGGGCTACATTAAGGGCTCCAGTAACTAACAATTGCTCAATTATATAGGGGCCTTGGTTTGCAAAAGGAAATATATTATTCTGACACATGGGCGAAAATACAGGAGAAAAAGATGGTTGGATGTATAATTAAAACACAAAGAGAATGTGAGAAGGTGGAAGCAAAAAATCAGAAAGGAGAAGCAAAGAGAAGTGAGGTAGCATTTGGGGATTCTGGGAAGGGGGTAAATATCATAGCAGAGGCCTAATAATTATTTGATATTTACCCACTTCTGGATTGCTACCTTATTGTGGTGAAGGGGTTTGTGTACTTCAATGAAGCTGTGAGCTATACCATATAGAGTTACCCAAGATGGCCAAGTCATAGTAGAGAGGTCAGACAAATCACAGTCCACTTGAGAGGGAACTGGCAACCTACTTCTTTGCCAAGAAAACCATATGGATAAGTACAACCAGAGACATAACAATAGATGTGCCTGGCGAGCTGCGATCCATATGGTCACAGAGAGGTGAACACAACTTTACGACATAACAACAACATGATATTTACAAGTTGTAGAACTTCACAGGCCATAATACAATGGAAGTCACCACCTTCTCTCTAAATGTAACAGTTTTCATACTCAACATTAATAACATATCGCCAATGGTCCCAGAGTGAGTTCAGTTGTAAGTACTCAGGCACATTAATAAGAGAAAGGGAGTGAGATTTGCAGATGAGTTTATAAAGTGGGATTAGGATGAGGAGAGAAAAATTACACAGAGGAGACTGAGAGAATAAGAATTGAATTAGTGAGTTTAGTAAATCATAAAGTAATGAAAGGCTATCCTTAAAGGGCTAGTGAAAAATGTTACCGTTAACATTAAAAATATACAGTAAACTCCCGTCTATCCGGAACTAAAGTATCGGGAACTCTCAAGCAACAGGCACCTACCTTCATTACCTGCTATCAAACCCTCATCTAAACAGCACTTGAAACAACAGGAAGTGACCCTGCAGCACAGGAAGTTTAAGCAATCTGCAGCCTGGAGGTGCCCAAGTGGATCTTGACCCTGTAGGAGCCTATCAGAAGCCTCTGCCTGGAAGTGTCGTAGCAGTAGCAATTAATTACATTGTGTATGGTTTTGTGTGTGTGGTGTATAGGGTTAATTAGGCCTATTTTAATAGTGACTCTCAAGCAACCAGAAACTGCAGTTATCAGGCATATGGCAATCCCTGTGGGTGCCGGATAACTGAGAGTTTACTGTATGTGCAAACAGCATCAAATAAAGGCTTTAGCAAGGAATTTTATTTTAAAAACCTATTTCCCCTCAATCATGGCAGTTTTTACACTACTTGTCCTGCACATTATTATCCAGATATCCAACACAATCTGCATAGATTGCATTAATTATGCATGTCAGATTTCCAGGAGCATGCTCACTTTGGAGAGGTGAGATTATGGGACTGCAGCTTTTCCTACAGAACATGTTTCTGGTGATTGTGTTTGTCATCTGGACAATAGTGGAGGAAAATTAGGAACAGTGGCCTTGATTCATGGAAACTATAGGCCCTGTTAAATTTGCCAAATCACAGTTCCAGAAGCCTGTAAAGGAGCCAAGGAGGAAAAGTTACAGCTATTAAATTGGCCTCTTTTAGTTACCCGCAAACGATCTGCGGGTTACAGGCGAAAAATCCCTACAGGCTGTCAAAATTTGAACTCCGATCCAGCTAAGCCTTTGATCTTTCTATCCGGTAAATGTTACAACCGCTATTAAATTGCTACAACTCCTGTAAAAAGCAAATATAAACACACTACTGTATAGGGAAAGTGATGAAATGTATTCAAATTAATAGCACAACATTCTCAAACTTGCAAATCTGCAATACATTTTTTTTATTTTTATGTTTAATTTCCGTGTTATATCGATCACGGCAATCAATGTGTTAATACATATAATAGAACTTGCATGGACTAGAATATTAAATGTATTGATTTTTTCCTATTGCATTATTTCTGGAATGCGGGCTCGATCGCAACTCGAACTTCAAAACCATAAGTGATTGAAATGTAACCTCCATGTTTTAGTGACGTAATGACGTTACTATTGGCTCCGTCTAAACCCGTAACTACGAGTTGTCATAATTGATCATGCTACGGAAATGCTACTGGCCAAAGCATGGTTTACGGATTTGGATTCCGGCCATGGCCCTCATTCAATTGCGATTTGGCCAATTGAATAGGGCTCTAAATAAGCACATAGCATATTTTTTTGTAAAGAACTTTTTAGTTAGTGAAAACCTTGCGTTTGGATAGATGTTTACTAACTAAAAACTTCTTAAAAAAATATGTTCTGTGCTTATTTAGAGCCCTATTCAATTGGCCAAATTGCAATTGAATGAGGGCCCATGTCGTTGCGGCCTTTTCTAATTTAATTGCTCTGTAACTCCTGCAGACTTACGGGCTGTACGACGGCCACTGCCGGGCTTGGAATTTAATAGGGCCCTATGTTTTGCGTTTTATTTTCTTGCTAAAGATTTCCTTTGCTGCTGTTTGCACATGTACTTTAATGTTAATTACTTGTGAACTAAAACTAGATTTAACTTGAAAAGCACTTACAATGTCAGTGGTCAAGGACTTCACAAAAAGAGCTATAAGAATGGGTGAGGAATTTCAGTAAAATAGACCAGCAGTAAAAATATATTAAGCTGCAAACACTGAACTCTCAGCACAAATAAAAGGCTATATCAGAAAAAATGGAATGAATGAAGGTAACTTTTAATATAGCTGAACTTACATCTCACAATATCCCCAATGTATACAGTGCATGATTAAACCCAGTGATAGTGTCCCTTTAATATCCAAGAGTTTTGATCTGAAATTGAGGCTGCCCCATGGGACTTGGGGGAATCAGAGAACACGGTTCAAGTGTAGTTCAGAAAACCCTAGCTGGAAGATAAACATGACTTAAATATTTTAATAAATGTGTCTAATGTACAAAAATATTGTTACATATTTTAAAATCATTAGCAGAAAAGAAGAGAATAATTAATCTCCTGTGATTAATACATCTTTTTCCTTGAAATATATCATGTTGCTAAGCAGGTGCTGACAGCATTAATATACATTTTCCATTTGGATTTAAAAAATCTTGGAGGTAAATCAGAAAGTGTTTTAGTTATCAAAAAGCAAGATATTGGAATGATTGATGCATATACATCACTTAGGCCACCCATGATTATTCTTTTGTTTAATGGAATTGTCACGTGTAGCTACACCTCTCTCTCTATATCTACACATATACAGTAGAATCCCGGTTATCCGGCACTCAACTAACTGGGACTCTCAAGCAACCGGCACCTGCATCAATTCCCCATTTTCAAAAAACTCTTGCGAAACTGGCATAACCGGCACTATCCGGCAGTTCGAGACTGCAAAAAAAAAATGCTGACTTTATTCTAATTGTTTTTTTGGGTCCTAAATGGCTCAGTTTAGGTGCTAATGCCTTTTTAAATGCATTTTTTTTTGGTGGGGGGACGGTTTAAGGGTTGTTTAGACCCTTAAATTTGGGGACTCCTGATTAACCGGCAACTACAGTTATCCGGCAATAGGGAGTCCCCGTGGGTGCCGGATAACGGGGTTTTTACTATATATATATATATATATATATATATGTACATGTGTGTGTGTGTTATGTCATTCAGTTGTGTCCAATTCTCCATGATTCTATGGACCCCAGGCACATATATAGTTATGTATCTGGATGTGCTTATCCATAAGGTTTTCTTGGCAAAGATACTGGAGTGGCGCACCATTCCTTCTCCAGTTGACCACAAGACCCACTGCAATGTCCTAACAACAGGAGTTAGATATTTTATCTAGGTCTAACAGGTTTTCAGTTTTGACTTCTTCTGTGGCTGGGGACTTGCTGTGTTAAAGTGGTATTCGTGGTCATGTACAGCTGAGAGGACGCCAATGAATATCTAGGCACACATTGGCCTAAGTCTGCGTACTCTGTTCTGAAACCCATTTAGACCTAGCTCACAGCCAGAGCTCCCCCTCCCCTTAATGACCTCATATAGGATGGAGGCCAACGGCTCAACTAGAGGCTGACATTTTTATGTTTCAAATTATGTTTAACATTTGAATGTTGATTTTACTTTGTTAAAAACAAACAAACAATAAAACCACAGACTTGAAACAAAGTCAAAATTGTAACTTTATTTGTTATAAATGGTTGATCGGATGAGGTCTGTATTGATGACGCCAGATAACTTTATTACAATTGTTCTGAGATGCTGTGCTCCATGTGATAATATTGTCTCTTTCAATATAAAATATATTCAAAGAGAATATTGATTTTAAATGTTATGTATTAATATCTTTAAATGATTAATACCTAAATTGAAACATCTAACTCTCTTGTTCGGAAAGTACAGTGATCCGTTAAGTAAACAGCACCTATTTCCATTTAATACATTGCATGTTCCTATCACTATAACATAATACTCTTTCCCATTCTCTGTTCTTTCATAAACTTCAATATTTCATTTTATATTGTATCTTCCCCAGTTACCACTCCTCAGCGCTGCTCTGTATAACATATTTTCTCTTTTCTGAATATAGCATACAAACAGACATTTTTACATGCAGTATATGACAGTCACATTAAATTGGGTTGTGCTGTATTCATGAATGCAAGAACCAACAACTGCATTGAGAAGAAGCAGCCGTATATCAACAATACCCAAAGTACACACGGTAGGGCCTCATTCCAGATAAGAAATGCAGTATCTGTAACAATAGGACAGTACTCAGTTAAAGGACAATTATGCTTTTTTTTTCATTCGGTATTTTGAAAAACTAAACGATTAAATACAGGCTTTAATTTGTGCAATTATTCTTTACCGCAGGCTTCCATTTTCTTTGCAATGCTGCTTTTCACAGCTTATTTCTTAACGGGCATGTTCTTGTAAACTAGTAAACTTTATATCAGTCTTCATGAGAGCACACTCAGTTGTAAATGTCATATTCCCAAAGTGCGGATAGAAGGGTCCTCTCTGCATTTTAAGTCTTTTACTACTTCAGGAAGTAGATCAGTGGAAATTGGAATATTAGATTCGACAGAATAACTGCCTTTTTTTTCACATCATTCCGTTGTGTGTAACTTTCCGTGACCTCATGGACCATAACACACCAGGAACATCTTTATGTTCATGGTCATGCTGATCCACTTGGGTTTCATGGCAGAGATACTGGAGTGGCGTCACGACTCAGATACAATGGGTCCACGTACCCCAAATTCTCATAATTTAGCTTACAAAAACAATCTCCAGTTTGTGACTTATTCATCTCAGCACCCAGCAGTTCAAATCATAACATCATTCCTGGGGAAGCAGAAAAATCATATCCCTCAATTAGGATTTCACGTCATAAAAGAAATACACAAGCACCATTTCTTTGTTTTGAGACAGACTGCCTGTTTATTCTTTTTCCAAACACATTTATAAAACCAAAACAATAAACCCACATCTCTCCCTCCCCACTTTCTTTAGCAAATACCCCTCTGGTTTTGCTCTGCTGTCAGGAATCGTGGGGGGTTATCTATCTGGTCAAGCTTATCTACTTTTACATCTATCTAAGGCCAGAGAGAGGGCATGTTTAGCCACTCTGAGGGGCCATATAAATTCTTGCAGAAACTTAACCCTTTGTTCTCCCACTAACAAAAATGGCAGAAAGTGTATCTCTGTTAGCTACTGGTAAAATAACAATATTATAGCAAATATAACATCATATAGTAACCCCAACATTCATTATTGTGGCCCACATTACATTACTCATAGAAACAAGATGTCACAAGTTTCATGTCCATTGTAATAGCCCTTGATATTAGCAACCCAGTGTGTTAGAGTACCAAATAACAGTGTTGCTTGTGGGGTTCAGGGGAGTCCCAAAATCCGTCATGACAAGTTGGTTGCCAGTTCCTTCTCCAGTGGGCCACAGCATACTGCTCCTGGTATTCTTAGGTAATCTCCCAGCCAAATACTGACCAGGCCCAACCCTGCTTGACTTCAGGGTGGTGTGACCTCTTGGTTCCCTGACTGGAATCAAATCTGGGTTGCAGCAGTGAAAGCAACGAATCCTAACCACTGGACCACCAGGGAACCCCATAATTGCATACAAAGTAACAAATTAGAGACTGCAATATTTCTCACATTCTAAACACACGCTGCCTGTTTTCAAGAGTGGTTCTTCAAAAGAGGATATTATAAGTTTATGACCACAGTGGTCATTTGATTAAAACATGCTAATATTGTAACTTTATTATATATGTACTTCCATGAATACACTTAAATAAAAAAGATACTTTAAAATAAAACTCCAATGTAAGATTTTTTTTTTGTAAATGCAACTAAGCCTATTAATATTTATAATGTATCCCACTGCATGCCATATTGTTATTCAATACGTATTTGCATTACTAATTATTCTAAGTAATAAGCAACGCAGAGACTAAGGTACATTTACTCATTTGAATATTCTGTTCTTCCAGATGTGTCAGTCCTCCTTTTATGCGCCATGTGCCAATAAAGGCCAATCTACTATTTCAGGTTTATTTCTGCTTTTACACCGAGTTCCTCAGTCTCAATTTCCAGCTGTTCTAGGTACAAGGCAATTCTTTGGCATCATCTGCTGCTCTCCTTAATTAAACAGAAACAAACACTCACACATATTAAATCTGTTTTATTTAACATATCACATTATTTGATCATCTTTATAGATTATTACCACTGAGTTTATGTGCTTATTTAACTGTTGCAGGTGTTCAGTTTTTTTTCCTTCAGATTATTACAGTATTATGGTGATTTGTCACCTGAAACAAATAGTGTAGAAATAAATAATTTACATTAGGGATTGAATAGCTGGAAAAATCAGCAGGGTCATATCAAATCTAATACTATCCCCTGAATTCCACTTGTATGTCCGTGTCTACTTATCTTATCTAAAAACACCCTATCCATAGTTTTAGTTCTCATTGTGACTTGACGCTTTGGAAATGCTTGTTTGTCTATTGAGCTACCTACCTGCCAATCAAACTACAAATCTACTTAAACTTTTAAAATCAAAATGATTTTAAATGGCATTTTTTTTAAATAACTAATGGCAGGTTATAATAAATGTGGTGGCGAGCAAACTTATTACAAGGTTTATTTCTGTACTATTAATAGTATTGTGAATACCTTATTATGAGGGCAATGAATCCCGGAAGCACTGAGCTGGAGAGATACTAACATAGCTAATATTACAATATCAAGTAATAAGTGGCAATGTTTGCCATGTATTATAATTTCTAATACAGTAAATATACATTTTGTTGGTAGGCTTAAAATATCATGAATTATTACTTATCACTGGATGATATAGGGGCTATACCATATATGTGATAGTAAACCTAAGCTCACAGTCACTTGTCTATATGGTGCATATCATTATATACTATAATACCAACAATGTACATAAACACTATCTATCTATCGATCTATCTATCTATCTATCTATCTATCTATCTATCTATCTATCCATTCATCCGTCCATTTATCTATCTATCTATCTATCTATCCATTCATCCGTCCATTTATCTATCTATCTATCTATCTATCTATCCATCCATCAGTCCATCCATCCATCTATCTATCTATCTATCTATCTATCTATCTATCTATCTACCTATCTATCCATCCATCCATCCATCCATCCATCCATCCATCTATCTATCTATCTATCTATCTATCTATCTATCTATATATCTATCCATCCATCCATCCATCCATCCATCCATCCATCCATCTATCTATCTATCTATCTATCTATCTATCTATCTATCTATCTACCTATCTACCTATCTATCTATCCATCCAGCCATCCATCCATCCATCCATCCATCCATCCATCTATCTATCTATCTATCTATCTATCTATCTATCTATCTATCTATCTATCTATCTATCTGTCTGTCTGTCTATCTATCTATCTATCTAAGTCTATTTATTTTTTATCTGCCTTTTTTCTAACCTCTCTTTATACAATGACATATGAAATGATTGACTCAGTTAACAAATTGTCTAATTTAAATAGACATGGTATTTAGGTTAAAGTTATACTTTTGAATAAGCAAAACAAAAACAGAGGCGCTCAATCTGAGAAAGAGCAATACTGAAGTAGACGTGTATGATAGTTACCCACTCTGACAGCAGCCTTTTAGCTCACTTGTGCCCTTCACAGGGAGACATATTTTGTAGTATATCAGTCTGGTCTCGCTCAATAGAGAGATCCAGCCTCGAAATACAAGGCAGTTCTACCACAAACTTGATAAAACCCCAGACATATGTTTCGGCCTTCATTGGGCCTCGTCAGTGAGGTTGAGCTGAACTCCCTAAGGCATAGTGAGCAAGTTACTGTGTATGGCTGCACCTCTGTTACAATCAGGGATCGGCACATGATCACCAGGTCATTTCATTTTGCACAGCAGAGATTCCAAATAGTGTATAACGTAAAACTATAATTAATAGCAAGTATCAATTGAATGTTATTAAGAAATGCATTTTTGTATACCAAACTTTCATTAAAGTTTTACATTTTTACATGTCATTCAGCCTTTTTGAGCAGAAATGGCCTGGTGATCATGTGCCAATCACTTATTGTAACAGAGGAACAGCCATACACTGTAACTTGCCAGTAATATTGCCAGTAATTGCTAATTACCCTCTGGAGTTCTCGCTGTATTATTTTCAGTTTAAAGTCATATGAATTTGACATTAATGAACATGTGCATGTACCAGGGAGTAATTAGCTTAATTAGCTCAGTTACTCCTTATGGTCGGTACATGCTCAATCTTTTCTTTTTCATACGATTTCTTAAAGATATATTATAATTCTAGAAAATGTTTTAGGAGCCAGATAGAAAATGTTAGGCCTGGTCGCCTAGACTTTCAATATTTTCCAGCTCCAGTTTATAGATGCAAAATTAATTGCATCGAATGCTATCTGGGCAATGTTTTCTTCACCAGTGTTTGATTGGTTTGTGAATTTGTCTTGGTCTCCTGGATTATACCTGTTTGCGTCTGCGCGTACTTCAAGCTGGATACTGTGCTAGACTTCAGCCTGTGCTTACCTTCTTCCTGCACTCCTTGGTCTGACACTGACTCATCTACTGCCCTTTTTTTTTTTTCCTAGTCCTTGATTGTAGGTCTATGTTTCACATGTTAAAATGAATAAACAAATGGATTTGATTCAACAGTACTAAACCTTGTGTACTTTCCTCGGGTTTGATATTACTTTTAGTGCAATGCCTTAATCGACTTGCCGGTAAGGGACTGTCACAGCATTTTTTACTTTACTCTCCATTTCTTTATTTACACTAAAATCATGAATTCAGTTTTTCATGATAAACGTCAAGATCATGTCTATTTAATGTAGACAATCTCAATGTCTGGTCCAAGAATCTTAATATTACATTAGACATTAGACACCTATGACGTAAATTTAAGTTGTTGATTCCAACAATGGAATTATCCTAAGAAACAATAACAATCTACAACAAATATCTAGTTTATCCAAGATAATGTTATTTATTGCTTAATTAGGACGGAACATATAATATCTGCTAGAACAAATGAAAGAATGGACAGCAGAAAAGTATTGATTTCTTTATTGCCATTGCGGTCAATCACAATGGCTTTCAGCAGTGGTGACGGCTTGTCCTAATGTAGTAACATATAGAACAACCTGCTTTTCTCTCTAGTGGCTTCATAAAAGGTATATACATCCAACCAATGGCTCATCTATATTTTTAAATAAATAGATAGATAGATAGAAACAAAAAATGAACCTAAGGGAGTGCTGTATACCATCTCTTATATATACACTAAGAAATTGCATGTAAAAAATGACAGGAGTAAAATTGAAAGGCTGGCAATGCTGTTTGCCACACAATGTGAGGCTCTTGTTCCTCTGAGCACCTTCGGCCCTCATCGCAAGACCAGCGCTGAGCGCCTTTGGTGCTCATCGCGTGGCACGCAATCAGCACCTTCAGCACTCATTGCGAGCCTCACCCCCGTGTACTTAAACTTTCCTGGTTTGCACTGATCACCTTCTGCGCTCATCGAGAGCCCCACTCTGAGCACCTTTGGTGCTCATTGCAAACCTCTCCCGTTCACAGTGCTCAGCACTTATTGCAAGCCTTTACTCCAGCCTACTGTACGGGCCGCTCATTACAGGTTTCATTAACCTGGTAGTGTTGTGCTTGGGAATGCCATGTGTCTCTTTCTACCATCTCCCCCTTTCCCTTCCCTGTATGTTTCTCCTCTGTGTGTCTGCTGAATCTTTGCGAGGCGCACCCTGACTGCCGTTGGTTTTATTTTCAAAGTCCCGCGTCCCTGGCGTTGTTGGTGTAAGTGTCTTTGCCGTAATGTATTTTCTAAGTCCTGTGTGCCTGGCTTTGCTCAGTCACGTTTTCATCGTGTTTCAGAATTTTTAAGTTTTTTTCTTCACTTAGCCGATTTTGGATTGACGAAACCCCCCAAATATGGCTCAAATTCACTTGCAACCTCACTCCCAGGCTTCCTGTGCTATGTGTGTGTTATTATTTTTGTAAAACTATTCTGTTTGTTTTTCGGGTTTTTAGAATTACACGCTTGGCTGGCAGTTGCGACCCTCGCAGTCGCATGCCTCAACTGTTCGCCTATTGTACATATTGAAAAAATGTAAAATGTCCCAGTAATAAAGTACTGATAATTATAGTTTTATTACAAAATACATGTACCACCACATTTACTGCCTGGTGTTCATAAGAATTTCCCTTTCAATTAATTTTGATTTTAAAAGTGTTTATTACAACAGACTTCCAACTGGATCCAGATTCTATCAGAACTGGAGAGTCTCGTTGTATCTGAAGAGAAGCCACCACCAGGCTGTTGATTAGTTTCCTGCAGTTATAGATATACAAGTTGTTGACGTGAACTAGTTGTGTTTGAGGTTACAGCTTCCTTTTAAAGAGTTATGAAGAAGCTATACATTGCACTCACAAACCATTTAAACTAAATCATTCTTGAGATATGTTTTGTCTGTGTGGCACAGTAACCTAATTAGAGTACCAGAGGGCTAATTATAAGCTGATTTGGGTGGGAGTGGGGATCTAACTGTGAACCCAAAGATAACAGACAGGTACATCATTGTCAGCCTTCCCATAAGATAAATAGCAAACTATGCATCTCAGAGAAATTGTTGTTTATTTCCCACTAAAGTTCACTGGTGTATTTAAAATATTAATATATATATATATATATATATATATATATTAAAACTTTGGCCCTTCGTGGTGCAATTCAGCTCTACTCCTAGGGCAGGCAGCTGGGGTGGATCTACAGCTGGTGTACCAGGGCCCTGCTTTGTGGGAGGGGGCAGTGCTGCAGTACCCCTCAAAAACTTTTTCTTTTGATTTCTTTGTTTAAATTCTCAATGCCCCAACCTACCCACCTCCTAATATAATAACAAAATATGTATATATATATATATATATATATATATATATATATATATATATATATATATATATACAAATTATGGGTCAAATCTTTCCTGGGAAAGACATTCAAATATGGTAGTGCATGATTAAGTTTAATTTTGCTATTTTTTTGGTCCCCTGTTCATATCATCCCGCTCAGTTCCTAATATATTCAGAGCGAGAGCGAGATGAGAACATATTTCCAATGCATTAATCCACTTAATAACTTTATTATTATAAAATATAATAAGTATTATTGTTCACAAACATATTTAATTGCATTGGGGAAACACTGATACACTGTTTACATATTAAAAAAGCTACTCAGATTGCTTAGGAGAGTGCACAATCCATGAAAACATTAATCCATATTGAAAAAAAGCTTGGCCTTTGTGATTATCATTAGCTTTGAGAATCTCACAGAAATGTACATGTAAATTATTTGTGAAGACCATCCAGTAATCTCCTTAGGATTCCACTTTATCCACAATGGATCTTTAAATAATGTGTCAAAAATATTGTGTTTACCGCAACAGCATCTTGGTATTTTGTGCCAGCTGCTGCCTTAACATTTTTAAATGATCACATAATCACATACTGAGACTCTAACTGACTTTTAAGTCAAATCGTTAGATTGCGCAAGGAGAGAGCAGATTACTCTAAGTAGTATGAACTATGACAGTCCTCTGACACTGACAATGTAGTATACTGGCCCACACTTGCTGTACAGCATAATGATTACATTACAATCTTGTGATAATATTCAGGATGTCTTCAGATAAATGAATGATAAACTAGGGGTTATGCTTCCTTTATTACAGGGCTGATAAGTTAGCTAATCACAGCCCAAGTATATGTCATTACATAAATTATGAACTGCAGTTTGATGCATATTCCCAAAGAGCCTGGATGTAGTGTCCTTCCCTATGAGATTAGTAACTGAAAATTACATTTGAAAATAACTGCCATTTTTTTCTCCATTGCAAAAAGATGATAAATTACAGATGACATTTTTAAGCTCAGTTCATGTGTATTTTAACCCTGGTTGACATAGGCATCTGTGCTAGTTGTCAATTAAAAATAACCCTTCAAATTGATTCACAATTTCAAATTGCACTCTTAGGTATTGCAATAAGGAATAATGTGTTGCAATAGATATACATATTTATTCCCGGAGCCATTATTCATTTTTAACAGTTTGTTAATTAGAAAATATAAATATATGTAAAGAAGTCTGTTACACATTATGGCTCGGGATGTTTTTTTCTTACAAAATGCAAAATACATTATGTTTTTTTTTTATAGGTATAGCAGACAGAAGTACACCCAGTGGACATTATATTACTTGTCTATATTGTACACCTGTTTAAAATACCAAAATGGGACCCCCAAATATTGCAGTCTAAAAAGCAGCTCCATCAAATGTTTCTAATTACTACCCTGAAAATTGCTAAGTAGATGTGGAAATGAGGAAACTAGGAATTGGTCTTTTATTTATGTTTAACTGAAATTAAAAAGGAAGATTAAATCTTAATTTTCTTTATTAAATATTTTACAAAACTGTATAGCTTTATATATATATATATATATATATATATATATATATATATATATATATATATATATATATATATACATACATATATATATCTTTATATACATTTACAAATATTTATAATTATATATTTATAAATAATTCTGTAAACAAGATGAAAATACTCTATTTTTTATGTAAGCTTGAAGCAAATACTATAGTGACTTAGAAACCTACATAAGTTAATTCACATCATTAAAGGCCACCTTAAAATATCGGGTATTTTCTCAATCTAGCAGCTTAAATATCATGGCTGAAACACCAAAATGTGAATCATCTGCAGCATTATCAGGCAGCACTGCCACTATGCTTCCTGAGAGACTAGAAATCAAAAATTTTGTAAGTTCAAGATCTGTTTTGTAAGATTTTGTCTGTTTATACATATTTTAAGGCAATTTTTAATTTTGTCACTTTAAATGTATTTATATTTAAGATATGGATTTTCATTAGGGAATTTGCAAGTCATGTAAACGGTGGCACGACTTTGACGCGTGCTCCAAATGCGCCACCACAAAGGCGCGTCGACGCATGTGCACACAAACAGAAGCGCGGCTGTCAATAGCGCGCCTCGACGGCAACCCGACTACTGCGCGCTGAAAAATTACATAGATTGATGTTTGGAGTATCTCCTTGTTCTCTCTTTCATTCTCTCTTTCTCTACTCTCTTTCTCTTTTTTTCCTCTCTTTCACTTTCTTTCCTTCTTCCTCCTTGTCTCTCTCCATCTCTCTCCCTTGTTCTCTCTTTCTCTCTCCTTTTCTCTCTCTCTCCTCTCTCCCCACCATCTCATCCCTCCCTCCAATCCCACAGCCTCGCCTCCCTCCCTGACCATCTTATCCTTAAGCACCCAGCGATTTTCCCATCTCTCACTCAGGTCCAACATCCTCACCTCTCACTCCTCCTCCTATGGCATGCGGCCCAGGTCCTTCCTCAGCAGTGTGCTCAGATGTAGGGGCGTGCTATTCATAGGCCCGCTTTTCTTTGTGCGCGCATATGTCCGCACGCGTTTGGAGCGAGCGTCAAAGCCGGGGTGCCATGTAAACACCTTTTTGTAATGTCTGCCACATGGACTAATGGGATCCAGTGGCTTTGGTGCCATAGAATTTACTTTATTTGTAGTCTTCATAACAAAATCTGCCACTAACTACTGTTTCAGCTACCACAATCAAACATTTGCATGTCTCCACCTTTTCTCCGACATCTGTACAAAGAGTTCCACAGTCAAATGTCACCTTATTCTCTCAACATAGAGAGAACTCAGTCTCCTTACAGTTTTGAGCATAGAGTACAACATGGTCACACTGAGATTTATAACCAGACCTATCTTTTTGGGAAGCTCCGTAATAAAGAATGAATTTGTTAAAAACTCCTCAAGAACCTCTCCACTCATGTGTTATAATATGGGGCATATGTAGGAAGACTTCATGATTTCAAGAGTTCCCAAATACTTCACCACTTACTACACATGGCCGAATGTAATAATACAGTAGCAATGTCCTTTTTTACACCTGGTTGTAACCATATTAATAATAAATCTCTAATTTCCAATTACGTGAAATTCTTGTTTTCTTAGTATATCATAATGGACGACTACAAAGTTCTACAATTTAACTAGGAATGAAAAACAATGATTGAACATAGTGTTTGCTAGATATAAAGGATATTCAACATCTTCCAAATAATTTTCATTGTTTCAATGAGAGACTACAACCCAGATATCATATATTGTCACAGATAGTTTAACATTACTGGATTTTCCTCAAAATGCAGCAAGTATTTTCTAATATCTTTCATTGTAGGTCTTCATGTAACACCCTTCGTCAATCCTAGGACAGAACTCAGAATGTGCTAGATCCATTTCTGGGAGATGCTGATAATATTAGAAAGCTTGCAGTTTGTCAGTAACTATCTGTCAAATCAAAGTCATGAATCTGGTTAACATTTTCCATTCTTATGGCAGCTGAAGGCTCACTGGGCCATGGAGCATCTTCCAGTCTCTCCCTGCCAAATCCGTTGTCTGCATCCCACTTATTTGTTGTGGCACCATGTCCTGATGGATGGTCTTTAGATGTAACGCTCTTTTCTACATTACTGGTTTACAGCACAATCGAGAATTATAATAATTTTGTGGATTTGCTGTTAATCTTCCTGAATGGGAATCATAAAAATATAGCCAGTTAGAAAATTACTTTTATATTTAATGAATAAAGATATTGAATATAGTTTCGAACATTACATTTTAGATATAATATATTTTTTTATGAAATATATCTTTTTATGGTTTTAAATTGTGCTAAATGTATATAAATATATACATATTATTTTTCCTATATCTGTCTGTGTGAAAACTGTATGGGATTTTTTTGGTTTGTGGAAGTCTCATTATCATGTAGAAAAATATGAATTTCTTAAAAATGTTTCACCATTTTTAATAGAAACAATGTATTGGGAAAATTATGGATGTTCTTATGGTATATCTTTCAGTCAATAGCTTGCCTTTTTGATTTGTTTTCATAAAATGATTGTAGAGAAAATAAAAAAAACTTGATTTATTTAATTATTTTTTTCCATTACACCAATGATCATGTGTTAAAGCATGTGTAAACACTTATTTCATAGTGCCTACTGTCCTGATGTTGGTGTGTATTGGCATCACAATCATTATGTACTTAGAGGTGTAAGAACATTTTTGTTTTTGTTGGTTAATATTGTTGCAACATGTCCACATGAGTGCTCAAATAAGAAGCATGGCCATATGTGGCTCATCATCAACTCATTAATATGACAAAATATTGTTACCAGATATGTTAAAATTAGATGCAAGTTTCCGCAATGTAATAAAAACATGTTATGTAGATTTCAACATCAGCACATTTTAATATTTTTTCACAAATAAAAGTTCCAACCCAAAACTTAATTATTGACTGAAGATCAAAATTTGTTAAATAATCTACTCTGAAAGAGACATATTTTATTTTTCTTTTAAGAGGTATCAATCAACATACTGCATCTGATTATGGTAAAAATATTTTATTGAACGTTTCATTGCACCTGATTTTTAAATTCCATTTTCTAAAAAAAACACTTAATTAAATAAAAATGTCAATCCAACTCTTTCCTTCCCTATTTTAACATAAACACAATTTAATATGTTTATATATAAAATAATTTTCTAACAAATGGCATAGCAAATATATGACAATTAGCATAGTTTGAGTAGCTTAGAATAATTATATTTATAGTAATAATTTATTTCTCAAACAATGTTTTATTATTTTATAATTATTTATTTTAATTTGAAGACTTTTCAGCATATAAATGAAATCGCTATACTTAGAAAATGATTTTAAAAATTGTAGCCCTCATTTCAAAATGCAATTAAAAGATGAGACTAATTAGTCCCATAAGATCATCTGCTGGCAATTATAATTAACATTGAAGGTATTAAAAAAGCAATCAAAACACTACGTTAGTGTTTGTAATTGTATAAAGAATAATTTTCTGTTTTTAATTTCAGTTGACCTGTTTTTTGATTTTGTTTATCATGGCACTGCACAATCATCGAAATTGGATTTTTATCTACAGAACAGATTTACAGCACAATATTCTTGTATATACATTTGATGGGGGGAAAAAATTACCTGCTCTGTATCAACACTGGTGACAAATCTGCCAGCAAGTGACTAGATGATTTGGCTTTTTATTACTGCAGCTGCCTTGTTTTTCTAGTCAAAATAAAAGAAAATCACAGGATCCTTAAAATAATAGCTGACAGCAGGTAGTTACTGAGAAATGCATGTCCCTGGCTCTTAACTTTGTTGCATCCATCCAGATGCCAGATTATAGTCTGAGATCTGCGGGTTGGTGACAAATACATTGGTAATAGCATTCAGCTCGTCTAACTGTAAAAGTGAATTCACTATTCCTCTTCCGTGTGATTGTAGAGCTGACATGTCAGATGAGAGGAGTCTCTGGGACAACCTGCCAAAGCAAGAGCACAAATAAACGCCAGACACAAGCGTTACTTGATGTAGAATTACTAACATTGTTCCCATCATCAATTCAAATTTAGCTAGCGATGTAGAGTCAATCTTGTTGTTACATCAGACAAATAGAGAGCTAACCGGCGCATTTGTTAGAGATGCAGCAAGATCTGTTTACAAATTGAAGACTTTAAAGAATCTCTTTCAATGCAGCGTTTTCTTTCTTAAAGAACTTCAAACAGTAGCTTCTCGTGATGGCAGTATGCGCATTTATAGTTCCGTATTTACTAGTATAAAAGAACATTGAGGCATGACACTGTGAAATGATATCCAAAAATACCACGATTAATAAAATATAGTTATTTTTTATTTTTCTTAAATATGTTTATGTGCTTTAAAAATCGAAAGGGATACTGTAAAATAGTTTTTTTTTCCATTGCAGTCAGTTAAAAATAATATTTAAAAATAGGAGGAAAATTTATTAGCAAAAAAGGAAGCAAAACTTTCATATCTTACTCTCCAGTTGACTTTGTCTTGGTCATGGCTTTCTTGCTTTCTCCTCCTATAGCAGTTCCTTATTTTCACCACTAATCACATGGGGCCTCATTCTATTATCGGCCGTAAATCGGCCGTAAGGCTGCGATTCCTTGCGGGGGTTCTGTTAACTCGCGATTCTATTATACGGCCCCGCAAGGATCTCCTCTTACGGCCGGCCGCATATCTTGGAACCGGCCGTAAACTGTGAAATATAAAAACTCAAAAATAAATTCAAGCCTGCACTGTACAGCTCTGTAAATGCTAGGGATCATATTGGGGGACATGAGGAATAAAAGGAACCCACTCTCAAGCTTGCACATCTGCCCAAACCCGAGTTCAAATTAACTGTTTATTTTCCGGCTGCGGCGTGGGTGTGTCTGAGGTGCTCCAAGCACTCTGGACTTTTTACATGTATATTTTACGGATATTAAAAATGAAATATTTTACGGATTTGAGTACAGGATAAGTATGTGCTATTTTTTCTAACACCTAAAATCCCTTTATAGTCTTCTCAAAGTGCAGGATGGCTTTATTTGAGCTATTTTATGTGCTTAATTGGTGCTAGCGAGACCTTTTTCCTGCAAGTAAGCTGCGGCTCGTTTTTAGCCTTGCAGAGAGGTTTCCCGGAGCAATTGAATTGCAAATCTCTTGCGGCCGTTTTAGATCAAAGGCTTTCCTCCGGCGCGATCGGCCGCAAGAGATAGCAAGGCACCGGCCGCAAGCCTGCCGGAATCCCCGGCCGTAAGGGAATAGAATAGCAGAATAGCTTGCGGCCGGTCCTTGCGGCCCCGCAGCGGCTGCGGCCGATAATAGAATGAGGCCCATGGATTGCTAGTCATCCAATCAGAGCTAGCATCCAGGAATGCTTTTTCCCATGATGCCACTGTCTTTCTCCCTCACAGTAAATGGTCTCAACTGTGATTATTTTAGTACATAAAACAATAATCCAATTTTTAATTATCTTTAGAAAAATTTAAACGAAAAACGCATTTCCTGCGTCCCTTTTAAAGATAACCTCACATGATTATGCTATTGTAATGTCCATATTTCCAATGGTAATGATATTTTTTTATAATGTGAATACAGACTTAAATACAACCTTTCATTTATTTACGTTTGTATGCAATCTGAGCCACCAATTTGTTTTTTGTCATGGCCTACAAGAGAAGGTGACCTTGAATACATAGAAGAATTTCAGAATGGAAACATGTCAATCCAGAGTGCCAGGGTTTTCAGAAGAAATAATGGATGTATCATCAGTCTGCAAGGTCCCACTCTGAAGAGAAAGAAGCAAAATTAAGCAGATAATGGCTGTCCACAATAGAAAAGAGGTGCATATAATATAGTAAAGATTGTATTTATTTTATTTTCAAAGTACATTTTGCACTTTATTAAGTGTCTTACTTTAAACCAGTGCTGTAAATGGATTTTACTAGTACTTTAAAACGGTCTATAATTTACCGTTGAACTGTATCTGCACAAGGGAGGCTTCATCCTAGGCATATCAGAACATTAATTCCATATATGCTCTGCCATTATCATAATCATTGACATAAATACACCTCACTCACACAAGATCCTCCTCTACTGTCTGCAAGAATCCAGTCAGCCTTTAATTGCTATGGAATAAGTAATATCTCATTGTATCTCATTTGAATCCTGAGCCACAACTTGAATTCCGTGGCACAGAGAGGACGTGAGCTGAGTTAAGGCCTAGGTTATATTTAATTAAATAACAACAATGTGATCTTTTGAACAAAAGATGTTGTACTATCAATGGTAAATTTGAAAGGTGAAATTTCCAATTCATTCTCTATCTACTGGCCATGTTGAAGTTGTTGAAATAGATCGCCTATTTGAAAGTGAGTTGTTCGTATTGTAGTAGGTATACTTTATTTTTGCATCTTACAAAGCAATGCATGTGTCATATAAACATTATAATCCCCTTAATAGGGAGAGTTAGATTTTCTTTTGTACCATTTGCAGTTTATAGCGTGATATTTATTTTGTTCTGTTTGGTTGTCAGTGTTTGTGATGTGGTTATTATAGCTAATAATTATATCAAACCCCCTTGAGCATAATTAAAAATGGGCAACAGTGCATCCTGAAAACGTACAGTTTCATGTAGTATTGTAATATACTTTTCAATCTGAGTCTAATAATGTGTTAAATAAAGAGGTTGAAATAAATCTGGGTCATTTGGATGGCCAGGAGCATCTTTACTTAGGCTCTTAGGCTAATCAATCAAGTTTAAAGTTTGTAGTTCTATATTTCAAATATACTCTTTTAAAGAATTACACTTCATAATGGGCCCAATGTTTTAGAAAGTAAAATAATATAATACAGACTTTTATTCATTTCCAATTATATGTAATTATGCTTCACTGGAAGACGCCATTTTTATTTCTTCCCATCAGGTTTTACAGGTGGGAGGTGACCTTGAATGCCGAGAAAGTTACCATCTGCTACAATGGAAATGTAGCAACTCAAAATACCAGTGCTTTCAATAGGACTAATGGCAATTTCATTTGTTTACAAGGAGATTCTAGAAAACACAAAATAATATTACTCTCTAAAATTATTTTGTGAATTTTATGATTGTTTTTCAAAATGACATGTTCTATACAGCAATCAAGTAGGCAGCTAAATGGGCATGACAGGTTGAATAAATATTAATAAACTACAGCACAGCAACTCTCAGTGGATGAATATCCTCTTACAGTCCCTGCTCTCACACAAGTACAGGCAACCCAAAGACAAGGGTCAACACAAAATTAAAAAAGAGCACAGATAAAATATAGTGTCACAGACCCCTTTCCAGGGCCTGGTGCATTGTGCCAGCATAGAGGACATACCCCCCCCCCCCCCCATCATTTGAAAATGGGTAGGGGAATTATATTGCCACACGGGAAATGTGGGCAGGTGGGTGGTGGGGTGAATAGCCCCAAAACATGGGGCCATAGTGTACCACCCTGCTTCATATTATGGCATATGTCTCTGCCTTATCCTGTATACTATATGTAATTCCCCATGTAATTTTACTGTGTTTTGTTTAAACTGTGACTGAGTTATCATGATGGGGTTAAAACAGGGTGTGCTGAGTCTGCAGTGAGTAGAAACCTCTATTGTACTGTTATCTGTTCTGGCTCATTGTTAGTAAAATAAGTTAATCACATCTGCCATGAACTCTCTCTAAGGTCCGGACCACTCAGACTCAGAGTCGGCAGGATGTGTATTAGAAGGTAGCCCTATTGTTTTCAGGTGCCAACTATCAAGGCACTGCTAGACCCCATTTGGGTTCATCTCATTTAATTGTCTGCCACACCCTCTCATTGTCACATTGTGTACACCACCCTCTGTATCTAACCGCTATAAATTATAATTGCTGACTTTTCAAAAATAAAACAATTGAGCTGAGACATATAGAAATAGTATGTTCTCTTTATTTGTTCATGGCTGCGATACTGATCCTATCTCCACCCTGCAAGCAACTTGTCCTGGACACTACCACAGGAAGGTTACTGGGACTTCTGATTCCTGATGGAGAGATCCTGACTGATACAGAAGCCAGATATCAGGGTGCTGATGCAGAGATTTCCAAGAGCCCAACGGTCTTTGCGGGCAGTTAACCTGTAGTCTATAGCAGGTGGCCCTGGGCAGTAATAGTCCCTACCCCGGATTGGCACATATGGTATCTCTATTAAAAAGCAATTCTTATTCCTTTTGTTAAAACCAGTATTAGTTGACTTTCATCTGCTTCTGGGAGTGTCACAACCCTGCAACTGGATCACTGAACCTCTCTCATTGGTCATCCAATGTAGCAGTCTCTTAAATGCCAATCAAGTAAAGAATTGGGATCTAAGCCACTAAACTCCAAGAGTTTCAAATTGAGAATATTTCAGTTTAGGACAGATTGGCTTCATTAGTTTGGTATTTACTAATCACATATAATAGTTGTCAAACATCGCCTGCGAGCCTCGCGTAGCAAGGGGAGCCGTTAAGGCACTAAGACTCGTAGCACTTAGGCTATGAGCGCCAAAGGCGCTCATTGCCTGCAATCAGTGAAGACAATTAAACACGCTAAGCGAGGCGAGCGAATCACACATTGAAACACGCAGGACTTAGCCACTAAACACTTACGAAACACGGTATCGCCTTAGGCTGCAAGCAGTTGAGGAACGTGGAACTTAGAAAAAAAAATTACGAGACCCGAAACTTAGAAAAAAAAAATACGAGATAGGGCCGACCTGCGCAAACCAAAAATACAACAAAAACATCACACACAGCATGGGGGAACAGCCAGAACTTCTGGGAGTGAGGTGGAACGCAAATTTAAGTCTATTTCGCAGAGTTTTGCCTAAATCGCCTAAGCGAGAGAAAAAATGGCCGCCCAAAAAAATGAAACTGAGGCTACATGACCCCGGACCGCGCAAAACTCTGCCAACCGCGTACCACTTTCACACAGGAACGTACGAGGTACTAAATACACTATTACAAAGGACGTCATTTTACAACACTAACTTGCAACTAATAATATTATGAATCTAAAAAATATAGATATATATATCTGTCTTTCTGATGAGCGCCGAAGGTGCTCAGAGGAGCAAAAGTACATGAGAGGAGAGGCTCGGAATGAGCACCGATGGCGCTCATTGCGAGCCATGCAATGAGCACCAAAGACGCTCAGCGAGAGGCTCGCAATGAGCACCGAAGGTCCTCAGAGTAGAAGAAGCTTTATATTGTGTGGCAAACAGCATTCCCATTGTTTCAAATTGTATTGCCCCGTCATTTTTGACGGGCAAGTCGCTAGTTGTATATAATGGATATGCACTGTATGCCAGAAATGGAAAGTGCTTGTAGATATATTGGGTTTAACAACGGGCTCAAACCTTGGTCTTTTTGAAACCTAGCAACATGTTTGTTGATGGCAAAATATGTACCATATTTTCCCAATTACATTTATTAAGATCACAATCTCATATAATGGAAAATTAAGGATTATATTCTTTTTTAAACACAACTGTTCTTGGACAGCTGACATGTTGGCAAGTGCTTTATGTAGACTATGCTGTTCGTTCCAACTTCTACAATACAGCTTTATAGCAAAACTATGAATACTAGACTCATATAAACCCTCATAAAATTTAAATAATGATTCGCTATTATTAGCAATGCAAGTATTTAAGTGACTTTTAAATAAGTGTAATTATTAGGTTTATTAGAAGTGTGTAATTCTGAATAATGTGCTTATTTTAGACATGTAGGGGGAATCCCCAATTCAGTATTAAGCATGTAAGCATATATTGAGAAATATGTATGTAAAGTAATATATTTATGTTGATGTTTGATAAAAAATATATGGAATCAAGAGAAAGTGCTTAAATTCACAAATGTAGACAGCATGGCCACATTTTTAGGATATCCCAGTTTGAGCACAGTGGACATGGCAGTGTCACATGTTATGTTGATTCACCAACCTTATAAAAGGGCACATTCACTCAAAAAGCTGAGTAAAACTGGCTATTTATTATACTAGCCATTATTCTATCTAATTCTTGAGATATATAAAAATGAAGACACCGGTATGTCCAAGGAAGATTTCACTTCCAGTGACTGCAGAAGTCTTTGGGCCTCATTCAATTTGCAGCTCGCAACTCCATCACAGTAAGCCAAATGCCTGTGATTGAGTTGCGTGCGCCTGTTGCTCTACTATTGTGATGCTATTCGATTGGCCGTGCCCGCTAGTTAGGGCCGATAGCAAAAATGTAGAAACCATTGCTGTATCATTTGCCAGCTTGAACATGTTACGGGAGCAAGCTGGTAGCTCCCAATGCAGAAACGGCCAATGGAAACAGAGATTGTCATCATGACCAACCTCCAAGCCCATAACTCGTAAGTGAAGGCCTTAGGACTTTGAAATCCAACCTCCATTTTCAAAGTCCTACGGGCTTCAACCTCCTTGCCCGTACGACTTTGAAGAAATGGAGGTTGGATTTCAAAGTCCTAGGGTTTAAGCCCGTAGGACTTCACATTGATTGCCGGGCTCGATATAAACTATAATTGAACATGAAATAAAGTACTGGAGAATGTTGCGCTATTAATTCTAAGACCTAACATCACTTTCACTCTTCAAAAAAGTACAGTATTGCTTTTTTATTTGTTTTTAAAGTGCTCCGATTTGTCATTAAGCACTTTGCGAGACCTCCTTGTTACCATTAACTTGTGGTTAGATATTTTCCATTTGCAGGCTTGACGGAGTACTTAGCGAGGGAGAATTGGAGCAATTGAATAGCGATTTGCGATTTTATCGTCCGTGACTCTTGCAGCCGTGAAATATCAAAGGCTTGGAGGGCATTAACTTGTGATTATACAAATCGCAATGAATCGCAGCTCAAAGCACGTAAGTCGATCGGAGCCCGCATACGGAAGTCAATTGAATATCAAAATAATTGAATGAGGGTTTTTATCTATCAGCACCAGTATGTAACTACCCTAATTTTCTACTTCCCACTGATCAAGATGTTTTCCACAGGAAGTGGGCTTTCTCAAGATTATTATAAATTTTTATGGAGTTCACCCCCCTATTAAATGTGTTATTTTCTTTATATATATATATATATATATATATATATATATATATATATATATTTATTTATATATATTTATATGTATTTATATATTTATTACTGTTTATATATATATATATATATATATATATATATATATATTACTGTGTATATATGTACTGTACATATATATATATATATATATATATATATTTATATATATATATATATATATATATATATCCTACCTAGTCTCTGTTACATTATATTACTGTTATATACTGTATATTGAACTTGAGAAATGCAAACAAAATGTCCCATTGGACATTGCCAAATGTCTCATGTGGGGAAAAAACAATTCCTTCATGACCCTGCAAACTGGCAATGAGGAAGTCTATTTCAGGAACAGAGTATTGCCAATAGTATAACATAGAAACAATTGTGAACTAAAAATGTCTTTATTCTGAATTGAAAATTCACTATTTTACAAACATTTGATATTCATTTATAATTTTTGACTTTGTTAATTTTTCACCATTTTATGCAGATTAAATTGTACGTAGAACTTCTATTTAACTGTAGTTGTATTTGATTTTCAAATAGTCTCCTTGGAATATTTTGTCTTGCCTCCAGGACACTTGCGCCTTTTGTATTATGGAGGTTAATTTGAAATCCTATTTTGGCCTTTACTGACATTTCTTAATTGTAGAATAAGTTTCTATTGTAATTTAACAGAAATATACTCAGATTAACCAATTAACATTTGGCATTCATAATATATAAGCATAAGACGTTATTTTCTTGGATAATTACTATGGGCCTCATTCTATTATCGGCTGTAAAACGGCCGCAAGGCTGCGATTCTCCCCTTACGGCCGGCCGTATATCTTGCAACCGGCCGTAAGCTCAGAAAACTTAAAACGCAAAAATAAATTAAAGCCTGCACTGCACAGCTCTGTAAATGCTAGGGATCATATTGGGGGACATGAGGATTAATAGCAACCCCCTCTCAAGCTTGCACATCAGCCCAAATCCGAGTTTACATTAACTGTTTATTTTCCGGCCGCAGCGTGGGCGGGTCTGAGGTGCTCCAAGCCCTCTGGACTTTTTACATGGATTTTTGACATAAATTAAAAAATATTTTTTTTTACGGATTTGAGTGTAGGGGAATGTTGTGCTATTTTTGCTAACACCTACAATCACTTTATAGTCTCCTCAGAGTGCAGGATGGCTTTATTTTGGCTTTATAATGTGCTTAATTGGTGCTAGCGGGACCTTTTTCCTGCAAGTAAGCTGCGGCTCGGTTTTAGCCTTGCAGAGAGGGTTCCCGGAGTAATAGAATAGCAACCGGGCTTTTCTTGTGGCCGAAACTCTTGCGGCCGTTTTAGATCAAAGGCTTTTCTCCGGCGCGAGCGGCCGCAAGGGATAGCAAGGCGCCGGCCGCAAGCCTGCCGGAATCCCCGGCCGGAGGGGAATAGAATACCCGAATAGCTTGCGGCCCCGCATCTCCTACAGCCGTTAATAGAATGAGGCCCTATATGTTTAACACAAGCAGAAGATCTTATAATGAAGATTTTTTTATTATTGTAAAGTCTACAGGATTTTTACACAAAATGCACAAAGTAAATATAGAATTGAACTATAAAAAAGGTTGTATTATATCATTCTTAAAAGAATAGTTTTTTTAACAAAATTAATTTAAGTTTTCTGTATGTTATTACGTTTTCTGTATGTTTGCTATAATGAGCCATTTTCAACGAACAAAAGACTCATGTTAACTATTCACCCAATCGTACTTGCCAAGATCTTATTATCGACAAAGTCTGAATTTTCTTTGATATGTTTATAGGAAATTTCATTAAATATAAAAGTTCTAATAGAAATTCCATGTTGTCAGCTTTTTCATCCTGTACATGCCAAACCTATAAACTATTTAGATATTGTTTTGTCAAAATATTACTGGAAATGAATTTAAGATAATTATAAATGTTTAAGTTATTATTCTCAATAAACATTAAAAAGGAGCTCTAAGCTACATTTCACAGGCAGTTAAAGGGATACCAAAACCCCATAATGTACAGTATGTCATAGAATATACATTTTTTTAGGAAGTTAACTGGGTTGTTTTCTATTTCCACTTAACCCAAAAGGTCATGGAAGGTGTTTAGAATGTAATGGAGCTGTCCAGCACTACATATGACATATATAATTGTCGTCATTGCGATTTGTCGGTAACGCTCGCAATTTGCTGCCTTGCACATGCGCTATGAGCGCCAAAGGCGGTCTTTGCGGGGCCCGTGATAAGCGGCGAAGGCTCTCATCGCGAGGCTTGAAGTTGCGGGTTTGCAGATGCCTGCAATTTAGCAGCAATTTTTTTTCAAGCCTGTAACTCGGAAGCCTTTGGGAGGCCGCCAAAAAATGCCAGAAAATTAGCTACCAACCTCACTTATAGGCTCCCTGCTTCCTCCTGAGGTGAGGTTGAAAGCTAATTTGCTTTTCAATTGGCGTCTTTTGGCGGCCTCCCAATGGCTGCCAAGTTATGGCCTTGAAAAAAATGGCGTATAAATGTTTTCAAGCCCGCAAGGCTTGGAGCACTAGCGATTTATGATTCCTGCCTTGAAAAAAGTTACAGGTTTAACCGCTGTGAGAGGAGCCAAAGAAAGATAGGAGAGGGTGGTAAAGAGACAAAGGGGAGGAAGAGAGGGTGAGACAAAGTGGAGGGAGATGGGGGGAAGAGACACGGGGGGAGATCAAGGGTAAAGAGACATAGGGGACAGAGAGGGGGGAAGAGACCCAGGGGAGGGAGTGGGAGGAAAGAGACACAGGGGAGTTACGGGGTTGCGCATGCACGTAATTTAGAGTGGGGGAGAGCCTCGCATTGTGTGGCAAACAACATTGCCAGGCTTCAAATGTTATTGCCGTCGCTAGTAATAGATGTATTTATGTCAATAAAATTACACTAGGTTTTACTAAACATTTGAAGATATATATATATATATATATATATATATATATATTTATTTATTTATGTATACATATATACAGTGCCTTGCAAAAGTATTCACCACCCTTTGCATTTTTCATGTTTTGTTGCCTTACAACCTGGAGTTAACATGGATTGTTTGAGGATTTTGCATCATTTAATTTACAGAACAGCCCACAACTTGGAAGATGTTTTTTTTTATTGTGAAGAAAACAACAAATAGGACAAAATAACAGAAAAAGTCAATGTACATAACTATTCACCCCCCTAAAGTCAATACTTTGTAGAGCCACCTTTTGCGGCAATCACAGCTCCAAGTCCTTTGGATAAGTCTCTATGAGCTTGCAACATCTTACCACTGGGATTTTTGCCCATTCCTACTTGCAAAACTGCTCCAGCTCCTTCAAGATGGATGGTTGTCTCTTGTGAACAGCAATCTTTAAGTCTGACCACAGATTTTCTATTGGATTGAGGTCTGAGCTTTGACTAGGCCATTCCAACACATTTACATGTTTCCACTTAAACCACTCAAGTGTTGCTTTAGCAGTGTGTTTGGGGTCATTGTCCTGCTGGAAGGTGAACCTCCGTCCTAGCCTCAAATCACACACAGAGTGGGACAGGTTTTGCTCAAGAATATCCCTGTATTTAGCACCATCCATCTTTCCCTCAACTCTGACCATTTTCCCAGTCCCGGCTGCTGAAAAACATCCCCACAGCATGATGCTTCCACCACCATGTTTCACTGTTGGGATGATGTTCTTTGGGTGATGTGATGTGTTGGCTTTGCGCCAGACATAGCATTTTCTTGCCCGGTCTGTGAGTTTTGGTGGACTGCCATCTCTTGGCAGGTTTGCTGTTGTGCCATGTTATTTCCATTTGGTTATGATAGATTTGATGGTGCTCATCAAAGATTTGGATATTTTTTTATAACCTAATCCTGACTTGTACTTCTCAACAACATTGTCCCTTACTTGTTTGAAGAGTTCCTTGGTCTTCATGGCAGTGTTTGGTTAGTGGTGCTTCTTGCTTAGGTGTTGCAGCCTCTGGGGCCTTTCAAAAAAGGTGTGTATATGTAATGACAGATCATGTGACACTTAGATTGCACACAGGTGGATATCATTTCACTAATTATGTGACTTCTGAAAGTAATTGGTTGCACCAGAGATTTTTATGGGCTTCATAACAAAGGGGGTGAATACATACGCACATGCCAATTTTCTGTTTTCTATTTCTAAAAAATAGTTTTATGTATATATTTTTCTCATTTCACTTCACCAACTAAGACTATTGTGTTCTGATCCATATCCATTGTATATCACATATAATAGTTGTCAAACTGGGAGACGTCGTCACGCTTTGCGAGGTGCGTACGGAGCTCATCACTTGTGAGCGTCGCAAAGCGAGACTTGACGTTAAAGCCCTTGATCCTTAGCACTTAGCCGCTGCGAGGCGAGCCGTTAACATACGAGACGCAGGACTTAGTAAAAAAAAGATACGAGACGCAAAAATGTACGAGATTAGTGGCCGAACAAAAAACCAGAAAAACACACTAAATACACCAAAAACATCACAGACAGCATGGGGCAACAGCCAGGACGTCTGTGAGTGAGGTGGAATGCAAATTTAACTTGATCTAGACGATTTTCGCCACCCGAAAATCGCCTAAGCGAGGGAAAAAATGGCAGCCGAAAAAAATGAAAATGAGGCTACACAACCCCGGACCATGCAAGACACTGCAAACCACGTAGCACACATCACACTACGACCTACAATATACACTATTACAAAAGCCGGAAAATGCTCACGAGACGCGTACCACATTAATAACATTACGACTATACAATGCCGCTTCACATAATAAACCAACGGCTTTACCTCGCGCACGCTGCATATTTAGAATGCACAGTTCCAACATTCATTACACTTTATAAGCAGGGCACTAACAATCACACTGTATATTGTATGTAGACGCAAAATACAAACAGATTGTTAGCCTATTGCTCGGTGCATATATCAATTATAAATATTTAAAGTATATAAATGTATTGCATGAATAATTAATTCTTAATTAATTAATTGAATAAATCATTCATTATTACATAACTACATATACATAGAAATATATATCTCTCTCAGAGGACCAAAAGTACACAACATGAGAGTCCTTCGTCGCTCATTGCGAGGCATGCGATGAGCACTGAAGGCGATCAGCGTAAGCCTCGCAATGAGCGCCAAAGGTCCTCACAGTACAAAACGCTTTCAATTATGCCTCAAACAGCATTCCCATGGCTTCAAATTTTCTTGCCCCGTAATTTTTGACGGGCAAGTCGCTAGTAGCAAATAATTAGTACATTATTGTTCACATTGGAACATCTGAAACAAGTTAAAAAACTTGTTTCATGCCCAGAATTGCGAAAAATACAGTTAATTACACTGCAGTCTGGGAACCTTAGCAGGGACATCCAAATGTGCCCACAAAGGCTTGTCTCTTGCAATCCATAACCATTTAAAATATGGCTTCCCTCAAGCATATGCCTGCTGTATAACACAGGATGAAGAACAACTAAGGTTGGATTATATACAAGCTAGGAATCCCACCCACGTACAGCTATTTCAATGTTACTGCCTCTCCTCAGCGTGGGGCTTGTTCTTTAGCTTGTGTAGTGGATTTTTTGAGGAGGTAGTTTATTATTATTATCTTTATTTGTAACGCGGCAACATATTCCGTAGCGTAGAACAAGGGTTAAGCATGAGGCAGAACAAAAATTGACACATAGCAAAGAATGTAGAGTTTACCACAACAATTATTTAATTTATGGCGGGCAAAAAAGCCATATAAGCCCTCCACCGTGCAGTAGTACAGCAAAAAATAGTATACAGTATTTGTGTTCACATTTGAACGTCCAAAACACTTGTTTCATGCCCAGAATTTCTGAGAAATACAGTTATTACACTGCATTCTGGGAACCATGGAAGGGACATGCAAATATATACAGTGGATATAACAAGTCTACACACCCCTGTTAAAATGTCAGGTTTCTGTGCTGTAAAAAAAATGAGACAAAGATAAATCCTTTCAGAACTTTTTCCACCTTTAATGTGACTTATAAACTGTACAACTCAATTGAAAAACAAACTGAAATCTTTTAGGTGGAGGTAAGAAAAAAAAAAGAAAAATGTGGTTGCATAAGTCTGCACACCCTCTTATAACTGGGGATGTAGCTGTGTTCAGAATTAAGCAATCACATTCCAAATTGTGTTAAATAGGAGTCAGCATACACCTGCCATCATTTAAAGTGCCTCTGATTAACCCCAAATAAAGTTCAGCTGCTCTAGTTGGTC
>CM050171.1:97180537-97293037 GCA_027410445.1 Discoglossus pictus | reverse complement strand
GACCCAGATTAGATAGCCTAGTTTGAGTTTATTAGTGGAGTTAAGGATGTGTATGCTTCTCTGAACAGGTGGTATTTCAGAAAATACTTGAATATTTGAAGACTAGGGGACAGCTAATCAAGAGTGCTATGGAATTACGAAAGTAGAAGTCTTGTTGGTTAGCATGGGAGGGAGCAATGATGAATGATGAGAAGCATACATCATGGGCAGAGGAGGCAATGTCATCTTAATATGCAGAATTATTAAGGAGAATAGTATCTAATATTTTTAAAGGATACCTACATCAGTCCACACCTTCTGTCAATATTAAAGATTTTTGTTCCTCATATGTAATATTCCTTGTATGGGTACAAGCTCATAATATCCTAAAGATGGTCTTATGGACTAGGCTTATGCTTTAACTTAGTTGTTCCAAACCCTCTTGCCAAGGCCTGCCAGAGAGGTTGTGATTTAGGTTTAACACTGTGATAATACAGGTGAGGCAATTAGAAACCTGTTGAATACTAATTGTCTCACCTGTGTTTAATCCAGCCAATATCGTTTAGTGGAGCTTGAGGAGAGGTTTGACAACCACTACCCTAGACACAATGCAATTTGCAAGACGTCTGGATTTGATGGGCAATAGTTTTGGTCCCTGTATTTAACACAATAATCTGATCCCAAAATGTGTTGAATTATTGTGATAAAAGAAACACTTGGCAACCCCAGTGGAGTAGCAACGAGAGTTAGCGATAAGTGGGATTAATGAGGCCAGATGAGGGCTATAGAGGATGGTTCAGAGGGACAAAGAAAGAGAGAGAAAAGAGACAGCAGGTAGAGAAAGAAGAGCAAAAGATAGTAGATGAAGGAGTAAATACTTTTTTTATTACACTTTTATTTAAAGAGACACAGGTATTATAGAGACACAGGTATTACAGAAAATATCATATATCAGGGCAGATACAATACACTTATCTAATGTATTAAACAGAAAACACACCTAATACACCTTACCCATTTATTACATTTCTTATTTCAACATTGAATCTGTGTCATGGTATCATTTTTTCTTTTTTTTTCTTTAAGAATTTTAAACTCTTAACCTTTATACAATATATAGTAACAAAAATAAGAAGAAAAGGAAAAAGAAGAAAAACATTTTAACAAATTGATAAACATTCTGATAATTATCTTCCATAAAGAAGGGTATTGTGTGTAATTATGATCCTTAGGATTTATTTTTGGGTTCTTTGTTACTTTTGTCTGTTTATCCATGGTGATCATTTTTTATTATGTAATGACAAACAGTTTTCCAAAGAGTAAGTCAATATCTCTAAGTATGCACTTCATCAATTTTAGTATATAAGTGCCAAAAAAAGTTGACTTTCGGTTTATTGCAATAATGAAGTTTAATAATGCCAAAAATGGTTGAGAATAGTTTTATGTTGGGGAAACAAAGAAACAAAGAAAAGTAAGTGTAGGAGTTGAATGACTGACAGTAATAAGGAGTGCTGTTTGGTGCTGATACTAACATCAGATCCAGGAACTATAATATCTGCTACTGAGCTAGAAATTGTTTCCTCTCTCATATATTCCCTCTTCTATGCCTATAACACAAATCACTCCTCATTACTGTCAGTCTCGTCTAGATTTTCTAGAAATTAGTTCAATATGTGAGTTTAACTTACAGTACAAATCCCTTAATAGAGCTCCAAATACTCCCCAAATTGCTTTCTCTCACTCTTGCCTGAGGGACATTTTCGTGCTATATCCTCTCTATAGAATACCTTTCCTTGTTCTGACCATTGTATTTAAGAGTGTTATAAACCAGTAGAGGAATTACCAGCAAATTAAGAGTGATGACTTGAGTTGATGTAATTGGCAGTGATATTCAATATGGAGCGGGGACAGGATATAGGAGTGAGGCTAACACAGTCGTCAGACATGAGTGAAATAATCTTTATGCTCCTTCTAGATTTTCCCTAACTCCAGTCCTTGAGTACTAGAGCCAATCCACATCATATGCCCATTGATCAGGATATTCCTATGTGCGCGCACATAATTAAATCAAAATGACTGAGCCACTGATTGTTCCAACTTTTCTTAAACAAGATATCCCTAAAAGCCAAAATAATAGTTGTTCTCCATAAGTGGATTTGGACAATCCTGCTTTAGATTGTAAGCTAGTTGGGACAGGGACCGCATTGTACTGTGCATTTGTATGTGTATTTCTGTTAGTTTTCCCCCATTTTCCAACAATGTTAAACGTGTTGATACTTCACATATAAGATGCCAAGAACAAATGTATAATAACACCAATGAAAACGACAGATTAGTAGAACGAAGCACACTTTTACTTTTGAAAGCAATGAATTATAAATGAGGCATATCTACACAAACAGAAACCCGGCAATTTTTTATGTGTAGATACTTCAGTAATTTATCATCTACAATAATCGCGTTCTTAAGGGCTTGTTGGCCTCAGGAGGTTATTGCATGTGAGACCTCATTACCAACTTAAAATTAGTTGTAACATTTGGTATTGCAAAATTTGAGGAGGAGTTATGGTAATTATAATCTGATTCATTTTAATATGTTTAGGATGAATAACCACTTCACATTAAGTCTGCATATAACTGCACTGCAATTAAAGCAATCAAACTTGGACTGTGCTATTTCTATTAATTACAGAATCTAATTGTAAAATGCAACACAAAACAATGTAGATATTTCTAAAAACTGATACATTTAAATGGAATTTGAAGGTTCTCTGTTTCTAATATTAAAATAAACTACATAAGTGTATATTTGCATATTTAAACATAATTTTATTAAAAAGTGCATAAAAGCTCAATTTTTACTTACTGAAACATTCCAAACAGTCCATGCAAAGATCCACCCTCTGTAGCTCATGTATACAATGTTTCTATAGTACTAGATGTACTTGCCAATGACAGGCTGTCTCTCAGCCTCAATTTAGTAACATTCTGCTGAGACATGGTCTGTGATTGGCTAGTAAATCTAAGTACTATAGATACTTTGTATACATGAACTATGAAGTGGATCTTTACAGCTTTTAAAGTTCTGTTTTAATTAATGTCTGATAGGTTGTGATGTACACAATATAGACCAAGTCATGATAAAATCAGATATTGTGCCAGGGTAAAATGCTAGAATCCCTGGGCAGCCTCGTTATTCCTATGTTACTGCTTGAGCTTATACATTAAGATTTGACAATTTCAGGAATTTTACAATACTTCAACATTTAGTACATATGCCTATTAATTACAGTTGTGAATGGCTTTAGAGGACCACAGTACTTTGAGAAAAAAACTCAATTGAAACATGTAACCAGCTAAGACTAATCTAGGATCATCAAATCAACTTTAGACAAAATCTTCATTTTAGTATATTTTTTTTTCTTTAAGGTATGAGGGGGGGGGGGGGGGTAACAGAGCACAGCAATAGTAATTTGCATGTTTATTTGCAGCTGTGTTTGTGCATGTACGTGAAGAGACGTAGAGAGACATTGACTACATAACCCAGGCTGCTTTGCAACTCAGCAACCCCAGAGTATGATACAAATGTATCAGTTGACCTCTGCTTTCTCCTGATTGGCCAAAACGAATTATAAATATTATGCTAATCTTAGCAGGGATTTTCTGGGGTGTCAACTAACAAAAGCTGCAAGAAAAGATTTAGCAAAAATCAGGGTGAGTTTGTAAATCTTTATTTTGGTATTTTTTCATGCAAAACGTGTTTGCATAAACTACTGATTCTCTTCTATGAGATGCATTCATAATCCACGAAACTTAGATATGCCTTTAAGATAAACTTCCCTTTAATAAAGGTATTTTTTGAACAAAGCAGATGTTACAAATATGGTATAATTTAACACTATAGGTAATAACAAGCACTTATCATTTGGATGTTATTTAAAAAATAATTTTCTTAAAGGAAATTTGCAATAACTTTTGTAATTTTACCTCTCATTCTGCATTTTTAGTACACCCACTAAACAGGGAATTATATATATTTTTTTCTAATGGTTTTCATCATCAAGTCATGTGAAATTGAAAAGACTGGGCATGCGAGAGAAACCATACAGCCAGAGTCCCAGGGGGGAAGTAGCAATAATTGCCCATTAGAAAGCGATATTAGACCATGCTTACTGGGTGGATCAGAAAGGCTGATTAACAGGTAGAAAAATTTGAAAACTTTGATGTAAGTGATAAGAAAATGCAGATTTTTTTTTATAAATAACATTCAACTAATAAAGTACTTAACTTGGACCTTTCCTGTTGGCTGGACGCAATATTGGCCACTAGGTAGTGCAGCCGCTTAGTCAGTGAATTTCTTAGGGCGTAGAGTTAGGTATTAGGGCTAGGTGTTACGGTTAGGTGTTGGGGTTAGGGGTTAGTATTAGGTGTTGGGGTTAAGGTTAGGCGGTAGGAGTTAGGTGTTATGGTTTGGGTTAGGGTTAGGGAGTAGGGGTTTGGGTTAGGTGTTAGGGTTTGGGTTAGGGTTAGGTGTTAGGGTTAGGTGTTAGGGTTTGGGTTAGGTGTTAGGTTTATGTGTTAGGGTTTGGGTTAGGTGTTGGCATTAGGGGGAAGGGGTTTGTGTTAGGGTTAGATGTTGGCGTTAAGGGGAAGGGGTTTGGGTTAGGTTTTAGGGTTAGGTGTTGGCATTAGGGGGTAGGGGTTTGGGTTAGGTGTTAGGGTTTGGGTTAGGGTTATGTGTTAGGGTTTGGGTTAGGTGTTAGGGTTACGTGTTAGGGTTTGGTTTAGGTGTTGGCATTAGGGGGAAGGGGTTTGTATTTGGGTTAGGGTTAGGTTGTTGGCATTAGGGGGTAGGGGTTTGGGTTAGGTGTTAGGGTTTGGGTTAGGGTTATGTGTCAGGGTTAGGTGTTAGGGTTTGGGTTAGGTGTTGGGGTTAGAGGGTAGAGGTTTGGTTAGGTGTTAGGGTTATGTGTTAGGGTTTGGATTAGGGTTAGGATTAAGTGTTCGCATTAGGGGGAAGGGGTTGGGGTTAGGGTGTAGGGGTTTGGGTTAGGTGTTAGGGTTTGGGTTAGGTTATGTGTTAGGGTTTGGGTTAGGTATTAGGGTTACGTGTTAGGGTTTGGGTTAGGTGTTGGCATTAGGGGGAAGGGGTTTGTATTTGGGTTAGGTGTTGGCGTTAAGGGGAAGGGGTTTGGGTTAGGTGTTGGTGTTAGGGGGTAGGGGTTTGGGTTAGGTGTTAGAGCTCAGGGTACAGGCAGATTATTAGCTTTACACTGACATGTCGGACGCTCCACCAATTGGCTGATATTGCGGCCAGCCAAAAGGGAAAATTCCATAACTTAATTAACTAATGATTTAATTTATACAATATTTAAGCCGCCACCTAAATAATACATTGTAGAAGAAACCTCACTTGTAGCTGAATATCCCTGCAATAGAATATACTGAAGACAGCAGACTTGTATTTGTCATTAACTTCATATCACAACGTACAATGTTATTATTACTATGCAAATGTAAATCTAGGGAATGATAAATGTGTTACATTTTTAACCAGCAAACTATGACTGTGAAGTATGGTTTGAGTATTTAGTAGCTTCATTTTATGTCTCTCTTGTAAATAATGCATAAAGTATGTAGATGCTGTCAAAATATGATTAAACCATTAGCTTTATAGTTTTCATAGTTAAGAATGTATTCAGAATGTACCTCATAATAACTCATTCTTAAATGCAAAGGCCATTATGAAATATCCCTTATTCAAGTGAATATTGTGATGTGACATAATGATTTTGCTTAAAACCAAGTTAAATGAGGAGTAAAATTAAACAATATTGCATGAATTGTGTTTGACTAATTTCTTGTCACATTATATTAGCCAACCTTTCAAAATGTGTATTAATGACAAATAGTGTAAGTCTGTCAGTACTTTATTCAATTGTACGAGTCCCCCTAAGTCATTAGCTTTTAAAAGATTCATTTTATTTGCAGATTGTATAGCCACTGGCGTTTTTATGACACATTTTTGCTTATAATGACTTTTCATTGAAATTGAATGCATTTAAAAATATACTGTTGTCTTTTGTATCAAACTAATGTTTACTGATACTATAAAATAGGGGATATATATAATAGAAAACACCTAAATGATATTGTATATGTTCTCAGACTGCTGTGTACATTTATATTTGATTAAATAAACTGTTTCATAAGTGGAGCAAAAGGAAATTGCTTTTAATTACACACTATACATGAATGCAAAAAAGTAACAGCGAGTAGGTTTTTAAAATGTATTTATTTACTTATAAGTATAATGTAACTGTGGGATGCCTGGTGGTCCAGTGGTTAGGATTCGGTGCTTTCACTGCTGTGACCTGGGTTTGATTCCAGTCAGGGAACCAAGAGGTCACACCACCCTGAAGCCATGGGAATACCAGGAGCTGTATGTTGTGGTCTACTGGAGAGGGAACTGGCAACCCACTCCAGTATCTCTGCCATGAAAACCGAGTGGATCAGCGTGACCATGGATATAAAGTTGTGCTTGGTGTGTTATGGTCCGTGAAGGTCATAGAGAGTCAGACATGACTGAACGACCTTAGTTACTGACACTGTCTGAGCCCGTGATTAGGAAACCGCATGGTTAATAGATTTTTCCATGGTAAGAGTCTATAGAGTACAAGACTGGTCAGCAGGGCTGTTGACATAGGGAGCATTTTTGTCAGGGCCCCCCCCTGGAAGGGGGTCTCATGTTGACAGGCATTTATATTTTGTGCTATTATCAGAGTATTGAGGAACATAGTTTCTAAGCTCCTGGGACTGACACACTAGCCCCTCTGGCTTTGTCCTGTTCCTGTGAGCAGAGAGAGTGAAAAGTATTTTTATCATTTTAATTTCTGCAAGGATGTTGTGTATTCTGCGACTTTAATTAATAAGTGCAAGGACGCACTTCACTGTGATTTGGGATATGGGACAAGTATGCACAGTAATGTGCAGATGCATGATGAATATATATATACTAGCGACTTGCCCCCGTCAAAAATGACGGGGCAATACAATTGTATTTGTTTGCCACAGACAGTAAGTGTTTTGGTCGTCTGGGATCCTTCGGCGCTCATTGCGAGCCTCTTGGTTGGAGTATTTTTTGTTATCAGAGGCGCTTCTGCTGTCATTGTAAGGTCGGCGCTGATCTCCTTTTTGTGCTTATTGCAAGCCTCTCCCCTGGTGTAGTTTGTGTCCTATGAGCACCGTTGGCGCTCCTTGTGAGGAGCGCAGTGAACGGCTTTGGCGTTTATTTGCGATAGTGTTTTTTTGTTTTTTTTTATATGTAGGTTTTTATGATAATGAATGAATTAATAAAATAATAAATTAATATACTTTACCTGACAATCTGTTTTGATGTTCCTGCAGCATTCAATGTAGATTTGCACTGTTGTGGAGCTGAGGTGTAAGTGTCAGCAATGTGTGCAGTGTGTAGTGTAAATAGGCTGCGTGCGCGAGGGGAAGCCGTTAGTGTAGCTGTGTACTTTCGCTTTCTGTCAGTTAGTGTTGTAAAATGGCGGCGAATGTGTATGTGTTACGCGGGTGTGGATGACTTAGCGTCCTTTTTAATAGTGTATCTTGTACCTCGTACATGTTTTTGTAAAAGTCGTATGTGCTTGGTGGTGTTTTGCTTCTTTAGGGGTCGTGTAGCCTCGTTTTTGGTTTTTTTGGCAGACATTTTTTCTCCCGCTTAGGGGATTTTCGAGTGTCCAAACTCGTTAAATTGGACTTAAATTGAGGTGAAACCTCACTTCCAGACGTCCTGGGTGTCCCCCTTGCTGTGGGTAAGTTTTTTTTTTTTTGTGTGTGTATTTAGTGTGTTTTTACTGTTTTCTGCGGTTCGGCCAATAAGGTCGTATTTTTGAGAGTACGTAATGGCTCGTATTTTTTTGTGTAAGTCCGTATTTTGTCATTGCGTGTTAGAGTTTTTTTTTCAAAGTCCGCATGTGTGGCTGTTTGTAACCGCGTGTGAGGTGCCGTAGAGCCTCCAACTCCGTAAATGTGGCCCCTCGCTTTGCGAAAATCTGCATTTGCGGCCAGAACTGTGGCCCTCGTTTTGTGAGGGACGCAGTTCTTGCGAGCTCGCTTCATGAGCTTTCAAAGCATGACGACGTTTGCGTTGTTTGACATCTATTATATGTGAGATATATATATATATTCATATATATATATTAGTTTCGATTTTAAGTCTCAGAGTTTTCAATCTTGCATGGCGCTTGGGGAAAGCTCTATGGACACCGGATTCTAAGCTCAGACAGGGCCCTCCACTCTTTGCAATGTGTTAATACTGAATATGTATTTGCCTGGAAATTACCTTATGTATAGCGCTACAGAATATGTTGGCGCGTTACAAATTAACTATAATAATAATTAGTTATATATTATATATTAGTGATGCAAGGATGAACTATAGTTCCCAAGTCTATGAAATATAGTCATTTAATCAATTAAAATATATCACTTATATTTGTGCAGTTAACATAAAGGCTGACTATACGTATTGAGGAAATGGGTGTGCATCAAGGTGGGGCTCTCTGGCTAGTTCATTTGTACTGGGCCCCAAGATGTGTGATGGCGGCGCTGCTGGTCAGTGACCAATCTATGCGTGCAGCGCATTCATATAATGTGAGATTAGCTTTTTTGATATTGATTCAACTTTATAAATGTGACTCAGGGGATTCATATTTATACATTAATTTAATAAGAAGCCAAAAAGTTTGTTAATTACTAAGCATTACATGGGGCGCTATGTTCTTTCACGTGCCGTATTCCCTATGGGGAAAATTATCATGGTAGCATATTGCCCAGCCCATGTGATAAGCTAGCAAATCTCATCAAAGGTCTCTAAAGCTCTAGCAATCTACTATGCCAGTGTACCCTAAACTAATTTAGCTATAAAACCCTCTTTAGAAAAAAATCAACAAATTTTGAATTTGTAACATTTATATGCAATTATTTTTTTACTGTGAAGCTGCATTTTCTTTTCTGAGCAGATTATGTTTGATGCTTTCTCATCTATTATATCATTAGTTTTCCATTAGTCGACGTTGAAAGCACTGGCAGTTTTAGCTGCCACATTCCAACTCTGCAATCCTAGCTTGGTGTCCCGCTTCAGGTAGTAGATCAGCAGAAACCAAATGGTAGATTCCACTGCTACATAATTGCATATAAAAGAACAAATGAAGTGCTATATTTTTCTTAATTACATTCTAAAAGCATCTGCAATTATTTAAGTGTAGTTTTTCAAAATAGCACCGTATTGGCCCGAATATAAGTGAAATGCTAGGAGAAAAAAAAAAAAAGATAATATCCGAATATAAGCTGCAACTTACCTATGATAACTTCTGTTGCGGATTACAGGCTGAAAATCGTAGATCGCAAACCGCTATTCAATTGCTGCAATTCCGCAGGCACTCACACCCGGAAACGGCAAATGTAAAAGAAAATCCTACGGGTTCCAAATAGGACCCGCAAATGGGGTAAATGTAGCACCGTAAATGCAAATTAAAAATCAATACTGCACTGTGAAATACAGGGAAAGCTATAAATGACATTAAAATGAATTGAGCGACAGTCTCAAGCCCGCAAATCGTCAATCATCTTTTTATGGTTTCGAATATAAGCCACACCTGTAATTTCCAAGCTCGGAAATCGGAAAAAAAGTGCAGCTTATATTCGGGCAAATACAGTATATACTGTATTAGATACGGGACAACAAATATCTTTTAATCGACTATCCACAATCCCAATCTTGCTATAAATATTTTGACGGTAATAGGCGACCTGAAAAGCTGAAACCTGTATGATACTGATAGTCCAGCATTAGTATAGATAATAAAATAAACACACAACAATTCCTATTTATATCCATTGCAAATGCACACTGACTGCTTTTATATTGCAGTTTTAGGTGCCATATTCCCATTGTGCAATTAGAAGCTTCATTTAATTTCAATTAACGGCCGTGAAATGCCGCAATGCTGCAATTCCTTGCAGCCATCTTACAGCCCTGTGTAGCGCCACTACTGCTACCCTGCTATTCATGGACGGCGCCGCAAGGATATCCCCCTTACGTCCAGCCGCAAATCATGCAATCGGCCGCAAGCGTTTCCTGCGCACCCGTAAATCGTGTTTTAAGCCCGCAAAGTTGGAAAACTGTAAATGCAAATATAAATTCAAGATAGCACTGTAAAGCTCTGTAAATGCTAGGCATCATAATGGGGGGGCATGAGGATTAATAGCAACACCCTCTCAAGCTTGCACATCAGCCCAAATCCGATATTTCATTTACTGTTTATTTTCCGTCCCAAGTCCCGCGGGCTCGTCCTTGTTAAAACCCGTACGGGTTCGGAGGTTGAAGGCCGCAAACTCAAAGCATTGTAGAAGCCAATATATATTCAATTCGGACTGTAAATGATGGGGAACATAATGGGGGGGCATGAGGATTAATAGCAAAACATAGCTTGCACATCTCAAGCTTGCACATCGCCAAATTATAATCTTTAATTTTAGGTTTAAAATCCGTCCAAGTCCCACGGGCTTCAATGACCAAGCCCGTAGCTCGTTATTCAAGCCTGTGCTGCCTTGGAGGGTGAATGTCCTCCAAGCCCGTAGCTTCTTATTAAAGCCTCGTTATTCAACCCGTGCGGGCTTGCATGATAGATAGAACACAAAGATTGAACATAAAAATTAAATGTCTTTATTTGCAGATTTGAGAGTAGGGGAATGCTGAGCTATTAATTCTAAAACCAAACATCACTTTCACTTTTAATAAAAGTACAGGATGGCTTTTCTATGCTATGACTTGTAAGTAAGCCCTTTTTGACCCGTGGGTCTATTTTACCCATTTACGGACTTGACAGAGGCTAATCCCGCAGCCTTTGCGGGTCTGAGGTGCTCCAAGCCTGTGGGACTCTGGACACGGAAATTGAACATGAATTACAATAAAAATGATTTTAGATTTGAGTGTAGGGGAATGTTGTGCTATGAATTCTAACACCTCCAATCACTTTATCATCTCATCAGAGTGCAGGATGGCTTTATTATGTGCTTTATTGGTGCTCCGATTTGTAAGTAAGAGCCTTGCGGGACCTTTTTGGTGTAAGTAAGCTGCGGCTTGGTTTTAGCTAATTACGGCCTTGACGAAAGGGTTCACGTAGCATTTGAATAGCGACCTTGGCTTTCTTGCGACCAAAACTCTTGCGGCTGTGTAAGGTCAAAGGCTATCCTGCTGCGCGGGCGGCTGCAAGGGATAACAGGGCGCCGGCCGCAAGCCTGCTAGAGCCCTCGGCCGCAAGGGAATAGAATACGGAAGTAGCCTGCGGCCGGTCCTTGCAGCCACGCATCTCCTACGGTCGTTAATTGAATGAGGCGCATAGTCTCCCCCCACCTCATGAAGTAAATCAACAGAAACCAAATTACAGATTCCGCTGTTGCATGAAAAAAGTAACAGATTAAAGGCTATATTATTATTTTTATCATTCTATAAACATCTACCTGTTTTAAGTATAGTTCATCAAAATACTATATATTAAAAATAGTACAATGATATTTTAACAAGCTATCTGCGAACACAAACTGAATATAAATATTTTTATTCCAGTCACTTGCCCATCAAATGACAGCATAATATTGTGTTAGAAATTGTGTCTGTCTGTTTGTGCGCCCTCTCTCTGTGTACACTATGTCTCTCTTTGCACCCTCTCTCTTTGTACCCTGTGCTTCTCTCTGTGCGCCCTCTCTCTGTGTAGCCTGTGTCTCCCTGTGCGCCCTCTCTCTGTGTACCCTGTGTCTCTCTCTGTGTGCCCTCTCTCTCTCTGCATCCTCTCTCTCTCTGCGTCCTCTCTCTCTCTCTTTGCTCACTCTCTCCTTCTCTCTCTGTCACTCTCCTGCCTTCTATCCCTACCTCCCTTCTTCTCTCTCGCCCCTCCCTCTCCTTCTCACTCTCTCTCCCCCTCCTTCCTTCTTTCTCTCCTTCTCTCTCTCCCTCTCCTTCTCTCTCTCTCCTTCTATCTCTCCTTCTTTCTCTCTCTCTTCCACTCCTTCTCTCTCCCTCTCGCTCTCCTTCTCTCTCCCTCTCCTTTTCTCTTACTCCTTCTCTCTCTCTCTCCCTCTCTATCACTCTCTCTTCTTCTCTCTCTCCCCCTCCCTCTCCTTCTCACTCTCTCTCCCCTCCTTCCTTCTTTATCTCCTCTCTCTCTCCCTCTCCTTCTCTCTATCTCCTTCTCTCTCTCCTTCTTTCTCTCTCTCTCTCTTCCACTCCTTCTCTCTCCCTCTCGCTCTCCTTCTCTCTCCTTATCCTTTTCTCTTCCTCCTTCTCTCTCTCTCCCTCTCTATTACTCTCTCTCCTTCTCTCTCTCTCCTTCTCCTTTTCTCTTCCTCCTTCTCTCTCTCTCCCTCTCTATCACTCTCTCTCATTCTCTCTCTCTCCTTCTCTCTCTCCCCTTCTCTCTCCCTCTCTCTCCCTCTCATTCTCACTCTCCTTCCCTCTCCCTCTCCTTCTCTCTCCCTCTCTCGCTCTCTCTTTCTCCCTCTCTCGCTCTCTCTCTCCTCTCTCTCTGTCTTTCTTTCTCTCCTTCCCCCCTTCCCCACTCCATCCTTCTCTCTCATTCCCTCTTTCTCTCTCCTTCCCTCCTTCTCTTTCCTTCCCTCTCCTTTTCTCCTCTCTACCTCTCTCCCCCCCTTCGGCGCCCATTGCGCGACTCGCAATGCGCAGCTTACAATTTTCCGAGCGCTACTCACAAACTCGCAGTACGACAACTATATTAGTGATTAATATGTGCTATCTTGAGAAACTGAATGCCATATGTAGCCTATCATGCAAAACCAATTGTCCTCCACTTGTATAGATAATAAAATAAACTTTGTGCAATGGATAACTAGACCCATTGAAACCCCATTTTGACTATGCAATTTTCCATGGACAAATGGTCAAATGCCAAACTGGTCAAAATCTCTAAAATAATGAATTTGATAAAAAAAACAATTGGTTATAATGTCTTAGCATTTGTATTTTTTCCTCATTCCAAAAGAAAGCAATACAATTTAGAACAATTATAAATTATCATTAAAAATATAACAAAGTTTATGTAGCTGCAAACCTTTTTTAGTGTAATAATAAAAGAAACTCAATATATTCCGAGTGGTTCTGAAATTTTATGTGAAGGGGATATCAAAAATTATTACTTTAAGAAGACGATGTGTAATGTCTTTCAAATAATGTTTGCATTTGGTACTGAGAAGCTCTGGTTGACCTTTACAAAAGAACAGAGATAACCCCTATACTATGATACCAAGACTTTGCTGATCATATGAAGGGATTTAAAAAGCTGTGAAATATAACAGTCCTTAAAACCATGTACAAAGTAATAAAACTGATGAAGTATGAAACAAACATCATGTTGCTATCTATGCCTTTTTCCAAAATGTCTGCAATATGATTTGGATTTTACAGGCTTTGCAAGTCGAGCTTTATATATATTTTTTACGGATGCCATAGCCTCTTTCTATAATAATGTTGCAATATTTTCAGTTCAATTAAAAGAGTGTACTTGAAAGCCAACCGGATAAAAAACAAGAGAAATGACAAAATTGAGACATGACTATTTTCTAAGACGGTGGTGTGCAATATTTAATGTTTTTACACTTACGTTCGGAAAATTGTGAATTTTGGAGCGCTATAAAAAATATTACTTAGTTTCTCTAAAAAATATTATCAGTGCTTGTATACTGTGAAAAGAACTAATATATTTTATAGAGGCACAAAAAAGAAGGAATTAAGAGATGGAGTTCAAGATAACAAACATACCTAACACTTACTTACTGTGCCTACTGTATATGAATAAGATTCCTTGTGAGGTTTGTGTTTCTGAGCCTATAGCTAACACATAAAATTTGATGGCAGATAAGAAGCGCTTGGCCCGGCTACTCTGACCATTTCCCCATGAGGTTTAAAACCTCAGACCAAATATGATCCTCGGCTTTACTTTATCTTCAGAATAAGCTTACGCCTCCCCAAAGCAGTTTTGAATTCCCTGACTGTATTAGTCTCCTCTGCTGGGAGGTTATGCTAGGCATCCACTAACTTCTTGTGGAATTGTAGGTACTCATATATAATAATAATGTTAAACATTAAAGGGATAGCGCAGGCATAACTGTTTAAAAGTCCCCAAGATTTATGTCTTGTTTGCCAACCGCATACAGTAATATGTTATGGTGAATGTCAGGAGGAAGGAAAGCCAAATGGCAACAAGCAAGCATAAGGAAGTTATAATATATATAATTAAATGGAGGCTAATTGGGCTTTTATATTGCAACATTGTTGCATTATGGAAGCCCAATTAGCCTCCTTCTCTGATTTTATATATATTACTAGTGAATTGCCCTTCAAATAATGAAGGCAATACAATTTTAAGCCTGGGAATGTTGTTTGCCACACAATGTGAGGCTTTTGCTCCTCGGAGTACCTTCGGCGCTCATCGAGAGCCCAGCACAGAGAGCCAACAGAGCTCATTGCAGCGGGTCCCACGTGCTGCAGGCGTCAACGGCTAGCTTTACGAGGCTCGCAAAGCGTGACCAACGCCCCGTATATCCACAACTATTATATGTGATATATAGTAATTGAGGTTGAAAAAAGACTTTTAGCCCATCAAGTTCAACCTTTTAAGATCTCTTCTAACCTGCTATATGCAGATTAATTGTTAATTGATCCAGTGTAAGGCAAACATAAAAAAATAAAAAAAGTGAAACTTTGCCAATTGTCTCAAAAGGAAAAAAAATTGTTTGCCTTTGCAGCTGCTGCTTGCACTCCCAAATCCCTTTCAATATCTGATACCCCTAGATTTGCTTTATTATGTTTATAATTTCAGATGCATAACCTTACATTTATTCATATTAAATCTCATCTGCCATTTAATTGCCCATTTCTCTAATTTATGCTAATCCCTTTGGAGGGAAAGTACATCATTTTCTGATTGAATTACCTTGCACAACTTTGTGCCACCAGCAAATATGGAGACACTACTTTTCACTACTTCTAAGTTGTTAATACATTTGTTAAAATGGAGAGAAACTAATACTGAACCATGAGGAACCCCATTTACCACATTAGTCCAATCTGAGTATATTCCATTTACAACAACCCTTTGCTTCCTTTCTTTTAGCCAGCTCTCAATCCATGAGCAGATATTTACTGCAATTCCTGTATCCTTTAGTTTGCACAATAGTCTCCCATGTGGCACTGTATCAAAAGCCTTTGCAAAATCTAGAAAGACTGCATCTACTGAGTTGCCACACACATACACACACACATATATATGTATAATGCTTCCCTGGCCCATGCTCCACCAGAACTTACCCCTCATGTGGTCTTTATAGTTAGATGCGGGGGAGTTCATTTCTGGTTCAGTGGTAACTATGCCTCCCCTGCTGGCGTTTCCTCTTGCCGAGGCAGGGGATCCTAAATGGTGTTGCACACAAAACTTAAAATAAAAAAATATGATACAAAAAAAAAATTGGACCCCTCAGAGGTAAGCCCCAGTGCATCGCACCACCTGCAAAAGTGGAAGCTCCACCCATGTCTTTGCCCCTTAATTATTGTTTCTATGCATGATCTATGGTAGCTAAACATTTTCTCTCACATTTGTTACCTGACACATCTCCACTGAGTGTTGTCACAATGCACACATAAAAATAAAAGTTAGTGGGTGGAGATTGAATGCAACATCTTGCCAGGCTGTCAGCCTCTTCTAAATAAGTGTTTAAATATTATGCTTTTTAAATTAAATTACATTGGCAAAACAAGTTATTTTATTTGCTTTAAAAAATAAAATCTCCTATAAGACCCAGTGTGTACATATTTTCTGAATGATTGCACTTATTAACATTTACTGCAGACAATAAACAAGCTAAAAGTATGAGGTGGCTGTTAATGAAGTTGTGTTTATAATTGAATTAGAAGTATACCATTTGCTGATTGATGATTTACTAGTGGTGATGTGAGTTTTTCTGCGGCCAGAGGTTGTGTTTCAACCTTTATTTCTGGTTGCATATACACCCACACGGCTCTCCTGTGCACAGCTGTACAGGGAAGTTATTAAACAAAGAATATTTATTGGTTAGGCTTACCAAGAAAGTATGGATTCTTATATATGGATTCTTATATAGTTCTCTAAGGGCACACAAGATAAGGCTAAGCTGCAGCTTCTTATTACAGACAAGATCACAGATCAATCATATGAGGCTCTATGTCATAGGAAAGAGGTATCCAAATTCTGAGTGTAAGCAAAAGCTATCCGTAATTCTGAGAGTAGCCTCAAGTCACTGCATCTCCTGTTTGTGTGAATATAGCATCCTCATTTAATGACTGGCTTACTGAGTAACCAATTGAATGCCAGTGTTTATAAATAAGAGTAATTGATCTAAAATAATCTTTGATATTTGTCACCTTTAGGACCAGTGGTGCATTTTTGCCTAGACCCACTAGGCCCAGGCCTAGGGCAGCATGTTTTCAGAGGGCAGCAGACTGCCTGAGGATGCAGTGCAGTACATTAAAATATATTTTTATATGCACAGAAATGTTTATATGCAGTGATATTTCTGTCTGTAAGTGTGCTTGACACTTTTTTGACATATCATATACAGTAGTGGAGCTAGTGAATTGAGGGCCACCCCTATTACATATAATAGTTGTCAAACTGCGAAACGTTGTCACACCTTGCGAGTTTGCTTTGGAAAGCGAGGGATGCAGTTTGGTCCGCAAATGCAGACCCTCGCAAAGCACTTAGTCCTACGGCGCACCAAACCACCCCACAACCGTTAGCTCGCAGCACTTAGTCCTCTCCTTCCCCTCCTCCTCTCCCTCCCCTGTGTCTTGCAAAACACAGCACTAACCCCTCTGAACCACGCAAACACAAAAACACTAACAACACACTAATAAACCCAATCATTACAAAAAAGAACACTCACCCACAGCACGGGGGGACAGCAGGGACATCTGGAAGTGAGGTTACACACAAATTTAACCCAAAATTCCTCTGTTTCGGAAAGAAATGGCCGCCGAAAAAAATGAAAACGAGGCTCCACGACCCCGGACCGCCCAGCCACGTACAACTTACCCAAGAAAGCATCCGAGATAAGCTCGGAAACCCGCATTAACCCCACAGGATCCGAGATAAGCTCAGAAACCCGCATTAACCCCACATTAACCTTCGCAGTGGCAAACAAAATTCAAAATTCCTGTAAAGGTCCTTAAAGGACCAGTAATAAAAAATTAACCCTATCACTCACTTATTTTCTAATTACAGAAAATAAAAAACCTAAGTCACAAAAAATAAAAAATCTACATTACAGAAAATAAAAAAATCTAACTCACAAAAAATAAAAAAGGAACATTACAGAAAAAAAATACATTACAACCCCCTCACTACTACAGAAAAAAAAAATTACACACCTGAAAAGGAAATACATATAGAATACATACACTATAATACAATACAAATAAAATACAATACCCCCTATCTATCTAACATACAATCAATCCTATCTATCCAAAATACATCCCCCACACTATCTAATATACAATAAATCCTAACTATCTAAAATACATATCCCTATCTATCTAATATACAATAAATCCTAACTTATGAGTAGGTAGTTGACAATCATTTCATATATTGTGGGCAAAAGAATAATGCAGCGGGCATAAGCTTAAAGGAAGCCATGTTTAAAATGGGCTATGGATTGAAGAGCAAGGCATTTGTTTGCACATTTGCATGTCCCTGCTCAGCTTCCCAGAATGCAGTGTAATAACTGTATTTCTTGGAATTCTGTACTGGAAACTGTTTTTTTTACTAGTTTTAGACATTCAAATGTGATCACAAATGTACTATATATATATTATGATATATAGACATAAACACACATAAACTTGTGATTTATTATATAGAATGCGAGAAGGAGGAGCTGCAAGTGGTACATGGGGGACACAAATCTGGATGGCTATTAGGGGTGTAGGAACTGGGCGGTGGTAGAGGATAAATCACTTTCAGATTAAATGAATGGGGGACCCAAAAATGACAAAATTAAACTTAATCATGCATCACCAGATACTATGGCCCTCATTCAATTGCAATTTGGCCAATTGAATAGGGCTCTAAATAAGCACATAACATATATTTTTTAAAGAAGTTTTTAGTTAGTAAACATCTATCCAAAAGCAAGCTTTTCACTAACTAAAAACTTCTTTAAAAAATATATGTTATGTGCTTATTTAGAGCCTTATTCAATTGGCCAAATCGCAATTGAATGAGGCCCTATGTCTTTCCCATTAAAGCTTTGACCAATAATTTATTGTATAAGTTGGCATACAGACATTATATATTTATATATATATATATATATATATAGATATACTGTAAAACCCCTCATATCCGGCACACCCGGGGACTCCTTATTGCCGGATAACTGTAGTCCCCGAATTCAAGGGTCTAAACAACCCTTAAACACCCCAAAACCCCTCAACTTGCCTTTAAAAAGGCATTAGCACCTAAACTGGGCCATTCAGAAAGAATAATTAGGAAAAAAGTTACCTTTTTTTTTTTGCAGTCTCAAACTCCGGATAGTGCCGGTTATGCCGGTTTAGTGGGAGTTTTTTGAAAATGGGGAATTGATGCTGGTACCGGTTGCTTGAGAGTCCTGGTTATTTGGGTGCTGGATAACCGGCATTATACTGTATATATATATATATATATATATATATATATATATATATATATATATAATTATAAATATATATATATATTAGTGAATTGCCCGTCAAAATATTACGGGCATACAATTGTAAGGCAGGCAATGCTGTTTGCCACACAATGTGAGGCTTTTGCTTCTCTGAGCACCTTTGGCGCTCATTGCATACCTTTCCTCCCACCTACTGTGGGCCGCTCATTGCATTAACGTGCAATTTTTGTGCTTGGGAAAGTCATGTGTTTCTTTTCAGCATCTCCCCCCTGTGACATCCTCTGTGTGTCTGCTGACTGTTTGTGTGGGGGGCGCTGACTGCCGTTTGTTTTATTTTCAAAGTCTGGCATTGTTGGAGTAAGTGTTAGTGTCTTTGCCGTCATGTATTTTCTAAGTCCCTCATCCCTGGCGCTGTTGGTGTAAGTGTTAGTGTCTTTGCCGTCGTGTATTTCCTAAGTCCCACGTGCCTGGCTTTGCGCAGCCTCGTTTTTATCCAGTTTCAGATTTTTTTACGTTTTTCGTTCACCATTTTTTTTCTCGCTTAGTTGATTTAAGTGACAAAACACGTCAAATAAGGCTCAAAATCACTTGCAACCTCACTCCCATGTTTCATGGCTCTCCCCCTGTGCTGTGTGTGAGTGTGATTTTATGTTTTTATTATTATTTTTCTTGGTTTTCGTGTTTTTCGATTTCAGCGTGTCGGCCGTTAAATTTGTATTTTTTCTACGAGCTCGCATTGCAGCCTAAGTGCTGCGCGGCTGCTTAATTGCTCATTTCAGCCTAAGTCCTGCGTGCTTCGATGCCTCAACTTCTCGCAGGAGCGCTCATTTCAGCCTAAGTCCCACGTGCTTTAATACCTTCGGCACTTATTGCCTAAGTCCTGCTAGCTCGGAAGGCTTCAAAGCCTCAACTGCTTGCCTCATTTTGCGAGGCTCGCAGTTGCAGCCCTACAGTCCGCAAACGGTCCTGCAGGCCGCAAACGGCTTACCTCGCTTTGCGTGACGACAACTCGCAGTTTGACAATTATAATATGTATTATATTTATATTGGCCAGGAGAGTTTAAACAAAAAAAAATAAGTTTTTGAGGGGCACTGCAGCTATGGAGTGCCCTTACAGCAGGGCCCCAGTGTATTGCACTGAGTGCACTGTTGGTAGAACCGCCCCTGCTTCCTGTCCTGGAAGTAGAGCTGAATTATCCTCCCTCCCAGATTTTTTTGGGCTTCTACGCCCATGATGGCTATTATATTTCCTGTCTAACTTTAGTTATGTGGTATCTTCCTTCATATAAAAAGATAAACTGTATATAGACAATATGTTATAATCAGATATATTGGTACACAAGACATTGACAAGTTTTCATTTTGATGAAATATCGCACATCTCATACAGGCTTCAGCTTCCTTTGATAAATACTTCCACATGACTGGATGTAAGAGCAGGGATATGGCACATGGCACAAAACAATAAAATCATCAGATTTTTGTTTTAATACTAATCAATAGTCTCTGTGCGAGAGTGACATTTGTCAATTTCTTTAAGCTGTTAAGATTCACAATAAACAGAGGTCACTTTAACTTGTCACCGGGCCTTATTACATTGTAGGTACAAAGAAATGAGTGTTTCTTCAAAATCAAAACAGGTCATCTAATTTATATTTAAAGGGCCACTATAGACATCCATTTAAAATAATACTGTTTTGCAGAAATAGGAGAATTGGTTTTAGACTAATAAATAGCAACTAATAAATATTAAGGGCCACTGCACAATGAAAAAAAAAATAATGTGTTTGAAAACTACGTCTGACTAAGAGCATAATAAAGCAAAAAAAATATTTTGATGCCTCTGCAGAACCCTGGAGGAATCCATGATACATTGGTGTAAGTTGTGCATGTGTGAGGTGGGTGTTTATGTTTTTGGAGAGGGGTGGTTGCAGTCTTTGATGCAACATTTTGCTTCTGGACCAGTGATAGAGGAGAAGTGTGGAGTCAATTTCATATGGCTTCATATTGCACAGAATGTGGCAGCTAAAATTGTCAGTGCTTTCATTGGGACTAGTCAAAAGCTGATTCCTTTACAAGGTCACACGTTCCCGAGAACATAGCAACTGAGAAAAGAAACCGGAACATGGTTCCATTGCTGGAGCTAATCAATGGAGGGCCTGGGTGCAGAATAATTTGGGAAGTCCCTGGTATCTTCTATATACAATACAATGTAGGTACTGTAGTGGTCAGGAGAAATAACCTTGGGTGATTAGACCACCTTTCTATAAAAATAATTATCTTATCCTGTCCCATAACAAACCAACAGTCTCCATTTACTCCAGACTTCTGCTGGCAGCAGAGGAAGCCTTCCCTATTGTAGGTCCTGGTGCTTTGCACCAGCTGCACCAGAAGTAGCCACACCACCAACAGTAAAGAATAATTGCATTTAAAGGTTAAAAATCGATACGGGTATAAGTAACAAAACTAAGCAGATTGAAAAATATATTTTTATGTTTTTTTCATTTTAATAACTGTAATATTAACGTTTTATTTATTAAATAATCCTCTTAAAATACCTTTTACAGTACATATGAAGATGAAACAAAAAGGAACTATCGTTTTGAATATTAACGCTTTATAACGTGCAGTATATTTTAGAACACAACCTTTACATTTTATAAAGTGCAGTTATTAATGTGGTGTTCCATTTTCTCCTCTCTGTTGATTTTATCTGTTACATCCTCAGGAGAGTGTGTCAGTATAAACTAATGAACTTTCCATAAGTCCTATTGAGAACACTGGGAGGGAAGGAGACAAAGAGCACATAGAGCTCAGAAAGAGGGCAGAGAGAAAGGGCGCGCAGAGAGAGACACAGGGCATTTAAAGAGAGGCAGAGGGCACACAAAGAGAGTCAGGACAGAGAGAGACAGGACAGAGAGAGACAGAACAGACAATTGAACATAACATATGATACATCATTTATGATGAGGAAGTTACTAGTCAACTATAATAATTTTCAGCTTGTGAGCAATAGACAAAAGAAGAGTGAAGGGGCAGAGAAAATGACTGGGAAAGAAAAAAGGGAGGCAGAGGATGGAAGAAGATGTAGAGAGAGACGAAAGAAGAGAGGAGAAAAACAGGAAGAGGGCCTATATGAAGCCATGGGGGAAAACAGATGAGAAATACAGGAAGAGTGGTTAGGTTATGAAGCCATAGAGGAAAGTGGGGCGAGGGGGGTGGACAGAGGGTTGGGAGGGGCTGCAAGAGATGGAAAGGGCTACATGAGGACCAACTGGGCCAGAGAGGGCTGCAAGATCTGCCAGGGCCCACAGAGGGCCACAGCAACCACCTGTGGCCAGACAGGGTGCAACCGGGTGCCAGGGAAGGGGTACAGGAGGGATGAGGGAAGCAGAAAAAGGAGTGAGGGGGCCGTGAGGGCCGGCCCCCCTGAAGGTGAGAGCATTGTTGTAGCTGCACTGGTGATAGCTCCTGCCCTGGCTTACACCACCTGGTCTTGTCTCAGTAATAGGCCTAATGCTGCCCCATTGATAAGAGGCATATTTTTTTATTTTGTTTGATTTTATGCTTTTAAAAAGATGACGCCCTCTTTGCCCCTGCCCTAATTTATCCAGAGCTCTTCTCCACTTTGTACTTGCTCACAACACTAGTACAGTAGTATGTGACAGCTGACTGGGTGGCACAGACAGAGCACCCTCATCTTGGGGAGGGGGGCTGAAGCAACAGACACCTTTAGAGGGCCTGGAGCCAAAGGGGACTGGTCCTAGATCTACATTATATAGTAATAAAGATAATATTTTAATCACTGTCAATTTGCAATGGTGCGTTCACACTAAAGCATTATTGGGGGGTTGTTCTTGCTGGTTCCAAGCCACTTAGACCTTCTCTCCCACCCTTACTGCCCATGCCTAGGAGGAATTTACATGAGGAAAGGAGGATGGATAGAGATGAGGAGCATTATTTAAGTGCACAGTGCAGTGCTTTATGGAGCTTGCTATATTTTTGTATATCAGTAATTGTGCAGAGCAATATGGAACTTTTTTTTAATATGCCTAAATATGCCTGTTATGTGCAGGGCTATATCGAGTTTACTATTATATTTTTATACACCTGTGTGTGGGTGACTATTTATATATCTGTAATGTGGAGGATGTTTACATACCTGTGTGTGAGTGGCTATTTATATATCTGTAATAAGGATGACTATATGGAAGTTGCTATATATTCTTTATATACCAGTTTCGCCACTATTGTTTTAGGTCTATGATTCTCTTGACCAATAGAGAGCAGAGCAGAGACGTCTCCAGTAGACGAATCAAAAGCTTACATTTACAAAGAAAGAAAGACAACATCAGAGGTAAAACATGGCTTGTATTGGCAAAGAATGTCATCCACATGACTTGTATAAACAACGCAAAGTCTCTGATACAGAGTAGAGTTTAGGTACCTGCTCAGACGAGATAACTATAGTCTCAATGTTGCAGAAAATGAATAAGGGATAAACGCAAGACAAACATAACTATTTACAAGGGGTACCCTATACGACAAAGGACAAGACAGACATTTTGACACATGAGGAATTGACGACCCTGCTCCCGAGAGCTTATAGAGTAAAAATGAGACTCTGCCCTCGAGAGCTAATTGTATAAAGGAGGTGGGGAGGTGACACAAGATGGTGAGAGTCTGATGGACAATGATCCAGTGTCAGTAGGCAGGACACACTGCAAGAAGTGGCTGCATGTCCAGTAGGGTTTTCCAGTATTTAGTACCGTTTTGTATTTCTTTCCACATAGCAAGAAGGTGGCTTTGTGTCCAGTAGGGTCTTCCAATGTTTAATGCCATTTTGTATTTCTCGCCACATAGCAAGTTAGGTGTTGTGAGGATGTGTTCCTCCTCCAGGACAGTATTTGTTTTTTTCTTGGGCAGTCTCAAGTCTCTCAGTCATTGTATATTACAAACATCCCTATTCTCCAAATTCTTCTTACGCCGCCAAGATCAAGCCAGTAATAGTTGTCTATTTGAATAGAGGAGAAGAGCTGTAGGTGCCAGATGAACTTATGGATATCTCTTAAGGTTCTCAAATGTTATTATTGCAATGCCTCATTCAATGTCAAAGAATGCAGAGAATATTCTGGGATCCTAAATTCAGTTCCATTTTGGCTTAAATTTCTTGCGAGTCTTGGGTTGCAGTTCTGTAGAGAAGTTTAAAAGAACAATGTTACAGAAGAGAAGGTTGTGTGTATATCACAGAGGAAATGTTTTAGAAAGAAAAAAAAATTGTGAAAGCCACCATGTTTGTTTCCGGTTATTGGTTTCTTCAACTTTTCAGAAAAATTTAATGCACAAAAATTTTATGTGCTTACAGTCAGACTAAAAAAAAACGAAGACTACAAAGTGCCCCCCCCCCCCACTGAGAAAGCAGACACACAAACAAGACAATGTCTGCCCCCAGTAAAGAATAATTGCATATGATTAATAATAAACTAAAGGTTGTGCCCAAGTCTATTCCTTCTAAATAATATAATAGGTTTCTAGTATGGCTACAGTATACCTTTAAGATTTTGACTTAGTAACTGTGCTTTATCATATCATCCATTGTGACATATGATACTTATTATTGCAATATACAAAGATCTATACAGAGACTGTGGGTTATTGTCCAAGGTTGGTTATTTTTTCCTGGGGAAGTTGACACTCACTAAGACATCTATCACAAGCAATTAGACAAACTGAAAAAATGGCGGCAGGGAGGTCTGGTCATACACTAAAGAAACGTCTCTTGAATTTTTCCACATTTATATTTATAGTTTTTTTGCAACATTGTAAAGATATAGTATATTTCAATTTTCAATACAAATAAAAGTGTTTTGCTAAACACATGAGATTAATAACTATTTACATGGGGTACCCTGCACAACAAAGGAGTGTAAAGGAGATGGGGAAGTGACACAAGAGGATGAGGGAGAAGAACTTGTAGATATCCCCAAATATTCTCTTATTTTGCTCTTACCTCACATTTCGCTCTATTCATGCCAATGCTTCATTCAATGTCAGAGAATACAGAGATTATTCCAGGTAACTGGATTCAGTTCCATTTGGGTTACATATCTTCCAAGTATTGGGGTGCAGTTCTGTACAGAACAAAGTTGAAGAAAAAATGATTTTGATAGCAACATTTGCCATGTTAGTGAAGAGAAGAAGGATGTATCTGATCTGTCTTGGAGACGGTATCTGATCTGTCTTGGAGACACCTGAATTTGTAATAATCTTATAGTTTTCAGCTTATTCCCTAATATAGTTTTAAGGACATCAGGACCTACAACAATGCTATAATATGTCATTGTTAAAATCTACACTTGATAATGAACAAACTATTCAGAAAGTAAAACAAATGTAGTCTTTAGATTTTACAGTGTACTGCTGTAGTGGGGTGCCACCATTTTTCTGTTTAACTCCTAAAACTTAGAAGGAACCTTTAATGAAAAGAACAATGAGGTAATCCTTAGTGTAAGTTCTTCCAGAAGAATTAATGGAAATCTAAGTCTATAAAGTCCCTTTCTGGTACCAAAGCAGATACACAACTAAATCAATCGCTGGCCCAAGGAATAACAATTGCATATGATAAATAATGAACTAAAGACTATAGTTTGTGCATTCCCAAGTCAATTACATCAAGAGTATAATGTTATAAGGGAAATTTGGAGCTACAATGTCTCTTTAAGGTTTTTGTACATTTGACATATTGACTTGCAGATCTTCTGTACATCTGTATAGTAACTGGGTTTGTGATGTCATCTATTGGGACATACATATACAGAGGTACAAAAGAGACTGCGGGTAACTGTCCCTGGTTGGTGCTATGTTTCTTGGGGATGTTGGCCACACAAATGTGATACTCACAAAGACAACACTCCTCACATAATTATTCATATAAGATTATATGTACCAAAACAATATCATTACTCCACACACACATTCATTAATGTGACACCTTCCCTTTAATGGGGATGGTTCTGAAATATAGATACATTAAAGTCTATACTCACATATAAATAACACCTCCTAGTCCGATCTCCTTCTCAAAGGTGGAATTATACATTTACTGTATATTCTTGTACAGTACTGTCATTTTCTGCAGAAACATACATTGGGTACAGTAAATACATGGGACTTGCTGATTTACTTATTATCAGAATACACAATTGTTATGCTTCTTGTAAGATTAGAAACTTACTTTAATTATTACTTAAATTATAATAATCTAATTTTCTGTCTGAACAATTAACCTAATCTCCTAGTTATTAAACCTTACCTTTATCTGTGCAGTCTCTCTGTCTCCATGTGCAAGGTAGAGTTTCCTCCTTTAAGGCTTCCTATAGTCATGTTTATAGGACACGGGCACATGATTATAAGCTGCTCATCTGTTGATCTTTATGCAGTGACTGGCTTTGGCTCCCAATGCCGCTCCTTATATAGTGCCTGGGCTCTGTGACATCATCTATTATGACACATCTCTGATGTAAGAAGTTGTTTGTTACCCGGAGGGCCCAGCTCAGCCTTGTGATATCTGCCATTAGACAACTCATCATATAGTGCTCTGAAAATACCCCTATGTCCTCCACCAGTTCCTATGCACACATTGACACATGCACACAGGGAATGACAAAAACATCTAAAATTTAAAATCCAGAATAAATTTAAAAGCTGTTCATAAAATATTACTCAATTTACAGAATCTAGAAATGATCTCCATGCATCTACACTCAGTTTACTTGTTTATCTCCATCTTTACTTTCTGTTCTACTTACTGTATTTCCATTAGCCAAAGTTACCACTCATTATTAGCAGCTTCTTCCTGTCCTTTACTCTTCACTAAATGAATTGCCTCTAAAAATTCCAACAATAAGATGGAGATATCAGAGGGAGTATATTGTATAGTGTAGAGTAGTACTAAGGTTATTTAGGGAGCAATACAGAGGCAAAGATCTTAAAGTTGTCTAATATAAGCAAAGTGTGCAAGACCAACAGGAAAGAGTGCAGTATAGCCAGGTAGAATACCAGGTGTCCAATATTTTAGCAGAGTGCCGGGTTCAGAACTTAGGACCTTTGTAGTTTAGTAAAATTGCTACGTTTGTAAAGTATGTAACAAAACAATATTAGATGGTATGCAAGACAGGAACATAAAATAGAGAAAACATTTATTTAGATGACTCATGGCCAGGCCTCGATTTACCATGAGGCACAATAGACAAGTGCCTAGAGTAGCCTGCATGCAGGGGGCACAGTGTTTTTGCACTTTATATTGTATTAAAACAGACTTCAAGCATACACTAAACTTTACACAGAGCTCCTTGCAGGAAATGATATGCTGTGGTGGTGGGAATAAAAAAGCTCCTCTCTGATTAGCTGGGTTATGTTACTTATAATTTTTTTACAAAGCATGCTGGGAGGTGTAGTCTCTATTACATATAAACCAACAACAACCTGCACAATTCTCCCTGCATGGTTCTTTGGGTAGTGTTCTAGGCAGATTTGCCAAGTGAGACAGTGACACCCAGTAAGTTAAGGGACTACTGCAGTTGAAGAAAGGGCAATTGTTTGTCATGTATGTACCAAGTTAAAAGTATTAGCAGCTGTGTTAGCCATGGTATTATTTTGTTATACAATATGTATTTTTGAAGACTTGTTTGTGTAATTGCTTGTTAGAGATGTCTTAGTGAGTATCAGTGTTTTGCTATCAACTTCCCCAGCATATAAATAACCAACCCTGGACAATAACCCGCCATCTCTTGTATACCTTGGGATATGGATATAAAAGTATCATGTGTCACAATGAATGACATCACAATGCCCAATTGCTAAAAAGATGTAGAGATTGAAGATCTGCAAGTCAAAATATGGGATACTGTAGTCCCATATAAATATTTTACTCTTTTGAAGAAATAAATGTGGGCACAGCTTTTAATTCATTACTTTTCTGTTTATGAGAGCTGGACGATGGGGGCGTGTGCTTATAGTTATCAATGGAGGGAGGACTGAGGGAGGGGGAACAGGCAAAAGTCCAGAGCCATTGTTTGATCACTGTATAAGAATGAAATCGACACCAAAACCATTTCCTCTCACTGGCCCAGAAGCAGACTCCTTGCATCAAAGGATGGAGCCACAGCACTCCAGAAATGTAAATGATCCTCTCACACAACATTACTGGAATTCAACTATTTACTTATTTGTACTTTGAGTATGACCATGGACACCTAAAATTACACAGTCCTATGCCTCTTTTGAAGGAATAGATCACTTTAAAAAAAATGTCTTTGCTCCTTCTAAATCCTCCAAATGTCCCGTCTTCAAAGAACAAATATTTCTTTCTCAGCTAATCATATCCATCTTTCTATCTCTGGTTCCTTTAATCTTGCAGAGATATACAGCCTTATTAAATTGCGATTTGGCCAATTGAATTGGGCTCTATATAAGCACAGAGTTGTTTTACAGAAGTTTTAGTTCGTGAAGACCTTGCTTTTGTATAGAAGTTCACTAACTAAAAACTTCTGTAAAAAACATATGCTCTGTGCCGAATCGCAAATTAATAAGCTTGTTATTTACTAAACTGCAAAAACGCTATTACGGAGGGTCCCAAACTGGGGTCCATAGATCATCAGCTTTATTTAGCTGGTCCACAAATGCAGTAGTGTTACAGAAATGATGTGACTTAATTAAAATATATTAATAAAAATGCATAACAGTAGTAAAGATGTGCCTAAATATATATTACTGTTATAATTGTAAATTTTGTTTGCTAAACATTTAACAACAAATAAATAATCGAGAGGCCCTAAAAAGACCTTCTGCAACTCCCCAGTCGTCCACAGAACTTTCCGCAATTTTCCATTGTTCTTGGCAGAAGTGCAAGATTTCTCTTAAAATAGGCACAGACCAAATTTTGGCCAAGTAGGTGTGCGGCCAAAGAGGCCCTGGGGAGCCAGGGAGGCATAGCAGTTTGTGCCAAGGGGGGAGAGCTAAACTATAGAAAAAAGGATGAAATGAAAAAAAAATACCCAGCACTGCCCCCCCCCCCCCCCTCTCCAGAGGTGGGGACTGGTGCATTACACCGCCTGCACCATTGGCAACTCCACCCCTGCTTTAATCAACATGGCAATGACTCATATCATTTGACTATACCCCAGAATTCTTAAATTGTATACTTTTATCCAAAGTATCCATATTTTGTAATGAATATCCTCTTTGGCCATTTCTTTTGCCCTAAATATATCAGTAAGGTGTTACAAATATCAGATTCAAAACTAAAACTGATATTGGAGCCGCTTGGATGGTTGGAATTGAGATAATTGCAAAGCCAAAAGCCAGCTTAGCTTCAAAATAAAGCCATAGTTTGGCAAAAAAGGCTTCAACAGAGTAGTACAGATGTGACTAAAATGCTTAATTAGCTCCATTAAAAACCAATACCAAAGAAAATGTATAGGATGACAAAACTGGCATGTGCACTGGTTAGCAAGTATATATCTCTATAATACGTTACAATCTTTATATCTTATTTTTTAAACATACCCCAAAAAATTGCAATCACATGTAATGTAATTTATAGGGATTTTATATATTATAACTAAAATCAAAATATATGTTTTTAATTAAGGACCACTGCAGTCCTATATTTAAATATCCTCTTTTGAAGAACTACTCTTAATATATAGGCAAGTATGTGGCTTACCTAAAGGGAACTTTTCAAGCCAAAGTTTGTGTGATAAAGGACAAAAATGTTAGAGACTTAACAGAAGAAGATCAGATAAAGAAGAAGTAGCAGGAATACACTGACGATATATACAGGAAGACAGCAGTGATAACCTCTATAGTTTGCCCGATGATATGGAGCTAGACATCTTGGAGAGGGAAGTGAAATGGGCCACAGGAAGCCAGGCTGCTAACAAGGCTGCAAGAGTTGATGGAATTCCAGCTGAGCTGTTCAAAATCTTAAAAGATTATGCTACGAAAGTTTTGCTTGCCTTGGAAAACTCAACAGTAGACAATAGACTGGAAAAGGTCAAACTATATACCAATCCCAAAAAAAGCAGTGCTAAAGAGTGCTCCAATTATCGAACAATTGTCCTGCAACCTCGGCTCCAACAATATATGGATTGAGTACTCCCAGATGTGCGAGCCGGGTTCCGCAGAGGCAGAGGTACAAATATCTAATTGCCAACGTTGGCTGGAAAATGAAAAAGCAAAAGAGTTCCAGAAAAACATTTACTTCTGCTTAATAGACTATTCTAAAGCCTTTGATTGTGTGGACCACAACAAAATGTGACAATTTCTTAAAGAGATGGGAGTACCAGACCATCTAATTTGCCTCCTGAGAAATCTGTATGTAGACCAAGAAGCCACAGTCAGAACCAAAAATGGGACAACAGAAGATCGGAAAAGGAGTGCGAAAAGGCTGTGTATTGTCACCCTATTTATTCTACTTATATGCAGAGTACATCATGCTTAACCCTGGGCAGAATTAATCGAAAGCCAGAATCAATATTGCTGGAAGAAATATCAACAATCCTAGATATGCCGATGATGCTACTGTGATGTCTGAAATTGAGGAGGAACTAAAGGACTTACTGATGAGTGTGAAAGAAGAGAGAGTGCAAAAGCTGGCCTGCTGCTCAACGTTAAGAAGATAAAGATCATGACAAGTAGCAAACTCAGTTCCTGGCAAATACATGGGGAAGAAGTGGAGGCAGTGACAGATTTTATTTTCTGTGCTCCAGGATCCTTGCAGATGGTGACTGCAGCCATGAAATTCAATGTTCTTCTGGGAAAGAAAATGATGGCTAAGCCACTAAATAGTAAACATATTACACTACCAACAAAGCTCTGCATAGTCAGAATTATGTTTTTCTCAGTAATAGAATACAGATTGTAGAGCTGGACCATAAAGAAGTATGAGCAGGATAGAACTGACACCTTTGAATTGTGTTGTTGGAGATTAGAGCCTCTTGGACTGAGAGAATATCAAATCAATCAAGCCTAACTGTACACTAGAAGGTAATGTATTCTTTGGCGACAGAAAAATGTCCCCACCTGCCGCCCCCATGGGTGGGGGAGGTGCCAAACTCAGGGACAGCAAAAGCTCTAGCTACGCCACTGTTCCTTGTAAACTAATGAGCTTTTCATTAAACCAAATTAATGCACTGCCTATTGGACAGATATTAATTTCCTGTGTATTCAAAGTCTCCTTCCACCTCAGGAAGCGGAGCACTGGAATCTAAAATGGTAGATTCCACAGAAACATAACTGCATACAAAAGTAATAAATTATAGGCTGTATATTCTAAAACATGTTGTCTATTTTCAAAGGCAGCTCTTTAAATGAGACTATTATAAACTTTTGACCACAGTGGTTCTTTAAGACACGTGATCTCCGATTTGGGATTCATAGCTTAGCTCTGTAAAGATTAAGTGAGTTTAAACAGTTGTTTTCTCCACTTTAACAGCATTTTAATATACATTAGAGATTGAGAGGATGCAGTTCTGCCACGTTAGGTTATAACCTAGCTGCTGTTTGCAATGTAAGGGCTACTAATGGGGTAGGGACAAGATTTATTATGGTAAAGATATTGTGCTTAACATTAGCCTTGTCATTCCATTAATAATGATTGCTCATGAGCCATCTATTTGGCATCTTTGTTCTCCAGCAAACTTGAAACTCACAGCACAATTCTTTATGATGTGCTACATTGCCCCCTCTGGGTATTGTGTACCATTATCCCATTTGGTTATATTCAAAACTGCTGCCTCTTGAGAGAGCATTAGGGATGACCTTTAACCCTGCAATATTCTTGGTTCAAATGGTATAATAACATGTAGTGAATATTTACAAGCATACTTATATTATAATAGAGTACCGCTGTGAACATTAGCACATATTTTCTGCTCAATCAGGCTTTGATGTAGAGCTTGCTTGGTACCCATGAGAAAATGCATTCCCCAATAAGCTGTGCTTGTGAAACACCATTGAACCTAAACAGCTTACATGACACAAACTGACTGAATGCAGATTAGCAAGAAAACATATACATTTGAAATGCTGGAAGTCCCAAAAGCAGAGTAATGTCTGGAAGAGTCTGTCCCCCAGAGGCATACTTACCTGCAAAGGTAGAAGTGTAGTTAAATGGATCACAAGAAGGGCATTACATAAAATGAATACGCCGCTATGACAGCAGGTGAATCGTTTCCTGCTATAATTTCATTTTCTATTACAGTATTGCATTGCCGCATATGGTTAAAGAGATAGTGTCATTAGAAATTGAATTTAGATATAAAAGGAAAGATAAAGCACAGTAATGAATCACATTCATTCATGTCATTGTTTACTATTTGTTTTTGTTGTTGGCAGCTTGATAACAAAGAGGCTGTGGGTTTACTAAGCATCACAAGTGGCTGAGATACAGATCCCTGTATTTACTATGCACTATTTCCCATGGCTATGGCAAGTCTGGACAAGCTAGCAAAAAGTAAAGATATTACATTATTGCCAAAGGTCTGCATAGTCCGTATAAAACTATAATATTCCCAGTAGTAACATACAGATTTGAGAGCTGGACCATAAAGAAGGCTGAGCGCCATAGAGTTGACACCTTTGCATTGTGGTGCTGGTGAAAACTACTTAGAGTCCCTTGGACTGCAAGAAGATCCAATAAATCAGTACTACAGGAAATCAAGACATACTGTCCACTGGAAGATTTGATCATGAGGCTTAAACTCAAATATTTTGGCCATATCATGAGAAGACATCATTCCCTAGAGAAGACTCTGATGCTGGGAAAGATTGAATGCACATTAAGAAGTGGACGGCAGAAGCGGAGAAGAGTAGATGAGGTCATTGAAGCAATGAACGTGAGCTTCATGGAGCTGAGAGAGGCAGTGGCTGACCGATGTGACCGGCATGCTGCAGTCCATATGGTCACATAGAGTCAGACGCGACTGAATGACTAAAAAACAACAACAATTTCCTATGGGAGAAGTTGCCATCATAGCCCTTCTCAGCTTATCTCAGTCACTTGTGATGCTTAGTAAGTTCTCTCCATAGTCAATATTTGGCTTTACGTCTCAGAAGTGCTGCAGGTACTGCTCTGTCCTCCTATCATGTAAGTGGACCATAATGACTAAAGGATAAAGTATTAAAGGTTTCACATATGCTCCATTAAATAACATAGTGGAGAGAGTGCAGAGGTTCTCCAAGAATGTTCCGAAATGTCAGGTTTTAGTACATCTGGCCCAGTATCTGCTTAAATCTGACTGGCTAGGCATTCAGAAAGTTTGTAAACTCTTCTCAGACTTACACCTCCAATATCCGGGACAATTCAGAAAGGCAAAAACTACATTTAGAAATGAGCCACAAAGAGCAGAAATAAAGTAGCAATAATGTATGGTAGTATATAATAATACCAAACAAGTCTGCTCTAACATTTATATATTATACTATTTCTGATATTAGTGGCCATTTGTCTCTTTTACAAAGATGGCTTGGCCTGGTTTTAATATATTAGAAATTAAGAACAAAGACTGTGTTTCTACAGTATGCTTGTGGCGTTGTCTTGTTTATTCCCTACTCTGTATTTTCAGTTGCTTCGCTGACCATTCACAATGCTCTGTTCTCCTTAAGAATTTTCTATGTATTATTATTATTTTATTATTAATAACCTTTATTTATAATGCACCGCCATGCACCGTCATGTTCCATAGCATTAAACAGGGTTTATACAAGTCAAAAACAAAGTTAACAAATTACAAAAGAATAGAGGGCCCTGTTATTGAGTTTCAAGTCAAGCAAACAAAGTGCTTTCTCTAAAGCACCCAACAAGACTGAAAACACTCAAACCTACAGTCTGAAGGGAATGGGCGAGGTATAAAAGGGTGGCGTAAATTACAGCTAATGAGATTCTTTAAATAGATGAGTTTTTAGTGAAGTTTTGAAGGATTTGAGGCAGTAGGATAGTCTAGAGGAGCGAGGCAAGGAGTTTCACAGAATAGGGGCAGTGCACGAAAAGTCCTGAAGGTGAGAAAGAGAGCAGGTGATAAGAGAGGAGGAAAGAAGAAGGTCATTAGCAGAGTCAAAAGGACAGTTGGGGGAGTATTTAGAGACAAGCGCAGACATATAAGAGTGTGCATTATTATTGAGGGCTTTATTTGTTAGGATCAGGGTTTTAATTTTTATTCTGGAGGCTACGGGAAGCCAGTGGAGTGATTGACAGAGAGGTGCTGCAGACACTGAGCGTTTAGTATGGTAGATGAGCCTAGAGGAGGTGTTCAATATTGACTGAAGTGGAGAGAGACAGGTGATGGGGAGGCCAGCAAGGAGCAAGTTGCAGTAATTGAAACAGGATATGATAGATTAGAAATTACAAAAAAATGATCAGTTGTTCCAGACTTCTGTGATTCTCCCAACCCTCTCCTCAAGACCCACCAGACAAGATATGATGTAGATTCAGCGTGTGAATACGCAGGTGAAGCAATTTGATGCTCCACATCCTATTGATTACTAGTTGCCTCATCTTTGTTCACGCAGTGTGCACTAAATCATGGGCTGCCTGGAGGGTCTTGAGAAGGTTTTTGGGAACGACTGTCTTAGACTTTTAAATAAAACAACAAGAGGAACCAGAAAAAAAAGTGACATGATGAGAGCTAAAAAAAATGGTGTGTCCTTACATGAGGGACTTTTCTTCAAAAGAGGGTCTAGGAGGGACAGAAGAGCTGTTGGGAGGTATGCATATGTGTCTATAACTTGTGGAAAGGTTAACCGCTAAGGTGAGTGCATGGGCGTATTTAGATTTTATGCTTCCCTAGGCCATTCAGGTTGTTCACCCTCACTCCCTACTTGCAGCTCCTCTTTTCTCCTTTCTATATAACAAATCATAAGTTTGTATATATATATATATATACGTATATATATATATATATATATATATATATATATCGTATTTACTCGAGTATAAACCGACCCGAGAATGAGCCGAGGCACCTAATTATACCACAAAAAACTGGGAAAACGTATTCACTCAAGTATAAGCGGAGGGTGGAAAAGAGGGTCTTTCCCCCCCCTGATCATCCTCCTCCTTCCCCTTTATCATCCTCCTCCTCCTCCCTTATCATCATCCGCCTCCTTCTCCTCCTCCCCCCCTTATCATCATCTTCTTTCCCCCATAAACTCCTCCTCACTGCACCCTCTCCAATCCCTATTCCTCGCTTAGGTGAGTTTTGAGTGGCAAAAATCGTATAAATAGAGTCAAATTTGCGTCCCACCTCACTCACATACGTCCTGGCTGTTGCCCCATGCTGTCCGTGACGTTTTTGTAAGTTTTTTGGGTGTATTTAGTCTGTTTTTCGCGTTTTTTTGTTCGGCCGCTAATCTCGTAAATTTCCCGCATCTCGTCTCGTATTTTAATGGCTCACCTCGATTTGCAACAAGGAGCGACTTTGGCGCTCATCGGCTAAGTCCTACGCATTAACTGCTCACCGCGCAAGCGATGAGCGCCTGCAGCACCTCCCAAAGCGTGACAACGTCTCGCAGTTTGACAACTATTATATGTGATTTCACAAAGTGTCAAGTAAACGTACAGATAGAAATATCACTTCTATTTCTGTGCATATACAAATATGTTTCAGTGTACTGCACTGCATCCTCTATCTACCCCCTGAATATGTGCTGCCCTAGTCCTGGGCCTCATGGGCCTAGGCAGAAACACAACCCTGGATGAGAGGGATCTCAGTCAAAAGCCAGTTCTGCTATGGCATAAACAGAAATGTTCATATAATAAAATCAAGCATTGTGCTTCCGACAAAGGCTTTTCCAAATTCAGTTATTATTTTTATTTTATGTTCCTTTAATAAATTATATATTATATAACTATATTGATTTTTGCACCCTTTTTTTCCATTTCATTCCGTAGAGTTTGTGCAAAACAGATCGAGCAAAATAAATTGCTATTGCACAGTAAGTAGTTTGCTATGCAATTAGGGATACATATCATGACATATCTAATAAAACAGAAATGTATATATATATATATGTATCTACTATTTGCATCACAAGTCTATTAAACTGCCTAGGTGAGGAGATTGGGTGCTGAATGTTGTTCATTTTTTTATATGCTATGTTTTTCCTACCACACTATATTCAGGAGGCCTCTTTATGCTATGATCATAAATCAATGACAAAGGGCTGCAACAATATCTGGGACAGAAATAAGGTATTTGCTACAACCTTGAGCTAATTGAGCAGGATCTTGTTGCTTATTGGCCAGAGTACCTGAAAGTAAGAGCACTGCATGTCCTCTTCCTTCAGCCCCAATGCACACCCCCTATTTTTATTATGTTAAGAGATCAAGCCATTCTCGGAATACGTGGATGTTCTTACCCTCTGGTCTCTTCCTGTCACAAGGAAAAAAATGAAGTGTTAGAACCTATACGATTATTTATAGCATATTTATATTTATACAGAAACGTTACCACCAAATTACTTATGCTGTAATTCACACATTTACATTTCTGATGTTTTCTTTGAACTCCATAACTTTTATCTTGTTTCTCCAAAGACCGTTCCAAGTTTATCTGCAGACCAAGGTGCTACTCCTTTGCACACTATTATCTTTGCTTTGAAACCTTTATATATTTTGTCAGTTATACAGGAGATTTGTGTGAGCCACAGACTTTGCAAAGATCTTTCACCAGCAGGTTTGAAGGAGTTCATTTTCCTGAGCAGTTGATTAGTTACACCTGAGTAGAGCTGATTAAAGACTACTCCTGGGTTGGGTGTGTCTGCTTATGGACTGTAGTTTGTAGTCTGTGTGCAGTTGTTAATGGAGTTTTGCAGTCTGTGCGGGGCTGCAAATCAACTAAGTGTAGAGTTGTAGAAAAAGTCACGGACAGCGAAGTCTGTGTGTAGGTGTCTGAAGCTGGAAAAAGACACAGACAGGCAGCAGCTTGGAGCTAATGAATACTTTGGAGCAGAGTGAAAACCTGGAGTTTGGGAAAATGCAGGCCTGTTATTTTCTTTGGTTTGTTTTTATTTATTACTAGAATATTGCCTGTCAAAAAATGACGGCAATGAAATTGTAAGTGAGCTAATGCTGTTTGGTGTATGGTAATGAAATAAATAATACATTAATAAAGGAATATATTTAACCTATTTGGAAGTAATATATGCAGGAAGCATTCTGCTGAAGAGCTGACAATCTGTTTTCATGTTGCTGCAGCATATAATGTAGGTTTGCACTGTTGTGGAGCTGAGGTGGAATTGTCAGCAATGTGTGCAGTGTGTAGTGTAAATAGGCTGCGTGCGCAAAGGGAAACCGTTAGGTTAGATGTGTACTTACGCATTGTGTAAGAGTGCTGTAAAATGGCGGCGAATATGTGTGGTACGCGGATGTGTATGATGTAGCGTCCTTGCTAATGGTGTATCATGTAGCTTGTACAGGTTTTTTAAAAATGCGTATGTGCTTGGTGTTTTTTTGCGTGTTTAGGGTCCTGTAGCCTCGTTTTCGTTTTTTTTGGTGGTCATTTTTTCTCTCGCTTATGGGATTTTCGTGTCTCTAAACTCTGTAATTAGGACTTAAATGGAGGTGTAATTTCACTTGCAGAGGTCCTGGGTGCCCCCCCCCCCCCCTCCTTGCTGTGGGTATGTTTTTTATGTATTTTTTGTGTGTATTTATTGTGTTTCTAATGTTTTCCAGTTCGTGGCGGGTCGGCCGTTAAAGTCGGATTTTTGCGAGGTCGTAATGTTTTTTTTTCTAAGTCCCGTGTCTCGTATTTGTTTGTCGTAAGTCCGTAAATGTTGCGGGGTCCGCAGTTGCTGGCAAGGAGCGCCTTTGCTACGCGAGCCCGCATCGTTAGCAACAACCCGCTTGCTCACAACTATATATGTGATTATTGAACAAACTGATAGGAGAATGGCAACTTGTCACAATATATGCTTTTTGTTAAAATGTCACAGCAGAAGCTCCAAATATGGTATACATTAAATTCATAGTTAATAACAAGTACTTTATCAACTGAATGTTATAAAAAATAATTTTCTTACAGCATCTGAACACTGAAATTAGAATGTTTTACCCATCAATTAACATTTGTAATCCACCTGCAAACTGATGATGTCTCTTGCTAAGGAGAGCGATCATGGCTAATTAACCGATGGAGAGTCTGGACCAATTTTTTTTTTTTTTTTAAATGAAAAGAATGAGTATGCTCAGACCCAGAGTGTATCAAGACTGATTACTCTTTATGGATGGGACCATGCTCAAATATTTTAGTTTTCACATTGTTTTACAATGAAAACAATGGATGTATTTCTTTGATATCATTCAGTTGCTAAAGTACATAAAGAATTAAATTATGCAATCGTTTTAACTACTTTTGTGCCCCATTAAAAGTAAGCTATACCACTTTTAAGGAAATATTTTTATTGGTCTTAACTGACAGTATGTAATTGGACATACATTGGTACAGAGCATTTTGTGGGTGCTGATCCAGATAGGATTCTCATAGGCTATCAGTGATAGAGCTAGTGGATAGAGTGACCCATGCCAAAATAAATTAGGTGCCTAAATTGCACACCCCACAGGGGTCAATAATAAAGAACTAAATATGTAGTAGATCAGATCACCCATAGGGTGATCAGGTCACCTTTCTATAAAAATAAGTAGACTACATCAGTTATAAGTGGGCAACCTAAAAACTGTATTGAACACTTAGATTATGCCTCACATAAATTTGTGTTTAAATGTTTATAGTTTCTTACAATTCACACTTAGTTAGACTTCCCGTGACCCACTGTTACAGGTAATTAGGTCATTTATATATTTAAGGACAACTGAAGAAATAATCTTCCTTCAGGTCAAGAATATCTATATTTATGGAAAAATAAAATTACATATGAAGAAAATATCCTGGGGTTATGTGAGGAGAGTAGATCTCAAGAAGGAAATATTTTTGTTTTTCTGGTTCTGAGCAGGTGGTTACACTCAACCGCTCCTTAACTGGTTGATTAATTTTATGTAGGAAATGGCAGTATAGAACTTTTATGGAACAGGAAACCTATTCCAAATACGTGACTTCCTTTGCATGGTATATAACTCAGACAGTGGCTCCATGTGCAAATATAAAAATAAGTAAAGTAAAAAGAGTGAAATAACTGAGGTCTCTATTTGGCAGTAGTTACTGATATTTTTTTTGTTGGGGGGGGGGTTATACGGGAGACAGGTCATTTGCTGCATAAATCTGTTAACAAAATGGCATCCTCTCTCAATTTTGTGAGTTGAGTGGCGCCATTTTGTATAGAATTTCAGTATACTATGGGATTATTGTGGAATCATTTTAAGAGGAACAAAGATAAGTCCAGGCAGATAAGTTTTAGGGTTTTGGCTAGTGAGACTACAATCCTTATGTAGTATAAGGTCTGAACAATAATATTTCTGCCATGGTATTGTTATTTCACAATACATTGCATTGTTTCAACACTACTTCATACTTGATTAATGGGTTACCATTTATTTTATAAGCCATTAATGTGTGAGGTTATATGTTATCATTGGAGGGATCTTTACACAGTACTATCTATCACAGGTGGAGTAACCTATGTGACCTGAGTTGTTGGCTGCCTTACAATACAAAGCAAAGGTCCATCTCTTGAGATTATCATTTAATGTGCACAAGAAATGCATAATCAATAATCCAAGAAACATTGCTCTTCATCGCCTCCTCATCATTGTCATCACTTGCCCCTCATCTTTTTCAGAATCACCTCATCAGATCAACCCACCTTTATTATTTTCGCTCTCATCCCTGACTTATCCAGTAATCAACATTACGTACCCATTTTATCCAATTATCTATCACTGCTCTGGCTCATTATAAGTGACACTCAAAATCATGCTATTGGCACAAGTACCATAATTGTATTAAAAAAACAAACATTTAGCCTATTGTTCTGTGTATTTCTTCATAGCAAAATAGGACTACAGTAGCCATTCACTATTTATGGAATAAAATGTTATTTTGCCTGACAAGTTCATTATCAAATAAAAAAAGTATAACATTTCAAAGCAGTCAAACCAAAATAAGAATTCTGGTTTCTGTATTTTAGTTCATGTTTTTCAAGTGGTGAGATCTCTTTTTTCTAAATCATATCTGTGCTTCTTGTACAATGGGATTACCTGTACCAGCTTTAACTTTCAATTATATTGTACTAGCTACTTGCCCGTCAAAAATAACGTGAATAACATTTTAATGCTGGGAATGCTGTACCTTCGGCGCTTATCACGAGCCTTTGGCGCTCAACGCGTGGCTCGGAATGAATCACCTCATGAGATCAACCCATCTTTATTATTTTCGCTCTCATCCCTGAATCATCCTGTAATCAACATTACGTACAAATTATATCCAATTATCTATCACTGCTCTGGATCATTATAAGTGACACTCAAAATCATGCTATAGGCCTTGCACTTGAGTGTTACTGTCTTGGGTTGTCTTACTGCCTTGCCTTGGGTTAAGTGTTAGTGGCTTGGGTTAAGTGTTACTGCCTTGTGTTAAATGTTAGTAGCTTGGATTAAGTGTTACTGGCTTTCGTAAGTGTTACTGCTTAGGGCTATTTTTTACGTCCTTTGGGCTAGTTTCACGTGCTTGGGGCTAGTTTTACGACCTTGGGCCTCATTTTCGTCATTTTGCGTTTTTCGGCAGCCATATTTTTCTCGCTTAGGCGGTTTTTGTTTGTGAAAAAACGGCAAATATGCATCAAATTAACTTGCAACCTGACTCACAGGCCTGCCTCTCCCACTGTGGTGTGTGTTAGTTAATTTGAGGCATATTTTTTGTTTTTTTTCATGTCTTTTCAGTTCCGAAGTTTGGCCGTTAAAGTCGTAATTTTGCGAGGCGCACAGTGCATGTACAGGTTTCGGTCCTAAGTCGTACAGGTCGTAAGTCACGCGTGCCTCAACTACTCACCTCGCTAAGTCCCGCCTGCCTCAACTGCTCATTGCAGCCCACGTCCCTCAACTGCCCGGCGCGCTTTGGCGCTCATTGCGCCTTCAGCGCTGATTGCAGCCTATGTTCCGCATGCCTAAACTGCTCGCCTCACTTTGCAAGGCTCGCAGTGCAATTAACGCGTGGTCAATGGCTCGCCACGCTTTGCGAGGCTCGCAGTTGCAGCCTTACGTGCTGCAATCGGGCTTACAAAGCTTAACCAACATTGGAAACGTTACACACACTGACAACTATATATATGACTAGCGACTTGCCCGTCAAAAAATTACGGCAATGTTATGTATATGTTTGTCAAGTTGTTTAGTTATTAACATATATTTTTGACACTTGTAAGTATTTTAATATGAACGTGTATTTTTGTAAAATGTTGATGTAATGGTTTTTTAAAATGTAATTAGTATCTGAAGAATTGTTAACTTGAATATACATTGAATGAATAGGAAAGCCAAAAGTAAAAATCCTTTTTTAAACGTTGCAAATTTTAAGATGAAGTTTAAAATATATGTAAGCAATAACCATCCAAGTATATATTTTTAAACTTGAACTTTATTTTTTATGTAAGTTTAGAAGTTGACAAAACATTGGTATAATTTTGAACATTATAAACATGAACATAGTGAATACATTTTGTAAAGTAATTTTTTATTAAAAGTATTAACATTTGAATGTAAAAACAATTGACATTTAAATTAATCAGTATTAAAATTCAATTTCTATCACAATAATTGTTAACTTGAATATACATTGAATGTAGAGGAAGGCATACAGTCAAACTCTTCTTAAAACGTACGTAATTAAACTAATTTATTACTGAGCACATAAATTGGCGATAAACATTAATGTAGGTAGTAATCTTAAGATAACAGACAATATTTACATTGTGACTTAAAAGGTGCTTGACCTCTTAACATCCACTTTGTAATATGTTGAATGAAATAACTTGAAAATATATTTTTTAAACTTGTAACATTAGAAACATTAACATAGTGACTTAACATTTTAACATAATTTTTACTAACAATGCAAGGCAAGTATTTTGTGAGGCGAATCATTCATAAACATGACTTCCATTAATTATGACTGAATTAAACAACCAATTGTTATGTATTTTGCAATGCTTTTAAAAAATCTTGGCATCTTTAATTTGTATCCTGCAAAGGTTATAGTACTTCATAGTAGACAATGTTTTTAGTAAAAATACGTCCATCTCGTAATAAATCACCTTGACTTTCATTGTTTTCAATGTAAACTTTAATAGGCCTGTGGATTTTTGCACCGTGACAACGCAACGTACAATTGACCATGTGCAAACACTGGTTCATCCAAGATAAATACCACAGATTTGAAAGTTTGACCTTGTGATTTATTAATGGTCATGGCAAATGCCATAATAATGGGAAATTGTCTTCTTTGAAGTATAAAAAGGGAGACTACTTTCACTTGGTGCTAAATCTATTCTTGGTATGAAAAACTCCTCTCTCCTTATGGGTCCCAGTTAAAATTTCAGCATCTATAAAATGGTCCCTTTAATTGTTGAACAATTAATCTTGTGCCATTGCATAGGCCTTTTTTTGGGTTCATATTTCGCAGTAAACATGATAATTGCAACTTTCTTTAGCTGCAAAATATGTGGTGGCATTCCAGAAGGAGTTAAGAGTTAATGAATTCAGTTGAAAAGTTTGCCTGACTTTCATTGTCATCAGCAAGTACAGAATCCAGCACTGTGATAATTTCTTTGTGTGCATTAATTTTTTTTAAGATTTCATTATTGAGTATTAATGCATCTTTATTTTTACACGTCAGTATAACTTGGTTGGCAAGCTCGAATATTCTTCGTTATTATGCTCCCTTCAAATATAGCCGATATAATATCTTGTTGACAAATCATATGAGGTGGTGATCTCTACAGTGTCGTCAGGTAAATGTAGTATTTTTTCTGTTCTTCCTTCTCCAATTTCTAATAAGCCAATCAATTGAAATCAGTTTGGCCTTCTGATCTCATATTTTGTTGCAGTTGAAGATGGGTAAAAATGTTTTCATACTGTACTTGACTTTATACATGTTTCAATAATGTCTGTTCGATTTCCATGTACAACGAAAGGTAATGTTTGTCTAAAATCGCACCCAACAAAATTACCTTTCCACCAAATGAAAAAATATTATCCATGACTTCACGAAGCAAACGGTCAATACATTGGAGGGCATTAGCATGACATCATTGTGGCCTCATCTATTATAATTAATTTAACATTTCTTCAATTTCTTTGCTTGTAAGGATGTCATGCGAATATCTGACAACTGAATTTTCTAAAATAGGCACTGGCAGTTTAATCCACTATGAACAGTTCTTCCACCTTCTAATAAAAGTGCAGCAATTCCAGTAGTGGCAAACGCCATTGCTATTTTTCCTTGTGCTCGTACTGAACTCATTAATAAATTGTACAAATATGTTTTCCTGATCCGCCAGGTCATCAAGATTAGAAATAACGCTCTGTCACCATGTCATCATCTATAGCATTTTTAATGGCATGAAATGCTTGCAATTGTAGTGTATTTAAAGTTGCAAGTCTTTCTTCTGTTCTTTCTGCTTGTAGTTGAATGTCATAGTCCTTCAAAGTTAATGTCATCTATTAGACCTGGATCAGGCAAATTAAAACTTGCACAACTTAATCCATGAGTTAAAAAGACTTCTTGGATTTCCATTAAGGCTTTTAAGTGTGCAATGGGTTCATTGTATCGTCGCATAAAGTCTTCAGCCATATTACTTTAAAAGTCTCCCCACAAAGCTAATGCATTTGGAGCATTTGAGAAGATACAAATAAAGCAAATTGTTCTCTCATCTGTCGTGGCATTTTGACATTGTGCTGCTTCTTCTAAGCATCTTTCCCACTCTGTATCATCAGCGAGTAAGTTTCTATGTCTTGCAGCTAAATGGAAGGATTCATATACAATGTCATTAACAGTTCTTAATTGTTCAAAACTTTGTGCTCCAGGAACATTTAAAAGTAATATCCGTAAGCAAATCGTTCAACATCTCTTGGACTGACTGTGTAAATTCGTGGAATTATTTTATTGCCTCTGGTTTTTCTCTGGTCTCCATAATCCATTCACAAAAACATAGTGATATGGAATTTCAATATATAAGTATTGTGTTGCTTCAGCATCAGTGGAATTTAATGCAAACCATGCAGTTAGTGTAGTGTGACGATCTTCACTTTGGGCCAATGCATTCATTTCATTTCCAGAATGGAAATAGACTAAATGTCGTTGTGGCAAATGTACTGCTAACCTATATACTGCATGTGATCTATCATGCATTTCAAATTTTAAAAGCCGCCACATAGCTTCTGGCGCACTGACATAGCGAGCATCTACATGAGATGCAAGTTCATCATGTACTAACTCACTACTTTCAGGGTTGTCTGCACTTTTGACGACTACAGTAGCTGCATCGTAACCTTTGTAAATATATTTATAGACATATTTAATTGATTTGATGGAAGTGCAGGCTTCTACGTTGATGTGGGCGTTGTACTTCATGAGTAAATGTGGATTGTAGGGTACTACATATCTATTGTCCACTTTTTTTCCCACGAATAATGGCACTATCTCCTTCTCTTCTTTTATAAAGTGGATATCCATCACAATTGGCATAGGTTTTGTCTCTATAATCTTTTGGAAATTCTTTGGAACATTTATTATTTTCCATACATGGTGATTGTGGATTAAGGTCACCACAGGGTCCATGAATCATGCGATGAGTAACAATCTCATATAGTCTACCATATAGTTCTGGATCTGGTAGTTCAGCAACAATGACTGCATCCACTTTGTCTGAAGTATCTAATTTATCTTTTCTCTTGAAGTATTATTAGAAGATGTGCATGTGGAAGGCCTCTTTTTGAAATTCAATGGTATAGTACATAAGCAAGACATTTGCCAAATAACTGATTTATAGTGAAGTCACGTATTAATTCATTTAATTTAATCTTAAAAACTCTGGCTACTAAATCTGGTCGATCTGAAGCAGCTTTGTCCAAGAAGTAGATTTAGAGTAATTTCTGGCCATTGTGGATTACATGTAAATGTCACAAATAAATCGGGTTTGCCAAATTTTGTCACAATAGCCATAGCATCATTGTATCTTTCTCTCATATTTCGAGGAGATCCTTGAAAGGAAGATGGTAAAATGATGGCTTTGCCAGCTGTCATGTCTCTGCTTGTAGCCACGTCAGCAACATAGTCCATGAGTCCAGAATATTGTTCTACACGGAGTTTATCTTGTTGATATTTGATAAAGTTTAAATTATTTGCCTCAACTTGCAAATATGAATCAATAATCCATTGTTGTGTTAGTTTCCCACCACATAAAATTGGATTAAATTCATCTGCGAATGGCAATTTGAGCTACTTTAAATTCAAGCATAGAAACATTATTTCGGATTCTGGCTTTAGCATTTGGGTAACTGGGAAGGGTTAATTTTGGTTGCCAACCTGCTTCTCCGTGTGGGAAAAAGATGGGATATGTCATTGGATCTAAATTTGGACTTAAGATACTCATATTAATAAACGGTTGGTCCTCATTTCTAGGATATACTCGTATGTCTCTTTGAAATGGTGGTTCTCCTTCATCATTGTGAAAGACCATTGCAACCTCATTTGATGTTGGCAAGTTATAACGACGTTTATCAGTATGTCTGTCTCTTTTAAGCACCATATTAACCTTTGGCATTGGTAATTGATGTCTTTGTGCATGAAGTAGTTGTTCATTTTCTACTTCTGCCAATTTTTTGTAAGCTTTACTGTAGGGATTGTTGTCCATAATGTTATTTAGCTCTATGAAAAACAGTGGGTAAGCATTTTTTATTTTCTTCCATCTGCATACGTTGGTCAACAGCTTCCATTGTATCTAGGACATATAGTTGAGCGAATTTTCTTTTCTCTCCTTCCTCTGGATGTAAATGTGAAGTGCCGATGATAAATTTGTCCTTGGACTTTAAAACAGTAAGGACCATGTCCTGGTACATTAGCAGCCAATGTTGCCCCCATAGATGCAAATGATATGGCACTATTGTAGGATCTTATGTTTGTCTTAAAATTTTTGTAATTTGGAAAAGTAGGTTCAGTCATAATATTTAGTAAATAGGTTGGAAATTGTTTCCTTTGTGGAAGTTTGAACTTTCCTTTTTGACAACAACTAATAAATTGTCCATCTCGGGGTCTCTCCTGTTTAAAATAATAAGCCTCACAAAATTGACATTGAGTAGTCATGTCCCCACAACTATGAACCTCTACTGCTAAAGACTTCAGTAAAGGACAATTTGCAACGCATATTGGATGTTGACTTTGATATTCATCAGATGAAAAGTCATGAAATGTTTCAACAACAGGTTCTAAATGTTTAGTTTTTTTTCGTAGATTTTCTTGGTATATGTTGGACTTGTTTGGTTGAAATGTCCTGTAAGTTTTTAGTAAGAGTTTGTAAATGCTTTGTTTTTGGTAGTTGTTTTTTTTGGTCTGTCTTGACTGGTATGTTGTAAAATGTCATCTGATGTTTTAGGAACAGTTTGTAAATGCTTTATTATTTTTTATTTTTTTTGGTTGTATCTTTCATTTTTGCAGCTGATATTCTTTTATTTGCAAGTCTTTTGCGTTCTTTTTCTCTTCGAATTTCTTTCTCCTCCGGTGTCTGCTGGGCGGCCCATCTCTCTTGTCTTTCTCTAGTTTGACGTCTTTTCTTCTCTTCTTTGGTCTCGTTATCAGCCATATTAATCTGTAAACGGAAACAAATAAATGTAATTGTGTATATTTAAATTTGTAATTCCTGTTAAAGATTATTGTGCACAATTGGTGAAATAAAAGGCAAATCATGAATGTATCATTGATATTTAGTTAAATTTATAATTCCTGTCTTCAGTGGCTCAGAATTTGTCCAATGGAATACTGCTGTAAATAAGCATGTAACATATTATTTAAAATAATGGTTTTATTTATTAAAACTTTGTTTGTGGATAGATATTTACCACTGCAAAACTTCTTTGCTGAAAAAAAAAGTGATGTGGTTATTGAGCTATGTATTGCATAGTAGCAATTTAAATAAAATAAGGGGAGATAGTAAATTAATTATTTTATTTTTCTGTTGAGACGGATGCAACTGAAAAGCAGTTTCTTTAGTTTTATACTTTAGTACTTATTATAGTTTACCTTGGTTGAAGTGTGATTTAAATCCGAATGTTTGTTGGCTCCTCGTTTCAAATCGTTGTCCAATGGTGTGGTCCTCTGTCGGAAGTCCTCGTCCGATGGTGTGGTCCTGTCGCGATAGCCCCTGTCCGATATTGTGGTCCTGTGGGCGATATTCCCTCGTCCCGATGTTGTTGTCCGTTGGTGAAAGTCCTCGTCCGATGGTGTGGTCCTGTGTTGAAATTCCTCGTCTGCTGGTCTGGGTCCTGTGTTGAAATTCCTCGTCTGCTGGTCTGGTCCGAGTCCTCGTCCGATGGTCCGGTCCGGTCCTGTGGAAAAAGTCCTCGTCCGATTGTCTTCACGCAGTATCTGTTGTAATGTAAAATAGAAAATGTTGTTTGAGTGAAATGTCTTTTAAATAAGTAAAAAATGTATTAATTTTGCTGTATTGTATCAGTTATGTTTATTTTTTTTTAAAAAATTTTTTTTAACTTTCTGTACAATCCCAAGACTTTTGTTATTCTTATTTAAGGTTCTTAGTAAGGCTTGTGGGTTGTGATATATTACATAAGAATATGAATTTATTTTGCTATGTGTTTATGTTAGTTTTTGTACAATCCTGTTTGTGCGCACCACTTGTGGTATACTTATTTTAACCTTTATTTGGATGGTATATAGTTAGTGAAACATGAATAATATAATTAATGTAGTTTGCTATGTGTTTGTGTTAGTTATTGACAATCCTGTTTGGTGCACATCACTTGTGCAAAACTAATTTCTTCTTGATTGTACAGGTTATAATTTGTTAAACATTAAAGAAGAATGTTAATATAGTTTGCTATGAGTTTGTGTGTTTTTTTTATACAATGCTATTAGGTGCACAACCACTTTTGTTATTCTTATTTTTGGTTATTTGTAAGGCTTATAGGTTGTTAAACATTTTAGTCCCTCAATCAATTGTCGATTTTGCCAATTGAATACGGCTCTAAATAAGCACATAATATATATTTTTTTAAAGAAGTTTTTAGGTATTGAAAACCGTGGTTTTGGATAGATGCTTAATAACTAAAAACTTCTTTAAAAAATATATGTGATGTGCTTATTTAGACCCCTATTCAATTGGCAAAATTGCAATTGAATGAGGGGCCTTAATAAGAAATTCTGTTTTGTGTAGCAGTTTGTGTGTCATTGAATTGCGATTTGGCTAATTGAATTGTGCTGTAAATGAGCACATAGCATATTAGCATATTAGTTAAAATAATTTTGTAGTCATTGAAAAACTGTATTTTTGATATTTTTTTATTAACTAAAACCTTAGTTTTAAGCTATTGTTATGTTGTTATTTAGAGCCCTATTCAATTGTGCAAATTGCAATTGAATGAGGGCCTTTGTGTGTACCATATGTTGCATAGTTTGGCCCTCATGCAATTGCATTTTTTACAATATAATAGTACTGTAAGTCCGTAATTGAATTGCAATGTAGAAATTTGAATAGGGTTCTAAATAAGCACATCACATAAATTTGTTAAAATAGCCATATTTAATTTTCCAAAATAGCAATTGAATAAGGCCTTTGGTTACTGCATTTGTTATATTGTGAGCTACTTATTCAATTGTGTTTTGGCCAATGGAATAGAGCTCAATATCATCACAGAGCATATGTTTGTACGGAATTTTGTATTTAGTGAACTTGTATGCAAAAGGAACGTGTTCACAAAAGAAAAATTTCCTAAAAAATATGCTCTGTGCTTATATAAGCCCTATTGAAATGGGCAAATCACATTTGAGTGAGGCCCTTGGGCATTAAAGACATATAGTCCTCATTGAATTGCAATTTTGCCAATTGAAGAGGGCTCTATATAATCACATAACATATTTATTGAGCAAAGTTTTTAGTTATTGAAAACCTTGATTGTGGTTAGAAGTTCATTAACTAAAAACTTCTGTTTCCAAAATATGTTATGTGCTTATAGAGCCCTATTGAAATGGGCAAATCACATTTCAGTGAGGCCCTTGGCCATTAAAGACATAAGGTCCTCATTGAATTGCAATTTTGCCAATTGAAGAGGGCTCTATATAATCACATAACATATTTATTGAGCAAAGTTTTTAGTTATTGAAAACCTTGATTGTGGTTAGAATTTCAGTAACTAAAAAGTTCTGTATAAAAAAAATGTTATGTGCTTATATAGAGCCCTATTCAAATGAGGAAGTTGCAATTGAATAAGGCTCATGGTTATTTCTTGTTTATACTTAATACTTTACCTTGATAGAAGTTTTGAATGACAGACGGTCCCCTCCTGCCAATCTTAATCCGCCGGGTCTTCTTTTAGTGTCTGTTTGAAAAAGAAAGTGAAATAGTTATTTGTATATTTATAATTTGTCATCTAGCAAAGCATGTCCTTTTGAGCATGTAATGTGTTCTTGTATCTTACCTCTTCAAATTTGTTGGTGTTCTTTAAAAGGGATTGTGCTTCACAGTGCACGGTGCAAATTGTTGAGAGACGCTGTTGATGCAGAGTCTGTTTGAATATGAAACGAAATAGAAAGATTCAGCTTTATCTGATGTATTGAATTGCAGTAAATTAATTCAATTAACCTTAATTTTTGTTGGGGGCTACACACATATCTCACATACATGAAGCACATTACATAGTTTAATGTAATTATTTTGTGTACGTGTGACATATCAGTATACATGAGTCAAATTTAAATGGTTAAATTAACATTATATTTATTTTTTTCCAACACACATAAATGTGTGTGTGTGAGATGTAACTATAGATGATACACATATATGTGCATGTGACATATCAGTATACATGACATATAATGTCATTAAAATGTAGTTGTTTACTGATTTTGTTGTAAGCTAATTTTGTTGCATTGGTAATACACATAAATGTGCGTGTCACATGTCACTATAACATTATAGACATATATGTCGGTGTCAGATGTCACTATGAAGGGGCAATACACAGAAATGTGCGTGTCACATGTCACTATACATTATAGACATATATGTGCGTGTCACATGTCACTATACATTATACACATATACGTGCGTGTCCACATGTCACTATGAAGGGGCAATACACAGAAATGTGCGTGTCAGATGTCACTATACATTATAGACATATATGTGCGTGTCACATGTCACTATACATTATAGACATATATGTGCGTGTCAGATGTCACTATACATAAAGCTCTGTTTAATATTAAATTATGTTTTTTTGTTGTTTTGTTAATGAACCGTATTTTTTTTGTGAGCCTATACACATAAAATGTGCCATACATGATGACTACATAAATCCTAGTTTATTTTTTTATTTGTTTGACCTGTCCTGATAATAAAATGTAATATATTATAGCTTACCTCTCAGTTGTAATTTGCACAATGCAAAGTAGTAAATTAGTAAGAATTGTCTTCTCAAGTAAAAGCAGCAGTATCTCAGAAGTCACTCCGTTGATCACCTGAGGAGAAATGTATTTTTTTGTTTGAAATAGGCAGTATTTATAAACTTGTAGAAAGTTCTGGAAAGTGAGACCGTTAGAAACGCAATACGCATGCGCTATTTGCGTTCCAGCTTACAATTTGCGTTCCATCCGCCATTTTCTGCGTATTACTGTTCAAAAATGGTGTTTAATATGATTGTGATACGTTCCGCATAGTATGTGTTTCATTATTGCGAGTAAGTGTAGTGTAGTTACGTCTGAAGCCTCGTTTTCGTTTTGTTCGTCGGCCATTTTTTCTCTCGCTTAGCGATGGTATTAGTGTCTAAAGTGTTTATTTTGATTTAAATGTAGGTGTAACTTGTTTTTTTGAGGTGCTGGCTGGTTCCTCTTGCTGTAGGTAAGCTTTTTATGTGTTTGTTGTGTGTCTTTGTTAAGTTTTAAATGTTTGTATGTCGGCGTGTTGCGTCCGATGTTTGCGAAGTCGTAATGTGTGGTAACGTGTCTCGTATGGTGTTTGCGGTGTGTAGCCTCGTTTTCGTTTTATTCGTCGGCCATTTTTTGTGTCGCTTAACAAAGAATTTAGTGTCTAAACTCTTTTATTTTGAGTGCAATTAAGTTGTAAGTTGCATTTTGAGGTCCTGGGTGCTTCCTGTTTGTGTAGGTAAGTTTTTTATGTATGTGCTGTGATGTATGTATTGTGTTTGTAATTTTGTAATGTTCGCGAGTTGCGGTCCGAGTGTTGCGAGGCCGTAATGTGTGTGAACGTGTGTCGTATGTTGTTTGCGAGTGTCGTAATGTGTGTGAACGTGTGTCGTATGTTGTTTGCGAGTGTCGTAATGTGTTGCGACGTAAACTTTTTTTTGCAAGGGTCGCAGTTGCTGCAACTGAAGACCTCGCTTTGCGAGGGTCCTCAGGTGCTGGCATGGAGCGCCTGCGGCGCTCCAAGCCAGCAACTGAGGCCCTCGCTTCGCGAGGGTCCTCAGTTGCTGGCAAGGAGCGCCTGTGCGGCACCATGCCAGCAACTGAGGCCCTCGCTTCGCGAGGGTCCTCAGTTGCTGGCAAGGAGCGCCTTCGTGCTGCTCCCATGCCAGCAACTGAGAACCTGGCACAGTGCCCTCGCTTCGCGAGGGCCGCGAGGCTCGCCTACGCGAGCCGCGGCCCTCGCTACGCGAGGCCCGCGACTCGCTGCGCGAGCCCGCAGCGTTAGCAACAACTCGTACGCTCACAACTATATATGTGATGTAAAAAGATGCCGTATACACAATCTGGCTTCAGCACAGATTCGGCCAAACCTACTGTTCTTCAGTTCACATTTATAAAGAAAATGTCTGAGTAATTCAAGTTGGCCAGCTCTTGCTGCTGGCATTGTTAGTAATCATTGTACAAGGCTCTAATGAAGTCTTTATTAACTTCACATGCTTCTACACTAAATCACATTTTGCCATAAATACTAAGTAAACCACATTATTTGTTTATCCTTTTGCCAACGTGCAATTTCTAGCCTTTGATTCATACATTGACATTTCTGATATTATTGCATCTTTAAAAGTCTTATTGATGTAGAGATGTGTGGCTCTGCTATTCCCTTCATCTATGGAATCATTTTCTATGTTTGCATTAATTGCTTATGATGTTGCAATATTTATTACAGTACATGCACATTGCTTGATCAAAAACAACCAATCCAGATACAACTAACTTGGCCCAAAGAATGGTAACAACATTGCATGGGGCCTATTAGATCTACATGTGTCCATTGAAGGCAGAAGACAGTGACATTTCACTACTTTTGAAATACCATGCTATTTTGCCAGACTAATTCATTAACAAATAAACAGTACAAGATATAAATCCAGTCACAACAGGATAAGATTACTGGTCCCTGTTTTTATTAGGGTGCAAAATTATAGTGTGTAAAATGTACAATTAGAAAGGCAGATACTTAATTCTTCTCAACATGACCTTGCGTAAGCAAAATTGTAGATATAGTCATACAGGAGCATTGCACGCACGCAATAATTTGATTAAGATTTGACTTTCAGGATTTACATCATGATTTCTGATTTGATGCCCATCAAGAATATATTGCAAGAAGTACGGTAATATAAAAAAAAAAAAAAAACTAATTCACATTTTCGATTCTTAGAAATGTGTTTTGTTCAACAGAAGAGTGCCGCTAATGTAGGGATGTAGCATCTGTTTTTCCGGTAGATCTGCAACTCTACCAGCATTGTGTGAACTGACCATTTCAGTTACATTTAAACATATTGTACAACATACATGCATTTTAATTTTTTCCTGCACCTCCACTAAAATATCAGCAGCCAGTGGCGGTAAAATTAAAATAAGAGATCTACCACTACCTTGTGGCGCAATCACTTTAAAAAGACAGTGAATTCCCATTTTTTATTCTATGTTCTTAACATTTAAGAAAACAAAACCAGAATACATTATCTTGATTTAAAATAGTGCATGAATAATTATATTTTGTATTTTATTTTACCATTCTTAATTGAAATTTAGGTTGTTTTTTTTTTCTGTTTAGCCAGTCGTAATTAGCACAGCTTTTGGTATAGCCAATCAGGGTGTGTACAGCTGTACATACTGGCTTTTCCAAGCATTACGGGTGTTGGAACAACTCCTTTTTCAGAGAAAGGTGGTACATTCATCTCAGTTCTGTAAATACATCAATTTTTGATGGATATGAAGCCATATTGCTGAAATTTACCTTATTTTCAATGCAAAACAAATACATTGTATAATGTTTAAAATAAGCTATTTTACGTAAATGACATAAAACTGTCTTTTCAAATTACATGAACGTAGACCATAGCCAGTGTCCTATTTTGTAAAGCATTGCCTTGTATCAAAAATCTGTAATCATCATAACAATTAGATTACCATGGAACAGTTCAAATGTAATAAATAAATAAATGACTTCAGGTAATATTGCTACTTTAAGGTCCACTAAGGTCTTCTATTATATGAGCATAATAAACGATCTCCAAATCTATTTGCCTCCCACCCCAGACCCTCATCAGTTTTATATTACCCCAGAAAAAGCTCAGCTAATAAACACTGATGTCAATTCATTCTGATCCCATCATAAATCCATGTGTTCATCTGCATTTTTATTATGTTGAATCTATTTTTTAAAAATGGTATAGATTGCTATTAATAACGTATAGTTGATATACACAGTTATAATACACTTATTTTTTTCCTTCTTACCCTTTCTAGAAACGAGTCTGTTTATAATCAGTTTAATGCAAATGAAACCTTCTTCCATTCACTGCTGAAAATCTCTTTATAGTCTCTAATTAAAGTCATTGTATGAACACCAAGTAACCAATAAATAAAACCGAGCTCAGGAATAGACTCAACTGCAGAATTAGTCACATGTTTGTATATTTGAACAATATTTAATCATTAGAGTAGCACAGTGCTTGCACTTTTGGAAAGAAAACAAGGTTTATACCTCATGTTTATTTAACACTTTGGCTTGTTCGTTTTTGGATGTGTGAAATGAGTCTTATAAAGTGGCAGAGCAGTAAATCATCTGTTTCAGTAAATTAACGGGCCTTAAATAGTTACACTGTTAATTATTGGATTTTAACGAGTGAGGTGATTCTTTTGCATTATAAATTATGTTTTTTTTATATAAACAACCCTACTTTAATTTATATTAGAGTAAATTGCCAAAAATATAGCGTATTCTAAAGATAACATGTTCTTTAATGGTGGTCTATAGACCACCAATGGTTCCTTGAGATCTTTGTGGTGATCAGAAAAGCCTTTAATATTAATTTCAGTCAGTTTATTGGGGTAGTCTGTTGAATGTTAACTTTGACAGGCGGTGCTACCAGATCTAACGCATGTGTTATATTGTATGATATTTGTATTAACAGTAATTAGCCAATAGATTTAAAGGTATATCTAAGTTTCACAGTTTTTACCTTTTTCTAATCGAATACATGCTGCTTATATCAGAAACACACATTACATAGAGTAATTCTATACACATCCATATTTATTTTATAAAAAATAAACAAAACTTGTTTTCCACACCCCCAGAACTGCTTAGATAGACACAGTGTACCTACCAATAGAAACATTGCATTTGGGTATGGATTTCAAATCTTTACTAACCTTTAAGCCAGCTATAGCTCAATGCAGAGATCTCCAGATCAGTGTCTAACTCTTCCTGTTTCCTTCTGCAAGGGGGACTACAAATCCCATGATTCCTTCCTGCACAAATTGCCATCACTGTTTGTTACATTGTATTAAAATGTATAGAAACATTTTTTTTGCATACACAACCCCTTAGGGGATTGAACCTGGTCCACGTTTGCCTTCTAACCTTAAAGGTATATATATATATGCAAGTGAGCTGGATTATGAATGCATCTGATAGAGGGTGATTAGTAGTGTATGAGAACATGTGTTATATAGAAAAGTACATTTTTCTTACAAAGTTGTTTGCACAAAAGTCAAATCCAGCTGATCACACCCACAGGACACTTACATAAGCTGGGTACATTCAGGAAATACTGCACTGTACATATTTTGATCTTTCTGGTACAGAGCATAGGAAGTATTCACTGGTACTACTATTATTTTTTTTGGAGAGATAATTTATTAGTCTTCTCTTTTTGTTGTTTACTTTTTCCTGCTGCGTTTTTTCTTTCGGCAGTTTCCCCACTTTGAGAATAAGCACTATATTTAAAAATTCAAAATATAAATACACTTTTGTGGCTCCAAAAATGTGCCCAAAGCACTTGACTATATATGTAAATATTTCACTTTATATGATGTTTTTCAATTAGTTACTGTAAACTAGTCATAGCTATCTAGTGATTACAGTTACTATAGTGTTTCAAATTTAAAATAAGAATTAATACAAAAAACTCACAATTATGATTATTATATTGATCACATTTCTATAGTATTATTATGCCTTATTCACAAATAGAAAAACTAAATTCAATTCCTTGTAGCTCTATATATTAATACTCTAAAAATAGCCTAGTGCCAACATTATAATTATGTTTATGATAGTTAGCACATTATAATTATTGTCCTCCTACTCTAGTTTTAACCCACATAACTAGCGGCGTGTTACAAATTTTAAAATTATATACTAATTAAAACTTCTGAACAATCCTCCAAAAATACATTTTTGTTTAAGTCTGGTATGTGCCTTAGATGACTGCCTAATGTACCTATATGGTAAGTTGTACTTTATTATTTCTCACTATTTACAATATAATATATATATATATTTAAAATGTTTTATGAATTATGGTGCAAATGCTGAAAGTATATAACACAATGACTGTTCACCACAAGACACATTCAGTTGCGGATATATTAGCCTTCACACTACACACTAAAATGTGACTGGAATTGAGCTTAACAGGTGTGCAAGCTGTGAATCTTTCCATTTGCAAAGAATTGTAATGGAAAATGGAATATTTCACACAAATCGTGGCAATATGTTGCTTTATTAACCCTTTGGCATTTCAAGTTAGGAATTTCTTGACACAAACTGCTGGTGAAAATGCATTGGATGTCTGAATTAGCACTTGGAGATGGACGTCCTGACTTCTGGAGGCTCCGGGTTCATTATATTGCGCCGTGTGCCATTCTACAGCTGAGATGAAGCACCCTACATTATTTATTTTACAGTCCTCATTTCTGCTGAACCAATAACAATCCTGGTGACAAATATTTAATTAAGAAATACCAGAGAACTGAAATTGTTCCAATTATAAAATAGCTTTACATTGTTTGAACATCTACGCCTACCTAGTGTCTTAACCTTAGAAGTGTAGATGTACCGGTTTCTGAGGTTTGTTTTGTGTAAAAAGATGTATGTAGTGTATAGTTGTAAATTTGTCAGTAATGTGTACATGTGGGTTTTTATATTACAATTCACACAGTGTGATTAACTGTAATATTTACAGATAAGTGGAGAATATTATTAGTAGAGGAGTCTAAAAATTATTTTTTATCTATCTAACAATCTATCTACCTGTGTGCCCCTCTGTCTTGTCTTGTGTTTTTTAAGTAAACCAATAAGTCATTTTGTCAGTAATGCATATGTTTGTTTCTCATAGTAAGCAATAATCTACCCAGTATACTGTATATATATATGTATATATATATATATATATATACACACACAAAAATATATTTATCTAACTCTTAGGAGCCTGGAAGAAAGACCTTAGGGAATTTCCCACCACTATAATATTTCACGGCTGCTTCACTCTTCAACTATATATATATATATATATATATATATATATATATATATATATACATATATATATATACATATATATATATATATATATATATATATAAATAAATATATATATATATATATAAATAAATATATATATATATATATATATAAATAAATAAATAAATATATATATATATATATATATATATATATATATATATATATATACAGTGGTACCTCGGTTCCTGTTGGCTCCGGTTTTCGATGCTTGGAACTTGACGCTTGCTCGTTACTCGTCGTGTGGGACTGATCAATTGCTTGGAACTCGACTCTTGCTAGGAAGTCGACACGCTTGCGACACCCTGATCTGCATCCTGTGACTGTCAGAACCCAAGTGCAGCCTGTCTGTGCCTGTAAGGGCCATTGTGCATCATTTACCTATAAGGGTCAATGTGCATCCTGTGCCTATAAGAGCCAATGTGCAGCCTGTGCCTGTAAAAACCAATGTGCAATCTGTGCCTGTAAATACCAATGTGCAGCCTGTGCTTACAACAACCAAAGTGTAGCTTCCAATCAATAACCTGTCTCCTCTTCTATATCACCACCAACCCACTGGGCCCTCAAATCCTCTCAGCACAGTAAAGTGAAGTTAAATTCTCTGTTATTTGATGTAATTATTTTTTATTTATGTCTTTTTAGTTTTAAGGTTTTGTTTTAAAAATCAAGACCATCAGTTCAAAATAAAATGTGAAAAAAACTCGGTCCGGAACAGATGCTTTTAATTTACATTGGTTTCTATACGAAATGCTTGTTTACCTGTACGGAGAGGATTAACTACAGGAACCACAAGAACCAAGGTACCACAATATATATATATATATATATATAATATATATATATATATATATATATATAATATATATATATATAGAGAGAGAGAGAGAGAGAGAGAGGTAAATATGCACACATATAGTAAATGTTTACATGCACACATATATATTTGTATTTAGTATACATATAATAGTGTTACTTTTTCTATAAATATAAGAATGTGAAGTGTTCCATATTGACTGTAATCGCCCTGTATGTTTGTATTGCACCATCCTTACCACATCAATTTAAATAAACAGTTGTGAAAGGATGAAAAGGGCAATGTATACATGGTGATTATTATTATTTCTGAGCAATGATTGATTCATTTGTTTGGAGGGTTTGGCAGCTTTATGGCAAAAGAATAAAAAATAAAATAAAAAACATTCATGCCTTAACTGCTTATGCTCTGAGGCAAATAAATTGTATTGCTGCAAATGGCAACAAGCTCATGAATATGATTCACCTTAATCATATTAATTAGCTTATTAAGGAGTGCTTAATGCTATTCTTTTCTAAATAATAAAAGAATGTCAGTGTTTCTATGTGCTGTGAGACTGCCATGAAGATGGTAATGCTGCAGGCTATATACGTGCTGTTATTTAACCTCTTAATTACTTAAGGGGCCAGCTGCACGTTTTGGATGGAGCTGGGACTCTTTGCTGCCACATTGCTCTTATACTATAGTTCAGGTTACTCGTTATGTTCCTATTATGAGTAACATAAATAATAATTAAAATTTCGGCTAGTTTGGTGGGAAATTCACTGATGTATCTCAGGGGGTGGAAAGGGATATGATGAGCTGCAATGGCAATTTTCTGGAAAGGAATCAAAAATTGATGCCTTCTGCAAAAGATATTGCCAACGCTGCAATGATTAGTGAATCTCTCCCTCTGTGTGTCCATTAAATAATATTATGAGTTTGAAGGCCATTTATAAAGCTATATTAGCCTGTAATAACATATACACCAGAATAAAATATTAACTAACACATATTTAATAAAATAGCATGTGGTCCTATGTGGCATCATAAAACTACTTGACTTCAATTTGAAAAAATGGAGATTTGGGACTAATCATCTGACCCCTAAACAAAGCTTGTTGTTTAGGTAGAAATAAAACTAAAAAAGGCAACTTTCTCTTGGAACCTAAGCTCGCTGGCAATGACAGCAGATCTTCCCATGTTTCTCTTTGGGAAAGATTAATCATTTCACAAGAAACTGTTACCTAAATGGAGATATAATATAAGGGCAAGATGTGGTTTTAATGTCGATCAGGAACAGCTACAAATAAAGCCTCAGGTTTTAAACCAGATGTTGTATTGTTAGTTACTGGCCTTTCAAGTATATATATAAGTTGCATTTAATATTAGCTAGATTTCCTGAAGTTTCAGTATAGTATATGATAGTGCAGGGTTCTGAAATCTTTAATTATAAAAAAAATCAGGAAATTGGCAGAGAGTCAGTTTATAAAAAAACAAAAACGCATATATCTGAAAATGTATAACATCACATTATTGATGATTAACATGTTGGTGAATAATAGCAAAATATACATGTGTAGTCTGGGCCTTTTAACATGTCAATAATACATAAATATCAGTTGTTATTTTAAAAAAGAGTGATATACCTTCAAGACATAGCTGACATTTGGTGATCTTATCTATTTAGAATGTTATTACTTGAAGAATAAAAATTGATGCAAGTTTGAAAAAATGAAGTAAAATAGGTTAATGTTTTTGAATTCACAGCTGTAATCTGTAAGCAGTTCTTTGTTCAAGCTATGGGTGTATTGGCCCTTTGCTGGCAAGTCATGCCCTCACATCTAATAATGGTACATAAGAGTCAAAAATAGATCTGATGATTTTGCTCTAGAGTCAACAGTTGCCGACCCCTACCATGGTGGGACATGGTGCAACTATGCATTACTGTATAATACAATACTAGTCAAAGAATTATCAGATATATCTGATTTGTGTTTCATTATAGAATATTAGTTTTACTTATTAGTTATTATATAGAATTAGGACTGAATAATGGATATATGGATATGAAAAACATGAAGCACTGACAAGTGGGACCATCCTCTAGAGTTGAATTGTGGTGGGAGCGACCCAGCCACCAAACACACAGTATAACAGCACTAAGACGAAACAAATATTTGGATAAAGGCTCTGAAGGGCAATGTTATTTTGATATCCTTCCAATTTTAGTACCAACAGCTAGCAGTCTAAAAATGTCAGAAAGCAGAAGTAGATACTGAAGATGCAAGAAACATAAAAAGAATCAAAATGGACCAATTTCTATAGCTAAGAGATGTGTTTTTTTTCCAAGACGAAAGGGCTATTTTCTCTAATAAAAGGGAAGAGATGTTTTCCAAGTGAAGAGCTAGACTATTGGCAACTACACTAGTAGCTATAAGGTTTAGGGGGAATTCTTTAAGCAGAAAATATCAGGGCAGGAGATTTTAATTGATAAAAGGCATCTAGTGGGGTGACTCCTCTCCAAAACAAGGTGGTTGTTTCTCTTATGAAGAAATGGATGGAAGTCTCCCTTTTATGTAGGGGTATGCATCATAGAAAAGTTACCTATAAGTAGGAGTAAAAATTGAGGCCAGGTAATATGTGTGAGAAGGCTATTTTGAAGGCTAAATTGTAGAAATAAATATGAGACATTGAAATCTAAGATAGAAGCATGAGAACATGATGGGAAAATACAGCGAACAAATCTGGATGTCATGTATGAGGGGAAGAGGGAAATGGCAGGAGACTGGTTAATTGAAAGTGTGACTGACAGGGTTGGGTGAGTATACAAGACGCCTGAAAAGGCAAGAAACTGATGGAAGACAGAAAAATAATGATAAAATACATGTCTCTTACTAGTAACCATGCAAGGTTTCCACAGATGAAGCTAATGCTGGAGGATATAGGAAATAACTGAACTAAAGAAACAATGGGAGAGAAGTCATTTTTAATACTGGAAGTGTCCCAATAACCCCCCTAAAGTATTTAATATTGACTGTTTAGCAGGTAGATAGACTTTTTAGAAATTAGTAAATTCAACTGCTTTCATCTACACTTTCTACTGTACTAAGAGAACTTTGGAAACCTACTTGATGTTGCTATGGAAATGTGAGAAGATGGGAACAAAGAAGCCATGATAATGAAAAAGTAAAACGGAAGATGAGGAATAGGTATGCATAGGGGAACAATACAGTCACTGAATGAAGAAAAATGCCTAAAGGTTGAAGACTTGAGAGTGGATGGAGGATAACTTAAAAAAGAAACAATGGGGGGGGGGGAGTGGAAAATATGGAACAGTAGAGTGAAGTTTGGGGAGCATAGAAATAAGGAATGGAGAATTGATCTCCAATAGTAAACAATGATCAAATATATACTGAAATAATAGGAAGAAAATATAAAGCTATATAACTCTCCCACATGTACAGGTGCAACTGCATTTATGTTTTACATTCAAAAACGGATTTTATTGCTAAACTGTTACTATATGAATAAATTAAACCATATTTTATTCTCATTTCAGTGGTCCTTTAACTAAGATATTTTAATATAAATTAAATATATTTGTGGAGCAACAGCTCTTCAGTTTCAATTTAAGTGATTTACATCATATTAAGAAGATTGCTATTTTTATTTAATTGTTTTGATTACTTGATGTTTTTTATTGAAATGAGCAGTTTGACAAACATTTCAAATCACTACAGAGTAACAAACAATCGTTTCAACGTTTTTAAAGATGCAAAAGAGCAGAAATAATTCCCTTTGGAACCAGGTGTTGTCTTGTTGTTTTCCTATGTGTGCATCATGTGTATTTGTAGGATTTCCATCAAAGCTGCAAAACTATTTGTCCCACTTTATGTAAATTAAAAATCTTTAGCCAATTCCGTCTGAGAAATAAATAGTTGAAGTAACTTGCAGACAACATTTATTTTGTATGTACATTAATGGGCACTTCCATTTTTCCTGGAGGCAAGAATCTACTTTGAAATTCATGTTTGATAAATTCCCTGGCTTTCTGAGTAATTTAGCTGTCTATAGGGCTGTTGATCCTTTGAGTGTATTGCTGAACCTTAGGGACTTGAGCATCCACATCTGCATATCCAAGTTCAAATATATACTCAGGATGATTGGTTTAAACTTAAGTTGTTGATGTTATTCCTGATAGATTTGTCAGAATGGCTCCCATTTCATTTCTAAAACCTGTGTCTAATCCCTAAATACCCTTTTTAAATATTTCTTTACCAAGTTCATTGATTGAGTTAGTAAAATGTACATTCCGGCGACACTTTATAGCGATGACTGGAAATGAATATTCTTCATCATATTTATCTTGGTAATCTATGTGTGTGTTTAGCTGAAATATAATACTGTTTACTCATCCATATTTTCCAGTATAACACAAATCATGGAATAACCCTGCATAGTTCTTTTTTTTTTTCTATCCAAGCAACATTAATAAATTATAGGTTTCATTTATGATTCACATTTCTATTAATCAGTCAAAACAAATCAAGATAAAGTTAGATTTAATGTAATTTTGTTTTTCAGTATTTTTAAACTGGGACTGATAGTTTTAAGATGTGTTAATAAAATATAAATATATCATTGTAATTATATTGAGCTGGAGTGCCACTGTATTAAATGTGGAATTTAACTTATGTAAAATCCTAGGAATACAAAAAGGTAATTTTCTTGCATAATACAATTGAATTAATACTTTTATTGTTTTATGGGAAAATAAAAAAACAATGATTTTGTAAGTATTCTGTTGAGTGAGCTTTTTAGGGGGCATAAGGCTATTCTTCACATGGAGTTTCTCTCCAGGAGAAGTTCATCACAGCAGCAGTTTTCATCACTTAATGAGGTGTTAAGAGGTGTTATTGTACTACAAATGCCCTCAGGTTTATTCACCCAAGAAGGGGATTGTCATGGTCAGGTAAGACACATTTCCATTGGTTTATTTGTAAGGTATTATCATTGATTTCCCCTTGCTTATGTTAAGTGTATAGGTTCTCATAATTAATAACTTACTTTATTTATGAATACATACTCTGTTAGGTCATTTGGTGAAGAACATGGTACCATAAAAATGTGAAAGCTTTAAGTGCAATATATAGACTCCATCAGAAGCTTAATGTCTCTGTCCTAAATGGTCTTATGTATTTATCAGTGATTTAAAATAATTTATTGTTAATAAACAAAAGCACTACAATCAATTAAATGCATTATACTTTGCATCTGCACATTTAAAATGAAATACGATGGTAACAACAAAGTGCACGTAAATGTTAAAAATAATACTATAAACCCTAGTTCTAATTATGTAGCAAAGTATGAAATCTCCAAGTGTTACGAATGTACCAACAAATGTGCCCGTTAAATGTAAAGTAGATATAAATGTACTTTCAGGTAGAGCAGTCTTAGTGAGCCTTAGAGTATACTGGTAATAATTTGAAGAAATAAATACTGCTGAAATAAAATGTTGAAATCCATTTTAAAATGAAAACAATTAAATTATTTCCGAAGCAGATTAATGCATGCCATCTTTGCCTTTACTTTATATACTGTAATTGCCATTTGTGGCTGGACTTTCAGTGTGGTAGCCGATGATGGCAAGAAGTGAGAAAGGTTTAAAAATCATGATGGGTGAAAAGTGGAATGAATAGCATAGTCAAAATTAAGTACAACTGCATCAGAAGAAAATAATCTACCACTGAAGTAACGTACAATATCGACAACACTACGTTTATATTTATTTGGGTATAAATCATCTGATACTGTCTAGAAGAGTAGCCCAATAGTTAAATGACTACTGTAAGGCTCTATCAAATGCAGCCACATTTTGAATCACCTAATGAGCATTAATACATTCTCATTTACAAAATAAATAATCAATGCTCAATTCAAAAATTACTTTGTATTAAACATTAACTTCTTAACATCAAACCAAGCTGATTTGTCTCCAACCTTTATAAGGCTATCAAGTTGGGTAGAATGACTCTGACTAGGAGGCAAGTATACATTGCTTTCAGATATGTTTGAACTGACAGAGGACGACTTGTGTTCCGATAAGGTGTCTTAAGTTCCGATAAGGTGCCAATCTGCAAGGGAAAACACATAGATATGTACTTCCAAAAAAAGCTGTTTTGGAACGTACAGTATTAACAAATAAGCATATTTTGATATTTCTGAAATGTTATCGTTTTTATTAATTACTAAAAATTGTTAGTGAAAGAAAACAGCACAAAGTAATGCTTCTCTTAATATTTTTTTTGTTTCCAAAACAGTTATTTATGAGTCAGACTGATTTTTCATGCATAAAGCCCCTGTATTGTTCGAGGGCACTCAGTGCCAGCATTGTAAGTCAATTGGCAGCTTTGTGTGATCCTTTGCTCACTCAGGACTGCTCTAGTAAATCTCAAATTATATGAACCTGCTGTAGAATAAAACAAATACTGATGTATATATCCTGCATCATTTCACCTATTGTTAAAAATAAAAAACTTATGCAGTTATTGCAAGTTCCTTACTGATGAAAAGTCTACATCATAACAGAGCTAGAAAATAAAATAAAAATAGTTTAAATCTACATTTATAGGCTCAATAGCCCAAAATGTGTCACAGTGACTGTCAAAGAGTAATAACTGTTGTAGTTATGGAAGAGCATTATATCAATCAAAGAAATATATTGTGGAATATTTATCAAAAGGAATGATTAATTGGGTTGAATACTAGAGTTAATAACGCCACTCCATGTGTTAATCTGAGAAATGTATTTATTACATAGGATAACATCTATACATTTATTTAGAAATATATCCTATTATATTTAAGAGGATATTATACATGTAAACCTTAGACTATTTTTGCACCCTTTTTATGGACCTTGCAGTTTCAACTTTGGAAATTTCCCATTGATTTAAATGGTACTGTTAAAATGTATTATGAATTATTATCTTTGTAAGACAATAAAAAATGAAAAAGATACATATAAACAATAAGTTTCATTCTGTTTTCTATTGTTTTTTTTTTTCATTTTCATTTACAATATAATAAACCTGATAAACAACTCTCCATAATGCTGTTTTGTTGATACCAATTAACATAAATAATTTTATGTTAATTTAAAATAGCTTTATATCCTTATATTGAGTAAGTTGGCAAGGTCCATTGAGTGTGGACTTGGACCCACCTATATGCCTTTGTTTATGCTCTATTTTAAGTGACCTTTTTGTTTGTGTTACACCGTAGAAATATATAGAGTGGGGTTCAGACATAGAGATGGCCCATAATAAACCATATGTTATAAAACATTATGCAAAGGTAGTCTGACCACCAGACTGAGGAATCAGAGTTGAAACATGTAGGGGGGAATTTACTAACATGACAACTGTGGTTGTAGTTAGGGTACAATGGGAGTCCTTATGGACCCCTATGGTAGGGGGCTACATTTAGATACCAAGGGGGTCCACAAAGATCCCTATGGCTATAGGATAGTGTACCATGGGATCTGTAGGGACCCCTATGGTATAGGTGTTAATGTTAGGTGCCTCTTGGTTCCAGAGGGACCTCAATTTGTGTAGGATTAATGTTAGGTGCCATGGTGGTCTAAAAGGACCTTTATTGTTATAGATTAAATTACCATGGGGGTCTGTTATTCCTACCAGATATAATTAGATCTGGTGGAAGTTTTGCTTTAATGCATGGTAAAAAAGAAGGATCTAATGAATACCTCACTGTAAGGCCACGTGTATACACAGCGCAAAACAGAAGAATTTTAGTGGGCCAATCATTGAAGCACATAATAGGTCATATGTACTAAAAGATGAAGTGGTGAAAAACTCTTGAAAATATCACATATTTGTACCCCTGACCTATAGAACAAGGGAATGAAGAGATTTTCCAAAAAATCATCAACTCTTCACTCTTTAATACATCTTGACCAAAGTATGTTATGCTCAACTGGAAATATAACAATTTGAAAAAAATCTGTGTTCAGCAAGCCCACAAGAGCAAATAGCATTTTTTTGTACATGAACAAAGTGTATGAACTATGCAGGTTAGTGCGGATAGCAAGAGATACCACATAAATTCATCAAACTCACATTTAATAGATGGTTATATTTATAATAGTAAAATAAGTTGTTCTACCTTAGAGGGAATACAGCACCAGGGATTTATCAGGTTTACAGTAAAAACAAACAGCCCTATTAAATTCCAGCAACGTGTAAACCCGTAGCCCATAATGGAGCCTGGAAGACTTATAGCTATTAAGTTGGCTTCTTAAAGCCACCTGCAAACGATCTGGCAGAAAACCCTATGGGCTGTCGAAATCGGAACTCTGTTGCCGCAAAGCCTTTGATCTGTCAAGCCTGTAACTGTTACGTTCGCAAATCGCTATTACATTTCTACGAATCCACTGGCATTTAAACCTGTAACCTGAAAATGGAACCAAAAAGCCTACAGGTACTAGACAGGACCAGCAAGAGGGTTAAAGTCCTATCTGTAGCACTGTAAATGCAAATATCAACACAATACTGTATTTTTAAATAAAGGGAAAGTGATGTTAGGTATTAAAATGAATAGCATAACATTCTCAAGCTCGCAAATCTGCAATATAAAATACTTTTTTTAATATTTAATTTCCGTGTTATATCGATCCCGGGAATCAATGTGTTAATACATATAATAGAACTTGCATGGACTTGAAAATAATGTTTACTGATTTTTTTATATTGCATTATTTCTGGAATGCGGGTCCAATCAAAACTGTATTGTTATTGAATTGAATCCTAAACCGATCATAATTGAAACCTGTAAGGGTTTGAAATCTAACCTCCATTTTTCAGTGATGTAAAGATGGCAAAATTCTTTATCCATTGGCTCCATCCAAACCCATAACTACAAGTTTGACTAATTGATCATCGCCGCACATGCAACGTGTGCAAGAAAAGTTTACAGGTTTGAGTCTCTGGCCCGTTGGTTGCGGCATGGTTGAATGTAATAGCTCTGTAGCTCCGGCGAATTTCAAGCCCGCAGGCTTTGCGGGTGTACCGGTGCTGCTACGGGCTTCGAATTTAATATGGCCCAAAGAGGATGCATTGTAACATGTGGTTTGAGCTACACTTCATTTTTGCTTAAAATGACATGGAACACAAGAGGGTTATTTTCAAGAATTTAACAGATGATACTTTAAACCTTACAATAGTTGTTTTTTTACATGAAAAAATATTAAACAAAACCTGTTTAATCTTAATAGTGAATAACAGGAAGTGCAGAGAGCATACTTTACTTTTTAGATCTTATTGACTAGCATAAGAAAAGCCACTAAAAGCAGTTAAAGTTCTGAAGATGTTAGTAACACATCTATTCCTTGCCTCTTCCAGTATATCATTTGAGTAAAACTTCCAATTTCTAGTCTCTTGGCCACTTTTCTGTATAGAATATTTTGTTATAGTTTAATTTCACAGTTCTGCAAGTACATAACTGTTTAACCACCCAATTAACCGCTTAATAACTATACTCACTGTAAAATGAAATCTCTGCTTTTTGCGTCACGCCTACAATACCATTTCTTCAGTTTTGCTTTGTTCCTTAAGGTAATGACACTCATAAACTGAATATAGCACAAATCATTGGAGAACATTTTACTTAAATGGATTATATCTCTTCATAAATGAACAAGTCCAGATCGGCAGTGTATAAAATGTATAAATTGCGAGCAATCCCTTGACCAGCATAACACTTTTGGCATAAATTAACAGTTTTGGCACTATGGCCTTGACATACTGGGCTGTTTGCCACCACTTTTCTTATTATTCATACAATTCTTCCATTATAACTTGTTTTAGTAGCTCTAAGTAGACATATTTTCATTTCTATGATGAGGAAGTCATAATTAGGACGACAGTGATATAGAAACCTATAAAATACAGACTAGTTTCAAAGAACGAGCTTCCTATAATGTTTTAGGTCTAAAAAAATCTTATAATAAGGTACTATTATACATAGCAACCTAGACTGTCTCTCTGCTGTCAAATATACTACAATTTAAATCGACTCTCTTTAACATGATGTATATATATATATAGCTTTGCTTACTATCCATTTATTGTAAATGTCTTCTATTAGATCTATTTTGATTTGATAAGCAATTAGGTATATCCTTACTCCGTGAATGGCTACCATAATATGACTTGCGTTTGTAGAGAAACTGCACTCAAGGTTTTTTCTTCGGTTTTACACCTCTCACTGCCTGCTAATTAAGCAATATGAGATGTCAGCAAACATAGCGCTCTAAGTGAACATTCTGCAGCCTGTGTTGTGAAGTTTCTGTACGGTGCGGCTTGTCAAATATCAGATTTTACAAGTGTTTGCCTTTATGCCATTTTCACATTTAACTGTTAGGGTTGTATGCTATATCATTTATCACTTGGGTTCACATTTGTTTTCTGGTTGCGTTATTATATATACCAATTAAATGATGATTGAAGCTTATAGTACATTACATATGTAAATTCAAATCTCTACTAACAGTCATTTAAATAGCCAGCAATACATTATAATTTAGTGGAGAAGACTACATTACCATAAGGGTACACCATACTGTCAAAACAAGTAATGTCTTTTTGAAACTAAAAATAGCATGAAAATCCTGTTAGCCTCATTGTACAAAATTAAAAAATATTACTAATTTTAAAAATTTCCCTCTGCTCGTCTCTATGGGGTTGCCATGTTGACTTTCCCCCCTTTATCCCATACCTGTACTATAAACCTGCGAAATCCATCATGCAGCATGCCTATGTGTGGACAGCAAGCTGTAACACTACATATTACAGTTTCTAGTGCAGTAGCCAGTACAGTGGTGCCTGGCAGCCCATACATGACTGTGTGGACCAATAGGGAGGTGCTGGGAAGCAAAAATATTAAGGGTGAAGTTAAAGTTCAGGTGCAAAGCATTTTTGTGGGAACAAATGAATAGTAGAGCGCTTTAGTAGTAAAAAAATTTAAGTTGGAAAGTAAAGAATCCAGAATATATATATATATATATATATATATATATATATATATTGACAAGTTAATCGAAATATATGATACCAGATGCTGTATATAATTTGCAGGTTTCAATAATTATCCAGTGAAATGAAAATAAGAAAACAAATTAAAGGAAATAATAGGCCTAGCTTCCACTGAAGCACTACCTAAACCAGTAAGCAGTCCCTTAACTATCAGCTTTCACCCAGCTAACCCCGGGTGGACAAAATCAAATATTTCAAAAGTCCATATATTCACTGGCCTGTATAATCTTAAAGACTTTCAGGAGGTCCAAAGCTTCTCCAAGCGGCTGCAGAATGCTATCTCTCTGTGTGTCTCACTCACACTTGTGCCACAACTGAATTTAATCCATCAGTAACCCCGTCCCATACTCCAGGAGCTGGCTTGAATTGGGGTTGTACAGGTGCAGCTACTTACCTTTACAGAGAAGTTGACTCCTTCAGTCCTCCTATGGCACACATAGATACCTTCTATGATACTGTAAATATAAATATATATATAATATATATATATATATATATAATATATATATAGTAGTACAAATAAGGAATAGTACATTAGTGATTCTATTTTAATGTCTAAAAATAAGTTGATGAAAACGTATTTCCTGCTCAAATATTTCAGAAATATAGTTTATTCACCGCAGTCTTGGTATATATATATATATTAATTTGTGGCTGTTGTGTCCTCTCAGTAGAAAGTCTCAAGGACAAACAGAAGTAGTTGAAACTTTTCATAGGTTGTAAAATCAGAACCATAGGAATATATATTTTTGAGACTTATACTCTGAAAAAATATAATGTGAAAGAAAATTAAATTAAAATATCAGCTTTACTTTGACAACATTATAATATACAAAGAATATTTTGTGCAATTAACTTTACAGCTGCAAAAGAGAAATTTAAAGACTTCTCCTGATCATAATACTCAGTAAAGTATTATTTTCAATTTAAAATATCGCCCAAAAATACACAAGATTTTCTGCGTGTTTCTTTACTTTTAGCTTGCAGTCATATTTAAAATGCAATGAAAAGTAAATACTGTGTAACGTTAACTTGTGATGATTTATTCACAAGTCTCCAGAGGTCCTGTGATCTTCCAATTACAATGTGAGATTATGGTGGGAAAAGGTTTTAATACAAGTGTATGTAGGGCCTATTACAATGTCATTATGAGCAGAGATTACAAAATCAGACCAATTTCAATGCAATTCTACTGTGACCCCATTGCATAAGTTAACAGCAAAAAGGAATGCATTTATTGGAGCTTTTGTGGTTATTTTAAATTCTACACTGGGTAACATTGGTCCTTATTTTTTAATATTCTCTGTTCTAAAACAGGTGCAATAGTATTTCTAATTAGTATGCTGAATTGGATTGATTTTCTGATTCCCACTAGTATTATGGCATATAATACATGTTTCTAAATCTACAGAGGCATAACTATTAAAGCACTTTCTAATACATGGATGGGGACACAATGTAAAAATGCCAGTAGGTTTCTTAATAGTTGTATAATTCTTGCTAATTTTTATATTGCTAATTGAACTTAATTCTTAATGTGCACCCAGCTAAAACACTTTGGCTCTAGTTGGTGATGAATTAATTGGAAAAACATATGAGACATGTATAGATAATGTATAATTTATAGAAAGTTATCAAAGTCTATATTTGTTTTCTCTAGCAAATCACTATATTTTATCAGTAGATCAGGTAAAGAGCATCCACGTTTCCAAAATGTATTATTTGAAGTTTGGCTATGTTACTAAAGATTGGAATTTAATGGAAAACAGCATTCTAAGAGTCATGTACTAAAGTGTACTAAAGTGATGCTACCTAACTGGCTTATGTTATCCTGAGCCTGGGAACTGGAGTGAAGAGAAAGCTTGGAGGAAGCAGACAATAGAAACCACACAAACATAAGTCATTGTTGTCAAAGGAACCTCTGACATTACCACGTCTAATAGAAGTATCTTTGAGTGTAAACCCAGAGTGATCAATGTAGTGACAACAGGACTGGTACCAGAGAACAGCAATTTTGAGCTAATAATAGAGTAATCCCAAGCCATGATTTGCTACAAAGTCGAGCTCTAGCAAAAGAGACTTAACCACCTTGAGACGTACCAAATTCAACTCCAGAGTTTATTGTGTGAACCTAGAATTTTCTTTATTTTTAATAGACCCTGCAAACTGATATTCCTCAGTGCAGAGGGTCACTGGTCTAGTACTGAACATGGTTGTGAGTCTGAGCCGAGATGTGATAGAGAAGGATGATATTGCTAGATAATTAGCCACATTAAATTCCAACAGCCTTATTAAATGCGATTCGGCCATATTGAATAGGGCTCTATATAAGCCACATAGCATATTTTTTTTACCAGAATTTTTAGTTAGTGGAACTTCTATCCAAAAGCAAGGTCTTCACTAACTAAAAATTTCTGTAAAAAAACATATGTCTGTGCCCTATATAGAGCCCTATTCAATTGCTGAATCACAAGGCTGCAATGGCTGCGGGCTTGAAATTTGGCCGAGTTACAACGCTAATAAATTCAAGCCGGGCGCAAGCTACAGACTGGAGACGCAAACCCGTAAACCATTTGTCGAACGTTGGATGCGTGGCCGTGATCAATTAGTCAAACGCATAGTTATGGGTTTAGATAGAGCCAATGACAACAGAGATCATCAGAATTACGTCATGGAAGAATGAAGGTGGGATTGCAAAGTCTTACGGGTTTCAATTACAAGTTGCGATCGGACCCACATTCCAGAAATAATGCAATAGTGATAAAGCCGTAAATATGATATTCTAGTCCATGTGAGTTCCATTTATATGTATTAACACACTGATTGCCGGAATCGATATAACACGGAAATTACACATGAAATAAAGTATTTTATATTGCCGATTTGCGAGTCTGAGAATGTTGTGCTATTCATTTTAATACCTAAAATCACTTTCTCTTTTATTATATGTACAGTAGTATGTGTATATTTGCATTTACAGTGCTTCGGATTCGAATTTAAGCCCCTTGCAGGTCCTCTCTAGCACCCATAGGCTTTTTGGCTCCATTTGCAGGTTACGGGCTTGAACGCCAGTGAATTTGTTGCAATTTAATAGCTCGATTGGAACGTAACAGTTACGGGCTTGAAACAACAAAGGATTTCCAAGCTCGCAAGTCGAATTCTCACGTCTCGTAGGTTTTTCTCGGCTGACCCTGCAAGTCGTCGGCAGGTTGTTTTACGAGGCCAATTTAATAGCCGTAAGTTTTGCAGGCTACATTACGTTCTGCGGTTTTCAAAGTTGAGGGAATTTAATGTGGTTAAATGTATATTATTTGTCCTAGAATAGATTCATGAATAGATTCTCAGCTTCTGGAAATATACCCTTTCTTCCTGTTTTCTCTCATGAGTGTTGCCATCTTTTACAACCTGGCATTGAGACCATGACCACAGGGGAGGGGCTTCAGACTTGCAGTGTCAAATTGTAAGCAAACAGGTATATTGTGAGTCTGCCTGCAGCAGAATGACAATGGTAGTGGGAATCCCATTTCTTATGGGCATGTTGTTGTTGTTGTTTAGTCGTTGAATCGCGTCCGACTCTCCGTGACGCTATGGACGACAGCACGCCAGGTGCATCTCTCAGTTACTGCCCCTCTGAACTCCATCAGGTTCTTCTACGGCACTCAGATTCTCATATCTGTATGTTACTACTGGGAATACCATAGTTGGAGCTATGCAGACCTTTGTTAATAGTTTAATATCTTTACTTTTTATTAGCTTGTCCAAGCTTGCCATAGCTTTCCTCCTCAGAAGCAAACATTTTTTAATTTCATGACTACAGTCACCATCTGCAGATATCTTGGGTCCAAGGAAAATCAAATCTGTCACTGCCTCCACTTCTTCCCAGTCTATTTGCCAGAAAGTGAGATTGTTAAAAAGACAAAGATCATGGCAAATGGCAATGTGCAGCAGGCCAACTTTTGCACTTTCTTCTTTTACCCTCATCAATAAGTCCTTTAGTTCCTCCTCACTTTCAGCAATCAGAGTAGTATTAGCGCGTATCTGAGGTTGTTGATATTCCTTCCAGCTATATTGATTCCGGCTTTGGATTCATTCAGTCCAGCCTTACTCATGATGTATTCTGCATATAAGTTAATTAAAAAGGTGGCAATATACAACCTTGTCGCACTCCTTTTCCGATCTTGAACCATTCTGTTGTCCCATGTTGGGTTCTGACCATGGCTTCTTGGTCGTCATACAGGTTCTTTAGGAGGAGGAGGAGATTATCTGTTACTCCTATCTCTTTAAGTACATGCCACATTTTGTTGTGATCCACACAGTCAACGGCTTTAGAATAGTTTACGAAGCAGAAGTAATTTATTTTTTTGGAACTCTCTATTATCCAGTGGACATTGGCAATTTGATCTCTTGTGCCTCTTCCTCTGCGGAACCCGGCTTGCACATCTGGTAGTTCCTGGTCCATTTATTGTTGGAGTGCAGCTTGTAGAATCTTAAGCATTACCTTGCTGGCATGTGAAATGAGTGCAATTGTTCAATAATTGGAGCACTCCTTTTCACTGCCCTTTTTTACTAGTGGGATGTAGGCTGACCTTTTCCAGTCTATTGGCCATTGTTGAGTTAGCCAAATGTGTTGGCATAAGGCAAATAACACTTTCACAGCATTATCCTGTAGAATTTTGAAGAGTTCAATTGGGATTCCATCACCTCCTGGAGCCTTATTATCTCTTGACTTACCTCTTTGGTTATCTTCTTCAAGCTCTTTACATAGCTCATTGTAGAATTTATTGTTGTCTCTTCTTGCTATCCTCTGGAATTCTGTATTCAGTTGGACAAATCTTTTCTTATCTCCACTACCTTTCACTTTCCTTCTTTCCTGGGCAACTTTTAAAGCCTCATCAGAAAGCCAGTTTGACTTCTTACTTTTCTTTCTTTTAGGGATATTCTTTGTTGCTGTTTTCTGGATTATGTTGCAAACTTCGGTCAAAAAGTTCTTCAGGCATTCTATCTTCCATGTCTAGTTCCTTAAATATATTCTTTACTTCCACTGCATATTCACAATGGATATTATTTATTTCTTTCTACTTGGTCTCATGGTTTTCCCTCTTTTCTTCAGTTTAATTTTCAACTTTGCAATAAGAAGCTCATGGTCTGAGCCTCAGTCAGCTCCAGGTCTTGTTTTTGCTGACCTTATAGAGCTCCTCCATCTTTGGCTGCAAAGAATATAGTCAATCTGATTTCTATGTTGTCCATCTGGTGATGTCCATGTGTAGAGTTGTCTCGGAGGCTGCTGGAAGAGGTTGTTTGCTACGACCAGAGAATTATCTTGACAAAATTCTACTAATCTCTGACCTGCTTCATTTTGTACTCCAAGGCCAAATTTGCAAGCTATTCCAGGTGTTCATTAGTTCCCTACTTTGGCATTCCAATCTCCTATGATGATAGCAACATATTTTCTTGGTGTTATATCTATGACGTGTTGAATGTCTTTGTAGAACTGGACAACTTCAGCCTCTTCAGCATAATTGTGATATTAAATGGCTTGCCTTGAATTCAAATTGAATTAATTCTGCCATTTATTGGGTTGTAATCGAGCACTGCTTTGGCCACTCTTTGATTGACTAGGATGGCTACTACATTTTTTCTGTGGCATTCTTGACCACAGTAGAAGATCTGGTGGTTGTCTGATGTGAAATTTCCCATTCCAGTCCATTTAAGTTCACCAATTCCCAGGATATCAATGCTTATCTTGTCATTTCATTCTTGACCACATCTAGTTTGCCCTGGTTTATAGTTCTAACATTCCAGGTTCCAAATTCTGAATTGATATTTGTAGCATCAGACTTTCCTTTCCCCTCCAGACACATCTGCAGCTGGGTGTCCTTTTGGCTTTGGCCCAACCACTTCATTAGATCTGGTGTTACTTGTACTTGCCCCCTGCTCTTTCTCAGTAATGTGGTAGGCACCTTCTGACCTGAGGGGCTCATCTTCCGGTGCCAAATCATTATGTCTCCAGTTGGGCCTGTCCATAAAGTTTTCTTAGCAAAGATACTGGCGTGGGTTGCCAGTTCCTTCTCCAGCGGGCATAGCGTTTGCATATATTAAAATGCCTGTAAAGGGGCTCTTTGGGCAATGTTTTTTATTTTGAATAAATGTTTTAATAAAACGTATTTGATTTATTTTTCCTTGTGTCTCTGAAACTATGTGCTTTTGATACCATTTTCTCAAAAGTGTGCTGCCATCATTTACATGTCTAACCTGGCAGCAGTGCATTCTGGGAGCTAAGGATACGTTAAGGTCACACTCACTGCAAAAACAGTTTATGCTTTTTTAACCAGAAAAAAAATCTCTTTGAGGTGAAAAATGTGAAGACAATAATTTTTATATTATTTAGCTAAAAAAGTGTTGTGGAGAAAAGGGAATAGTTACAGGGATTTTTGGAGTTAAGAAAAGAGAAAGAATGTGGTACAATGTTATTTATAGGAAACATGTTTTGGACCCTATTCACTGACCTTTAACATGTGAATTTGATTCTCGATTAACCCTTGATGTATTTATTACCTTAACAGCAACAGATTCTGATGAAAATAGACAACTGTTATTAATTTTATTAATAGCCTTTTTCTATAAAAAATCTAACAATTTAAACAGTACTATATAAAAGAAGTAATCATATCTAATAAAGTAAATAGATGAGACAACAAATGTGAACATGTTAAATCAGAAGAAGCAAACGTTCTTAGATCTCACATTCTAAAGAAGATGGTTGGGCATGTGAGACAAAAGGAGTGGGGGGGATGTATACATTTAGTGAGATGCTAAATGGGCTTGAATATATGGATGTGTGAAGCCTGAGACACATTTGATTGTGTTGTTGTTGTTAGCGCTGTAAATGTTAAAGTTATAGGGCCTCATTCTATTATCGGCCGTAAAATTTATCGGCCGTATATCTTGCAACCGGCTGTAAGCTCAGAAAACTTAAAACGCAAAAATAAATTCAAGACGGCACTGTACAGCTCTGTAAATGCTAGGGATCATATTGGGGGACATGAGGATTAATATCAACCCCCTCTCAAGCTTGCACATCAGCCCAAATCCGAGTTTACATTAACTCTTTATTTTCCGGCCGCAGCGTGGGCGGGTCTGAGGTGCTCCAAGCCCTCTCGACTTTTTACATGGATATGTGACATAAATTAAAAAATATTTTTTTTACAGATTTGAGTGTAGGGGAATGTTGTGCTATTTTTGCTAACACCTACAATCACGTTATAGTCTTCTCAAAGTGCAGGATGGCTTTATTATGGCTTTATAATGTGCTTAATTGGTGCTAGCGGGACCTTTTTCCTGCAAGTAAGCTGCGTCTCGCTTTTAGCCTTGCAGAGAGGTTTCCCGGAGCAATAGAATAGCAACCGGGGCTTTCTTGCAGCCGAAACTCTTGCGGCTGTTTTAGATCAAAGGCTTTCCTCCGGCGCGTGCGGCCGCAAGGGATAGCACGGCGCCGGCCGCAAGCCTGCCGGAATCCCCGGCCGGAGGGGAATAGAATAGCCGAATAGCTTGCGGCCGGTCCTTGCGGCCCCGCATCTCCTACGGCCGTTAATAGAATGAGGCACATAGGGTTTAGGCTTTATTAAAAAAGTGGAGTTTTAAGGAAAATGTAATACTCTGAAATCTAGGGGTGTCACAATCTGCTTTTTCAAGGGGGCTTGATATGAACCTAGTTCAGACCTACCCCAGCAGCATCATGTAGTTCCTGTTCTCTGTGGCACAAAACATGACTTCTGAAAAGGTACAGGCAGAGAATACTGCATACAGGTTACAAGTGGCCCATGGCAAGACCACTCCCCAAGTCTGGATACAACACACAAAATAGTCTCACACTGTGGATATGTGAGAACTATCTCTCAAACTTTATTGAATTATCAAACCAACAAATTTATACTCTCCAATACCACACCCTTGTGTACATTTGTGTATGTGTGATGTCAGCCCATCTGGCTTGCAACCTTGGGCTATCAAAGCTCTTGAGATCAAATTCACCAGATATCTATAGCTGGCTAGTGAAAAAACATTTATGTTAAACTCAAGTGTTTGCTTAGAACTACTTGAAGTCCATACACCTGTCTTGACCCAAGGTCTGTATGTGTGAGTGTGCAATGATCTCCAGCTAACTTCCATGCAGAGCATTTTTACCAATTCCACATATGTTCTAAATAACAATTTCCCTCTTATAATATATATTATAACTAGTATACATAATAACCATGTACAGGCAACATATAACCACACAATAACGCATAATCCCAATGTAACAATGTCATGCTCCCATGGCCATATTCATACATTATTGGCAATATGAGTCCTTAAACAATTAAATCATGACAAGGGCAAAGGCTGACTGAGAAAGATATGGAATTCCAAAGAGGAACAACACGTGAGAAGACCTGGAGGGAGTGGGAGGAGATAATTAGAGAGGAGGATAATGGTAGGAGCAGAGCAGAACCAATGTGGAATGCTTAGCGATGAGGGCATAGATATAGTGGGTGCATTAAGGCTTTATACATTAAGGTCACAATTGTAAATGTTATTCTGTTAGGTATGATGAACCAGTGAAGGAACTGACCAAGAGGTGAGGTAGAGGCCGCATTGTGAGTAAGGCAATATGCAATAAATCTAAAAATGTTATTAGTTGGTGTGTTATTACAACCACAAGTACAAAATATGATATATCGAACTACATTATGCATCACTTATGAATGTAGACGAAATTGTAATAACTATATAATACATATACATTCCACATTTTGCAAATCTCTAACCCATTCACAAACAAGCCGTGACCAATGTTTAAACTACTGATAAATTAGACATAGACTTTATAAAAAAGGCTACTATATAAAAAAGAGCAAAGGCCATATCTATAAGTAATTTGATAAAGTAGACCATGATCTTTTTTCATCGTTTCACACAAGAATGGTGAAAATACAACATTGTGAAAGGAAAAAGCAACTTAAGAAAAACATTTCAAATCCACAAAGTTTCTTTGCTTCTTTTTTATTGGTTATGTGTCTAGATACTATGTGATGAACATACAGCATATGAAACTGCTGCATCAATATCAAATTGGATCACCAAGTTCCAAACACACAATAGCGGGAAAGGAAAAATGTGCCGGTCACTGAATTTTCTGTGCATGGATTCCCTTATGTAGCCAGTGTTATGTAAATAATGGAAGCATGTCCTTGATAGTGAGATATATTGTTACATATCGATTGAAATAAAAAATAATGTACTTTGCAATAAGCAAAGGTAAATTAGTCATCTGAAGTGGGTGCTTTGAGTATTTAGAGATTCAAGGCTCCTGATTGAATTTTCTGGCGTGAGTGCTTGACAGAAAGTTTTATGTGCTAAGATTATGGAAAGAGAACTGAACTTAAGAGTTACAAAATTGCTTTTGATCAGTAACTTTAAAAAAATGGGTACACTTTCAATCTCAAAAATAGGTTTGCAGAAAATAAAAGTTTACATTTTTTTATATTTTCTATATTTATTCTTTTTATTGGGTTACTATGAATAATAACATACTATAGATATTTCCCAACTATCATTTCATTCTTTTCTGCTCGTCATAAAAGAATAATTTCACGGTTTCATGATTTCACTTAATTATCTCTGAGATAAATCAACAAACATAAAAATACATTGTTTTTATCACTCTTTATTAGTACAAACAATTGTTTTTGATATAAAATACACTTCTTTATCGTTGAACGCTCCTGAATTCCAATTGATTATTTTAGAAAGAAAAATTGGTAAATAAGTAAAACAGAGACCAGTATTTTTTATCAGGCAGAAACATATTAAATGAAGCCTTCAGTTCTCTATGACTGCTGTTTAGTGGCTCTGATGAGGAGGCGTGAGAGGTTCAGCCTCTCTGTCTTTAAGACGGAGAACCCTGGCAGTTAGTTTGCTCAGAAAATTCCGGCTACAGTTTTATCAGATTTGTACTGAGACAACCCAATTAGCAGTATATATCAAACAATTACCGTGCCCACTTCTGTAATTCCAGTAAGTGTTTTATTGACAGTCGTTAATAAAGGCTTTTTGATGTTATCGGCCTGAAACTATTTGGACCCGTAGACAGTTCAGCTGATGATTTATTCCTTGGCCACTCAAGTCTTTCTCTGTGTGTTGATTACATTTTGACAGCATTATTTCCACTAGATGGCACTTCACCAATATATTGTATTTTTATATTAAGCACTAGTTTATTCTTGAATTATTGTATTATTACAAATATTATGTGGACAATAAGAATTGCACTGCTATATCGTTTTTTTTTCACTGCTTTTTGGCTTCTTATGATATTTGGCAGCTTTGCAGTTTCTCTGAGCCTGCAGTTTTTAAGCTACATGATCCCATAAAATGTGGTTTTCATAAAATTAAGACACTTGCGACATAGGCTTCATGAAACAGCATTTTTTTTTAACGAAATAAGAACATTTAAGTAAAGTTATGCTGTGGACACTTTGTAAGATTTTCTGATATCAAGAAAATATTCAACCCCTCTTGGTATGAAAAATATGTTCAGAAAGATTATGACCTGTGGCAGAACCAGGAAGAAACAATAATTGAAACCATCTTCCTGAAAATATTAAAATATCCTTCTATTCTTTTTTTTTTTATATTACATGTTTTGCATGTGTTTTTTATTTTGCAGTACAGGCTTAATCTTGAGTTGGAGTTGCCCTGTTCTTTTCCATGTTGACCATCACATATATAGTTGTCAGTGATGGTGACGTTTGCGATGTTGGTAACGCAGTTGCAACCTCGCAAATCGAGATTGCAACTGCGAGCCGCCCAGCACTTAGGCTGCAATGAGTTCCTTCGCAGTCACACATGCGAGCCTCGCAAAGCAAGACAAAGCAGCAGCCCAGCACTAAGGCTGCAATGAGCGCCGAGGGCGCCCATTGCAGACAGCGATGCCATCACACATGCGAGCCTGGCGAAGCGAGGAGAAGCAAACGTGCAGCACTTAGGTTGCAATGAGCACCAAAGGCGCTCATTGCAGCCAACGGAGCAGTGAGGGTCGCACCTAAAAACAAACACATTTTTTTTTAACAAATATAATAACACACTCACAGACAGCACGGGGGAGAGCCAGGAAGCCTGGGAGGGAGGTTGCCGAAGGCGCTCAATGCAAGCCACGAGATGAGCGCCGAAGGAGCTCATTGCGGGGCTCACAATGACCACTGTGAGCGGGAGAGGCTTGCAATAAGTGCTGAAGGCGCTCATTGCAAGCCCTGCGATGAGCACCAAAGGCACTTAGCGTGGGGCTAACGATGAGCGCCGAAGATGATTAGTGCAGAGCAGGAAAGTTAAAGAACACTGGGAAGAGGCAACAGAATGTCACCCAAGTGCGCAAAATGTTCCTATTAACCAAAGCCATAACTATTTTAAAAATCCCTGTGACATGCCTCCTGTAACAATATCCAATTTCGTTCAAAAACCATGGCTACCTTCAATCCCACATAAGGGCAGAGAAATGCCTCTGAGAAGCCTGGATTTATCAAACCCGATGAGAGGCTGAATTCCTCAAATTCAACACAATTAAGGGTTTAATACTGCTACCTCCTATGAGCCAGGGAATCCCCCCTCAATACCCGCTACCCCTTATGAGCCTGGAGGGCTTTGTGACAAACCAAGGTTGAGCACCTGCCTTTGGCTAACAGGAATCCCTCTGGGTTGTCAATTCTTTTGGGTCATCTATCTCTGGGCGCAGCCTGTCTAGTCTCCCTTAACACCCAGTCTTCAGGTTTACAGGAATAAAGGAACGCAATACTAGTGGATAAGGAGCAGAGTTGCAGGCAGAGTCCTTAGATAATAATATTCCCTTCTGGATAGAAATATTATATTCCATCAGAATAATCCACACACCTCAATTCGTGCATGTTCACTGACTGACTACTTTTTATTTTCTCACATCATATTTATACAGTTTAGTCACTCTAAGTCACATCCCTTAGCAACAGCCCTCTTATCCAATCTCCCTCTAGCTAAGTGACCCATCTTTTGTCACGGGTAGGATAATTCACACATTACATTTCTAATGTAATTGGCAGGGCCTTTTGATGTCTGTTTGCCCAGGAAAATAAAAACATCACACCTTAGTGCTAGGTGTGGTAAGAAAGGCTGCACCGCAGGGAGGCCAGCACCATAAACACTTGCTTGTAGACAAAGTGTCTATATCCCCGCCCCCCCCCCATTCCTCCTGGCTAATTTATGTCCCTCAAAAAACAGATAACGCCCATAACTGGTCTCCCTTCATATCAGAACCCCCAGTAATACATTCTATCACACTACCTGAGAAAATTTTTAAATTGTAATAACCAATATGCCTGGATATCCTCTTTACATTAATAAATCATAACTCCTGCTGTTAAGGCTGAATACCAACACTGTTATGTATAATACACACATTCTATCTTACTTACTTATTGAGGTCTACCTTACATTACACAGCAACATCATATAATATTCCTTAACAAATCCCATGTCCATTACAATATTTGGCCTGGAGTTATACATAACAGAATCCATCATTCAGGTACCCGGTTCCCTTCCACCATCACAGTAGTCCACGAGTCCACAAAGTTCAGTGGGGGGCCCTCCTGGGCATAACACATAGTAACACATAGTACCTAATATTACCCCGGTACCATGAGGGTCCCAATGGACCCCATGGTTATACTTTAGTTGAGCCATTCCCCGGTTTAAAGAGGGTAGCCGAATTAAGGGGATTCTCAGGGGATACCCAGCTTAATGGAGGTAGCGGGTGTTAAGGGGGAATCCCAGGGAATACCCAGGTTAATAAACCAAGCTCATATGAGTTAGAGGATAAGAGGCAGAGAGGTCATAGCTCTGAATATTTGCTTTTCAAAACTGCAGTAGCTGTGAGTCCGTCTTCTTACAGGGGCCATGAAATGGAGGCTTAAGCGAGTACATTGTACACCTCTTTAAATATATTAATATTAGTGAATGATTTAAAATGGTGAGCTTATTGAACTTTGATAGACTGTGATTTAGAACAGTATATTGCAGCCATTCTTAGTGAATTCCCCCCATTTAGTATTAAATACATTGTAGACTATGTAGTTATTATGGGTCAATAAAAAGGTCAGATATCCCTAATGCCACATCTGCTGTGAGATCGCTATCATTGTTTCTTTGCCTTCTTATTATTTATTTATGATCACACATTTACATAGCTCTTTGTGCCTGCTATATAATTATATCTAATGCAAGTAGCAAAACCAACAACTCTCCCAACTTGATGATTCACTTACCATACAACCCCCTTAATAGGAGATGACACTTCTATTGAACAAGCTAATTTTCTATATAAGTTTCTGATTAATTTGTATAGCTCTACATCTTATGGTAATTATAATGGTAATGCAGATTTTTGCCATTGGGACTAAAGGTTTACAAAAATGACCTGCAAATTTTGCATTAGTGAGTTGTGGTTTTAGGCACAAGGGATGTAATTAAACTAAGCAGAGAGTATTCACTGGCAGAAAAAGAAAATAGAGAAGTCATCCAGGTAGAAAGGTCAGTTAGTGAGACTGTGGGCAAAGATTTTGGTATGGGATTTGTATTATAATAGAAGCAAAACTTTTTTTTTTACTCTGTTTCTATTAAAATACAATTTACAAGGCATGTGGTGAATTAAATACATTGGAAATATACTGGTATACGGTAATCAGTTGAAGTGTTTGTTGTACATGCTCATTTGATTGTAAGAAAGTGCTGAGTTAGATAAAGCTTTCCTGCTCTCTGTAGACATCATAATAAAGGCCGTCTTAGTGAATATAGTGAAGGTTGCTACTGGGAAGCTTAGAATCAAGCTTAGTAAGTGGCTGAGGAATGATCTCTTTACTGTCATCTGGTGTTTGGAAACTGAAGCGACTGATAGAAAGGTATCAGCCATGGTCTCTTCAGCTTCTTTTTCTGAGATACAAAAAATATTATGAGCAGTCTTGGGACTCCAACCATGTCGACTCTCAGGCTTATGACAGAATCTTTAAAACACAGAAAATAGCATACAATTTAGAGAAGTCTTCATTGTCACTTGTCTTTGTAATGAGAAGAATTATCAATTTATATAAATAGTTTTTTTAGTTAAAATATATATTAAAAAAAACAGCAATATTGAATTTATTCTCTATTAAATGCATGAAGAGGTTAAATAGAGGTTCAATGATCATATCTGCACAATCTGTTCCATTTGAATTTTGCAACAAAGATACCCAAGACACAGTGTTGGCCTTATTTAAAGCATATATTCAAAATAAATCTTGCAAGATTTGTTTGTTACAAATAATTTTAATATAATAATTAGAATATATTGCTATTCTTAATTGCAATGGAAGCTGCATTAAAGCAACAGCTGTGTATTGCAGAACTCTTGAAAAAAAATATGTATCAAGGCAAGTCTTTAAACCTGTTATTTCTATATAATATTAGTAGTAACAATAAATAGGATCTATATAGTTTAAAGTTCATAAAGTAAAAATGGTGGCATTCCAGTGTATTTAACTTAGGCTGCATATTTCATAACTTAGATCCTAGTTCATTGAGCAAACATTATTTTGGGGGGGTCATTGTGCTTTCCATAAATCATTTTTCCATGTCTCCCAGAGAGAACTCATTATTTTGAACTTAATATATAACGTATTGACAGTAAATAAAAATGTGCCGGTTAAAAATTTTAATCCCTCATATATTTATGGCAAGAGCAAAATGCTCCTAAAAAAATGCCTAATATATCTATCCAACATAAGATCCATGAGAGAAGCTACCTATGGGTTGGATACATAAGGCATGGCAGAACATTAGCATTGCCAAAGCTTTTAGGGTTATTTATTACAGGATAAGAGTTCAGTATAATTTGAACTAGTGCACATTTGGCACTAAAGTACTTTAATATGTAGAAAATGAATGATCCAAAAGCAAACATGTTTTAGATTTTTTCGTGAGAAGACAGAATTTTTTTATGTCCTATCAAAACATAATTCGGAAAATTGGCCTTCGATTCAATGTGATTTTATTACACAGATCTGACTCTTTTACAGTCGTCATTAAGAGATGTGGGCATTGTGGTATGAAGCCCTCTGAGATCAGATTAACAAAAGTGTTTTTTTTTAGAATAATGTCTGATTACACGTGTTTTTCTTCATCCAAAACCAAGAAAATAATGAGCTTGTTTTAGTGCTGCCAGTATCTTGATTTTTGTAACTACAGAATACATCAGTTTGACGAATTTTAAAGATTTTCTAAGTAAGCCAACGGCATTAACCCAAAACAGTACATTAGCAGACAGTTATCTTCTGAGGCCTCAATCTTTTATGGAGAGTCCATACCTGACCTATTAGCTCTTAAAGAAAGATAGAAGGTTTAGGGATTTCACTAGGGATATAATATACCTATGTATCAGTTTACTTTTATGTACTTTATTTTATTATGAACGCGTTTTTTAACTTTGTCATTGCAACTGCTCCTCCCATAGTGGTCTATTTAGGAAATGGTTATGGCTTGATATAGTCACATTATCAGTCTTCTAAAATCACAGAGTAAACTGCAGATGATATCAAAATCTTAGCATGGACATCCTAGCAGCAAGTCTGTGGCATACTTCAAATGCAGAATATCATGTTTGTACATAGTACTAGATACTATATTAGTCAGTACTACAGTATCATCTAGCATCAATAAAATTGTTCTTCATAGGTGATGAAAAGCACCATGAGATTTCCATGCTCCTTTTCAAGTTTTTACTTAAAAGCTCTTGAAGTACACACATATGAATTCAGAAAAGGGCAAAATATCAACTGGTAAATTGATAATTTTAATTATGTGTTGTTGTTGTTAACACCAGTCCTTTTACAAGTTGAACATTTTCACCAGCAGAGGGGCCAGCAATTTACAGAATCCTGTTTTCAAGACCTTTAACATATTCTGATTACATGCAGTACTTGGCAACTCCACTGTTAACTCATTGGACCTCCCAGTATGAGCTTATGTTTCGGCTCAGTTAGGGGAAGAAACTTTGATAATGGAGGGTTCTTGTGACCACCCAGGTATTCTGGGTTGGAGTAAAGAGCCCTTCGACTGGGCAGGACCGGAAGGAAGTAGCTAGCTGGGGGTGGAGCGATTTTAATAAGGCTTTGTTGAGGCCTTCAGCACCATGAGCCCCCAGCTAGCCACATGTGAGTATAAATTTAAAACAAAAAGAGGGGGAGGGTTGTTATAATGTTGAATATGTATTATGTGGTTGTTGATTAATGTTTATGACAATTGTGAGGCTATTATTTACTGGTCTATGTTAATTAACATTCACTTATGTATTGTTACAGCGGCGGCTGGTGAGTTGCTGGATTAGTGGTGAAGTGGATAGTCCCTACCCTACTGTGATGCTGCTGTTCAATCCCAGTAGGGCCTGTACGCAGGTTCATGGGATAGGGTGTACTGTCTCGGGCTAGGCTCCTCCCCTCACAATTGTTTATTATTATTATGTCATTGTGTTTACCAATAAACACTGTGGCCTGTTATCCTCTAAAATGTTGTCTGGGTCTAATTGCTGAACACACCATCTGGCCTGTGAAATAAACTTTATTGTAACACAATGGATATCTATTTGCACATTTATAACAAAGCTAATAGACTTGTGTTGACTTGTATTTTTTACTTTTTTTTACTTTTAGTTCTTTAAAATAAGATAACATAATGAAACTTCATGTTCCTTTTAAAGTTCCTTTTTAGGCACACGTTGACCATTAGCTGAGTATCAAGATTTATGATGACATTCAGCAGATAAGCAAGAATAATTTTAAACTTCAGGATCGTTATACATATTCATAATTAGCCAAGTAATTCTGCAGTCGGCTCATAATTCGCTCCAACAGTAGAAGGAGTAAGTAAAGCTAAACAATGAACAAATATGTTATGTGTTCTGCACAAATCATTTTCAGTTGCTATAAAAATCATAATTTGTACTTCTCCAAGATTATGTTCCCGAGAAGATGGTGTTATATTTGTATGCCAGAGAAAATGGCTTAAGTGATTTCATTTTTCACTGCTTAATTATGTTATTCCACTGTTCTTGAAAATCTGACACAAGCCAAATTTATGTCTGTAGTTTTCCTAATTAGCCAACAATCAAAATGGATTTCAATTATACATTTCTAAAGTTATTTCACTGAATCCGCACTATCCGCTCTTACATTTTAGCATGGAAATGACAACATGACGGAAGACATTATAGTGATGACAACCTTCAACATGTTTCTCTCTTGTGCCCAGTAGTGTTGAACTTCCCGTAATAATTTGAAAAGTACAGTAAAACATATAATAGAAAATCAATAAAGTCAGTTCTAGTGTCTGGAGAAACCAAATAGAAATAAGGTTTTGAAATAAAAAAATATATAGCTCAACATTATTTTCTCATGATGTTTTAGCTTCCTATTGGCTGTTAAAAAGTGGGCAGTCATTTTGTTATTTATTTGTAAAAAAGGACAACTGGTATATCAGACCCGGAAAAAAAAACAAAAAAACGCTGCTATAAATGCTTTATAAATATGCAATTATTTAATTATACAACTTATAAAATAATGGAGACAACAATAATAATGTTAACAATAGAATATAGAGATTTTTCTTGTTGCCAATTGGGCTCATCCAATAAGCATCTAAATTGTACTTCTTATTTCCTCTATAATATCAGCAGTAGGTTAAATAAAATAAAATTACTGTCTGACTGTTTAATATTAGCTAATATAATAGCTTACTATTGAACCTCAAACCTCCCCTAATTAAACTGTCTAAATCCCCCAGCATTTTTATGCAATTATGTCATACCGTGTAGCAATTAGTTGCCCATCTCTGAATGTAAACAGTATTTGTTAATCATACAAATTTAGCCTGGGTCACTTATTAAAAATCTTCAAAAATTGAATTAATTACTGAATGAGATTTATTGTATAAAACTTTCATATTATAATTTATTTTCTGTTTACTAATTTTAGTGTTATCTAGTTCAAGAATAGAGTATTCTGTTACAGGACTGATTTGCCAGAGGATTTTTTTCAGAAAGAATATATTTTATGATTATCTAAGGGAAGAGAAAATCTGCATTCTTGTCTGCATTTGTTTGGAAATTGCCTTGCAATTATATGAAAAGATGTGAATGAAATGACACAAATCATTTATATACTTTGCAGCTGTTCCTTATACATAATATATAAGCAAATATGCTACTAATTGTGTAGCTTTAACTGTGATAAATGTTCTCCACTGCTTTTCACAAATAAGTAACATTTATGCACATTTTATTATATGGACTTTAACAGAATTAGTACATCTTATTCTGTTTTTGACTCTTGGAGGTTTGATGGCTATTTTAGCATGGAGATTTTTTTTATATATTAACCAACTACAAAATATTATCAATTTAAAAAGGCAAGACATTCAGATATCAATGATGATAAGATTAGTCACTATTAATACTAAATACAAAATGCCATAAAAATAATGGCTGAAAAATGTAATATTTTTAGATTTTTAACATATATATATATATATATGTATATATATATATATAAAAATATATATATATATATATATAAGCATTTAAAACTATATATACTGATATATAATATATATATATATATATATATATATATATATATGTATTTATATATATGTAGAAATATAGATGAATAATCAGGTTACTGCAGTATATCGTTATACCTTTTTTATTGGACAACCATATTCTATACTTCAGACTTGATAAAGGGTGGTTATCTCTCGAAAGCTTGTCATTATAAATGAATATGTTTGTCCAATAAAAAGGTATCACCATATACCGCAATAATCTGATTATTCATTCAGATTACTGGAAACTCATGGCTATCTCACTCTATATAAATGTATATGTATATATATATATATATATATATATATATATATATATATATATATATATATATATATATATATACAGTGGATATAAAAAGTCTACACACCCCTGTTAAAATGTCAGGTTTCTGTGCTGTAAAAAAATTGGACAAAGATAAATCATTTCAGAACTTTTTCCACCTTTAATGTGACCTATAAACTGTACAACTCAATTAAAATAAAAAGGAAATCTTTTAGGTGAAGGGAAGAAAAAAAGAAAAATAATGTGGTTGCATAATTCTACACACCCTCTTATTACTGGGGATGTAGCTGTGTTCAGAATTAAGCAATCACATTCCAAATTGTGTTAAATAGGAGTCAGCATACACCTGCCATCATTTAAAGTGCCTCTGATTAACCCCAAATAAAGTTCAGCTGTTCTAGTTGGTCTTTCCTGAAATGTTCTTAGTCGCATCCCACAGCAAAAGCCATGGTCCACAGAGAGCTTCCAAAGCATCAGAGGGATCTCATTGGTAAAAGGTATCAGTCAGGAGAAGGATACAAAATAATTTCCAAGGCATTAGATATACCATGGAACACAGTGAAGACAGTCATCATCAAGTGGAGAAAATATGGCACAACAGTGACATTACTAAGAACTGGAGCTCCCTCCAAAATTGATGTAAAGCAGAGAAGAAAACTGGTCTGGGAGGCTACCAAGAGGCCTACAGCAACATTAAAGGAGCTGCAGAAATATCTGGCAAATACTGGCTGTGTGGTACATGTGAAAACAATCTCCCGTATTCTTCATATGTCTGGGCTATGGGGTAGAGTGGCAAGACGAAAGCCTTTTCTTACGAAGAAAAACCTCCAAGCCAGGCTACATTTTGCAAAAACACATCTGAAGTCTCCCAAAAGCATGTGGGAAAAGGTGTTATGGTCTGATGAAACCAAGGTTGAACTTTTTGGCCATAATTCCAAAAGATATGTTTGGCGCAAAAACAACACTGCACATCACCAAAAGAACACCATACCCACAGTGAAGCATGGTGATGGCAGCATCATGATTTGGGGCTGTTTTTCTTCAGCTGGGGTTGTTTATCTTAGTTAAGATAGAGGGAATTATGAACAGTTCCAAATACCAGTCAAAATTGGCACAAAACCTTCAGGCTTCTGCTAGAAAGCTGAACATGAAGAGGAACTTCATCTTTCAGCATGACAACGACCCAAAGCATACATCCAAATCAACAAAGGAATGGCTTCACCAGAAGAAGATTCAAGTTTTGGAATGGCCCAGCCAGAGCCCAGACCTCAATCCGATAGAAAATCTGTGGGGTGATCTGAAGAGGGCTGTGCACAGGAGATGCCCTCGCAATCTGACAGATTTGGACTGTTTTTGCAAAGAAGAGTGGGCAAATCTTGCCAAGTCAAAATGTGCCATGCTGATACCCCAAAAGACTGAGGGCTGTAATAAAAATCACAAGGGGCTTCAACAAAGTATTAGTTTAAGGGTGTGCATACTTAGGCAACCATATTATTTTATTTTTATATATTTTTCTTCCCTCTACCTAAAAGATTTCAGTTTGTTTTTCAATTGAGTTGTACAGTTTATGGATCACATTAAAGGTGGAAAAAATTATGAAATGATTTATCTTTGTCTCATTTTTTTACAGCACAGAAACCTGACATTTTTACAGGGGTGTGTAGACTTTTTATATCTACTGTATATATATATATATATATATATATATATATATATATATATATATATATATATATAGTAAGCATTTAAAATTAATATATATATCACATATATAGTTGTGAGCGTACGAGTCGTTGCGAGCCGCGGCCCTCGCGTAGCGAGCCGCGGCCCTCGCGTAGCGAGGTCACTGGGCAAGGGCCTCAGTTGCTGGCATGGAGCGCCGAAGGCGCTCCATGCCAGCAACTGAGGCCCCTCGCGAAGCGAGGGCCTCAGTTGCTGGCGAGGTCACTGGGCACGGGTCTCAGTTGCTGGCATGGAGCGCCGAAGGCGCTCCATGTCAGCAACTGAGGCCCCTCGCGAAGCGAGGGCCTTAGTTGCTGGCGAGGTCACTGGGCAAGGGCCTCAGTTGCTGGCATGGAGCGCCGAAGGCGCTCCATGCCAGCAACTGAGGCCCCTCGCGAAGCGAGGGACTCAGTTGCTGGCGAGGTCACTGGGCAAGGGCCTCAAACCCTCGCAAAATTCACGTCGCTACTCAAAAAACACGACACACAAATTACGACACTCGCTAAATTTTACGAGGCACGCAAACAACGTACGAAACACGTTACCACACATTACGACCTCGCAAACATCGGACGCAACACGCCGACATACAAACATTTAAAACACAATACATACACACAGCACATACATAAAAAACTTACCTACACCAAGAGGGAGCACCCAGGACCTCAAAAATGCAACTTACACCTCGATTTTACTCGAAATAAAACAGTTTAGAGACTAAAAAAAAAACGAAGCGAGAGAAAAAATGGCCGCCGAACAAAACGAAAACGAGGCTACAGCACTCTAAACTCGCAAAACACCACAAGAAACTCGCAAAACACCACAAAACACCTACGGATATTCCGATACAGACCTATACCACACATTACTCGCCATTTTACACCAATGCGGAAGTACACGACTACGCTAACGGTTTGGTCTCGCGCACGCACAGTGTTACACTGCACACATTCAGCATGCTTATACAGCAGCTCCACACCACTAATGCTGCAGCAACATCAACACAGATTGCCAGCTCTTCATCACAATGCTTCAAAATAGGTACACTATATTCATTTACTAATTTAGCTACCTTACAATTTCATTGCCGTCATTTTTTGACGGGCAATTCGCTAGTATATTTATATTTAGCATTTTAGGAGAATAGGAAAATGCTAACAAATAAGCATATACTAAAATTAGAAAATTCAACAAAATATTAACCATCAATAAAAATGTGAAAATGGAAAAAAACTATGTTTAGAAAAACAAAATAGAAAAAAATCAATGTGTGAGAAAATAGTTTTATTAAAATGAGGGTTTGTACATAGCCTGTAGACTTCAGCCAAGTAGAACATGTGATTGCATATTTCCCTTTTGAACAGCAGCTTTAATTTAGCATGAAGAGGGAATAACACTTGTGGCTATTGTAATACATAAACATTCGTGTAATTTGACTGTAGAATTGGATTCGGCAAAGAGAAGGATCATTTGAAATCAAACCAAAAGTCTGTAGCTTTAGGCAAAGCAAAGCCTATTACATATCTTTACAGTATGATTTGTGCCCTATTATATTCCATTAGTGGTTTGTTTTCCATTTTAATACAACATTAAAATACACATACTAAGGAATAATGATAATCTACTGAAGTTTTTGTAGGCACACACAAAAAAAATCCCATTTGAAGCTACATCATGCTGTTGGCGGTTGTCTTACCTGAGCCATCAGAAACATGGCACATTTATGGTTATTGTACTTTACAGGTTGATAGATTTTTATATTCTGTCCAAGTCAGGATCTTACACCTCCTGGTTTATTATTTAGTAATTTACAGTGCAGTCAGGCATGTTTGGTTTAATGCAGGATAAACTTATAAATCTATTGTTCCTCCACTTGCCGGGCTGGTGTGCAATGAACTACAGAGCTTGATGCGTACATACATTTCAGCTCTGCTTATTTTCTTTGATAGGGAAGCAGGCAATAGATAACACAATGACAGTAGCTTCCCCCGGGATAGCAAAATGTGAGAGCAACACACCGTCAGGTTAGTAGGTCATTATTGTATGAGCACTGAGCCATTAATTGACTACTGTACTATGCTCAGTCTGTGTCAGATTATGGGTTCTTGGCAGTAAGGGCTGCTTCCTAATAGCTAACTTATGCTATTCTACTACCACCTTTTCCACAGTGCCTTTATAGCTTATACATATATGTATATTGCCCTTCACTAGATGCATATGGTAAAACCTTTTCATGGAAACTGCAACCGCTGATGACTATATGATATCATTTATCAATTTATTTAACGGTCAGTCCTTCTTTCAATAACTCCTTCTTCCCCAGAGGTTCATGTAATGCATTGAAGTGTATGTTTTGCAATCCCTTTTGACAATGAAAGTATTACATTTGTATTCTTTAGAAACCTATGGAGTTTTCTGTTATGTGACTCCTAATATGATATTGGCTTCTGTCTTGTGAGCCTTGTTAATATAATTTAAATCATATGTTATTTCTTTACAAATATAAAATAATACCATAGGTCGATGTATTAATTGTTTATTTGAAAAATGAGCATATACATTTTTTTTTTCTTGTAGAGCTATTATATTGATTTTTTTGTCACATTTTACAATATACACCAACTTATTTGTATACACATGATAGGTGTCCTATTTCCCTATATATTCCAGAAATAACTACTACAGTTGGAGTTGACAAGACCCAGCTGTCCTATTATGGTCATGCTTTTTATCTGTCACTCTACGTTCATAAACTTTCAGCAATCCTATAGGATCTCCTAACCAATCTGTCTTCTATGATAGGGTCACCATGTAGGGTCTCCAACCTCAGGCTATGTTTTTATCAGTTCCATTTTTCTGTTTCTGACACTCTGTATTTTGTCCCATTGCTTTTAGTTTGTTAATTAGTAATCTTAATTCCATATGTTTTGGTTAATTTACTTGAAGTTGCACCAAATCACTAGGCAGTAAAATACCAGGTAGTGAGAATGTTTCTACTGGGATACAAATATGTTATTCAAAGGCCATTGACGTATATTCTTAGCATATTGCCTAGAACCTGAAGCTGCTTCATCAAAACAGCTTTTTGTGACCCATTTTTGTCAGAACATACATATGTCCTGACTGTCTAATGGAACAAGACTGCACATTGCATTTATCTATTAGTTCTTAGGTTTTCCTTATCATGATTATGGCCTCCTAGGGCTATTTAATGAATAACCTGGGGGTGATTTTATTGCAAAAGTAATATATTAGATTGTCCTTGGGGATGAGATTACAATGGTACCCCAGATTAAGCCAATAACCCTTTCCAGATGGCCTGAAGTAAACCGAAAACGACTTAAACCTAGGTACCACAGTATATTAGAAGAACATCAAGGAATAATGCATCTTCAGTTCAGTAACCAGAGGTAGCGACTTAAACCGAGGCCAGCATTTCCCTAGGAGACGTAACTTTACCCAAAAAATGACTTAAACCAAGGCCAACTTAAACCAAGGTACCACTGTATTTAAATCCTTAAATATAATTTAAAACTGTATAATAATGAGTACTTTAGTACTTTATAAATTGAATGTTAATAAAAAAATGTTCATACAGTAAAATTAGATTGAAGTCTCTTATTTGTAATCTGCTAGTCATTACTCAGATAGCAGCCCATGCTTGGTGGGTGTATCAGAGAATATTGACAGGTAAAATGCAAAATTCAATGTACATTTACTGTAAGAAAATACTATTTTTAAAATGAATATTCAATAAGCAATTGTTATTACCAGTAATGTTAAATTATACCATATATGGAACCTTCATAGTGCTCCTTAGACTCGATTCACATGGGATGGAATGTGCTTGTGTAACATTAGGAATTATAGGGACTCTATAGGTTCCAGAGTCTTGATGCAATTTGGGGACTGAAATAGACAAGATATTCTATATTAAAATAAGATCAGACCAGCCGGCTTGTAAATCTCTCTCCTTCAGAAGGAGGTCACATATATTTGGGAAGTTAGTAGGTGTAAGAGGTGCCCAATAGCAGGTGTAATTTAGCTATATATATATATATATATATATATATATATATATATATATATATATATATATATATATATATAAAAATATATATATATATATATGTATATATATATATATTTATCTCTGTACCTAGTTATCTTGCACCTAGTTACTGTAAAATTAAATACTTTGGCCATGAAGAGCTACTCAAAGGTTCAAAGCAGCTCCCTTATTGTATTGTTGTAGATTCATTTATTTTAATAAGTCCTGTAATGATCTCCACCCACCTTCTCAGATGGCCACTGTAGTGTAGAACTATAATTGTTATTACATAATTGCAATCAAAAATATTTTTCATTTATACTGTGAATCAAGATATATTTGCTATGTTATGGATAATTTGCAAAAGTTAAAATAGGAATCAGGCATCAAACTGTGAATATAATAAAGTAATAAACATATTCTTGTTCATCTTGATATAAAATGTTATGGTGTATAGCTGCCTAGAGAATATTATGAATGTGACCCACCAATAAAACTCCCCTAAAATGTCTTAATCTCAGTGACTTGTGATGAGATGAGAAATTAATAGGAAATACAGTTAGTGAATAACTTTAAGGGCAGTGAGACTTGTTGGGATGCATTGATACCTATCACAGGGCCTCAGAAAGCTTAGTAAATATACTTTATGTATGATAATAAAAAAAGTTGATAGTTAAGAGGAACATTAATTTGGTATGTCATTTCTCAAGACAAACATGCATTCATACACCTAAAAATATATTGCTCTTTATTGGAATAATATGTAATATTTAAATAATATTTAATCAAGGAATGTAATTAGGACCGCATACAAATCAGATTTTGTATTGGGAAGAAAACCAATAAGAAGAGATTTATTCTATATTATGTTTCATAATTTACCATCAAAAAGGTACAATTTTTTAAATGTATTTTTTACTGAAAAAGACAATATTATTATATGGAATATAGCATCTCAAAACAATTGTAATAAAGTTATCTGGTGTCATCAAATGCAGATCTTATCTGATTAACCACTTATAAAAAATACAGTTCCAACAACCAAAACAAATGTATTAAATATAAGAATAAGTTTCTGACGGATATACGTTTGTGACAAATATCTTATATGAAGAAAAATATTACACAGCCCTATGACCCCTGAGTATTTTGTCATTCATTACATTTTTTTCTGTATATCCATGGTGACCATTGTTTGTCATATAGTGGCAAACAGTTTTCTAAAGAATAAGTCAATCTTTCCAGATATGCCACTTTATCAGCTTTATTAATAATTAGGTGCCCGAAAATAGATGGCCTTTTCCAATTAGTTGCAATGTCGAGTTTGATAATATGAAAAATAGTTGATAAAAGTTTTTTTTCAACTGTAGCCTTTAAAGATTTAATCAGCACAATTACGGGGTAAATATCGGGTAGCTAGGCATGACCACCATGTGGGTAAAAATGACCAGTCAGATTGACAACCTCTAAAACACTTATCTGAATAGTTAGGAAATATTTGATGTATTTTTTTTAGGAACCATATGCATTTTATGTATCACTTTGAGATTAGTCTCCAAAATGGTGGAGTTTCTACATTTCCCTAGACAACATTAAGCTTCTAAACCACTCCTTGTCATCTATGGTTATATTCAGATCCTGTTCCCATTGCCCTTTAAGTTTATACAATCAGGTGGCCTCTGGCGTATTTTCCTTTCTATACAGAATACTATTTCCTCCCTTAGCGTTTGGATTATTTAAACATTTTTCCTCAATTGTAGAAAGGGGTCCACATACCTCTGTTTTGGGAAAAAGTGGGTTATCTGTAATAAGAGTAATACACTTGTTTTTCAGTTCCCCATTGCTATCGAAGTGATTCAAATGAAGTAATTTTACCATTAGTCAGAAATTGCACAATTCTTACTAATACAAGTTGAATCCATTACATAAAGGGATATGGAAGTTTCCATGTTTTTAATAATAAAATAATATACCTAATTGTTTGTTTGCATATCTTAATATAATTTTACTAACAAATAATTATTAAAATGTATTAATTTTATTAACTTACTGAAACATTTTAAATAGTCCCAATAAAGGTCTGCCCCACAGCTCATGCACACCATGTTTCTATTGGTACTAGATGTACTAGCCAATAAAAGATTATTTCTCAACAGCCTTATTTGAAATGCTGCTGAGAGACAATCTGTGACAGGTTAGTACTACAGGGACACGATGTGCATGAGCTGCTGAGGGTAGTCCTTTGTAGGGACTGTTTGGAAGGATTCAGTAAGAAAAAACAGAGCTTTGAAGTGCTTGTCAATAAAAATTATGTTTTGATATAAAAACAAACATTTAGGTAGTTTATTGTAAGATTGAAAACAGGGAACCTTTCATCTCCCTTTAAAAATTGTGGGTTCTATATAAATGGTGTTAGGGGAGAATTAGGAGTTATCAGTTAACATTAGTATTTTACTATATTCCAATTTTTTTAAAGAAATGGGTGGTAAAGGGGGCTGATGCCATTGTATTTCGTTATGTGTTCATTCCCATGAACACATAATGTATTGAATATTTGTTTCTGGAAGAACATATTTTTCTATCTCTGCCCATCTCAGAAGATTAGTAGTTAAACGCCATTGCATAATTTGGTGTAGCTCAGCCACATAGTAATATATAGTCACATTTGGGACTGAAAATCCCCCAATTTATCTGTCCACCCTTTGTCTTATTGGCTCTAGACTGTTTATATCACCAAATAAATGTAAAACATTCTGCTTGTAAGCGTTTTATGTCCTTCAGAGATAGTGGCATGGGGGGCGTCCTAAAAACATAGGGAATTTGGGGTAATTGATCCTTCTTAATAGCAGCTATTTGACCTGGTAAGGGTAGTTTTAGGTTATGCCAACTATTCAATGATTTTATTAAACTAGAGATAATTGGTGTGTAGTTAAAACTGTATAAATAATTAGTGTTAGCTGAGATTTGAACTCCTAAATATATTATGTGAATTTTGCCATTTGAAGCCAATGTTGAGATACAAAGTTACATAGTAATTGAGTTTGAAAAAGTACTTTTAGTCTATCAAATTCAACAATTATAGATCTCTGATCATTGTAATATACGGATTAATTCTTAACTGATAGTTGAAATACCTATACAAATTGTTAGGTGCCCTGTCTAACATTATCCAAAACCCCATACAGTTTTGGCTTCCCATATAAGTAAAGTATTTCTGTCACTATTCCAATTTCAGAAATAGCTATAATTTTAATAGAACAGTATCAAAAGCCAGTAAATACAAAATAATGGAACAGTTTTAGCTACAAAGCAAATCAGGTAATGGCAAAACTGAACATTATGTTAAAAAATAACTTTCTTCAGCAGAACTGCCTTTAGTGACAAAAATACATCATGAGTAACAAGTAACTGTGTCCTTAAAATGGCAAATGATCAAGGACACAAGTTCATTTGATGCCAAGTGTGCTACAGCTCTTTTTAGTTGAATAGTGTTTCCTGATGTATTTATAAGATGAAAGCAAAGTGGCCCTCAGATCTCATTACTTTATTTACCAGGGTAACGCCATCATACGCAGTTGAGTTACTAAAGTGAGAAGAAAATAACAATGGTCACTTCAATCCAATGGACTTTTGGCAATTAAAGGATAAATCATTTTAGTATCCTTTAAGATTCCCAGTAGGACTACATACTGTATACACCAGGAAGGGTTCATGAGAACCAGTAGGCCATATTGTAAAAATTACAGTTCATCTTTATCCAAACTATAAAGAAAGTGGCATAGAATAGAGAAGGTTTGTCAATGTAGGCTGTTGATGCTTACCATAATACAAAATATCAAGGTGATTTCAGTGGGAGGCTTAATATTAAATATGTTTTCCTTACTATAATAATTCATTACAGACAGTACACTGATCCTTATGCACCAAGCCAACTACCCCCAAGCATATATACAATACACTCATTAAAATAAGGAATTTACTGGTTGTATATTAGTGATGTCGCAAACATAAAATTATCGGTTCGCGAACCGCGAACGCAAACCGCCGCAAATGTTCGCGAACCGGCGAACCCCCACAGACTTCAATGGGCAGGCGGTTTTTAAAACCCACAGGGACTCTTTCTGGCCACAATAGTGATGGAAAAGTTGTTTTAAGGGGACTAACACCTGGACTGTGGCATGCCGGAGGGGGATCCATGTCAAAACTCCCACGGAAAATTACATAGTTGATGCAGAGTCTGGTTTTAATCCATAAAGGGCATAAATAACCTAACATCCCCCTCCATCATCATCCTCCCCTGTATCTCTTTACCCCCTCCCTCATCATCCTCCCCTGTGTCTCTTTCCCCCCTTCCTCATCACCCTCCCCTGTGTCTCATCCCCCCTCCCTCATCATCCTCCCACCTCCCTCATCATCCTCCCCTGTATCTCTTTACCCCCTCCCTCATCATCCTCCCCTGTGTCTCTTCCCCCCTCCATCATCATCCTCCCCTGTGTCTCTTTCCCCCCTCCCTCATCATCCTCCCCTGTGTCTCTTTTCTCCCTCCCTCATCATCCTCCCCTGTGTCTCTTTCCCCCTTCCTCATCACCCTCCCCTGTATCTCTTTACCCCCTCCCTCATCATCCTCCCCTGTGTCTGTTTCCCCCCTCCCTCATCATCCTCCCCTGTGTCTCTTGCCCCCTCCCTCATCATCCTCCCCCCTCCCTTGATGATAAGGGGGGAAGAGACACAGGGATAAGTGTGAGGGGTGTTAGGGTAAGGGGTGTTAGGGATAAGGGTGAGGGGGTTAGGGTGAGGGGTGTTAGGGCTAAGTGTGAGGGGTGTTAGGGTGAGGGGTGTTAGGGATAAGTGTAAGGGGTGTTAGGGTGAGGCATGTTAGGAATAAGTGTGAGGGGTGTTAGGTCTTAGGGATAAGTGTGAGAATGTTAGGGTTAGGTGTTAAGTTGATGGGTGTTATGGATAAGTGTGAGGGGTGTTAGGGTTAGGGTAAGGGGTGTTAGGGATAAGTGTGAGGGGTGTTAGGGTAAGGGATGTTAGGGTTAGGTGTTAGGTTAAGGGCTGTTAGGGATAAGTGTAAGGGGGTATTAGGGTTAGGTGTTAGGGTGAAGGGTGTTAGGGATAAGTGTGAGGGGTGTTAGGGTGAGGGGTGTTAGGGATAAGTGTGAGGGGTGTTAGGTCTTAGGGATAAGTGTGAGAATGTTAGGGTTAGGTGTTAGGTTGATGGGTGTTATGGATAAGTGTGAGGGGTGTTAGGGTTAGGGTAAGGGGTGTTAGGGATAAGTGTGAGGGGTGTTAGGGTTAGGGTGAGGGGTGTTAGGGATAAGTGTGAGGGGTTTTAGGGTTAGGTGTTAGGATGAGGGGTGTTAGGGATAAGTGTGAGGGGTGTTAGGGTTAGGGGTGTCAGGGATAAGTGTGATGGGTGTTAGGGTAAGGGGTGTTAGGGGTAAGTGTGAGGGGTATTAGGGTTAGGGTGAGGGGTGTTAAGGATAAGTGTAAGGGGTGTTAGGGTGAGGCATGTTAGGAATAAGTGTGAGGGGTGTTAGGTCTTAGGGATAAGTGTGAGGGGTGTTAGGGTTAGGTGTTAGGTTGATGGGTGTTATGGATAAGTGTGAGGGGTGTTAGGGTTGGGTGCTAAGGTGAGGGGAGGATGATGATAAGGGGGGGAAGAGACACAGGGGTGTCCATGCAGCAGAGATCAAAAGAGTCCTTCAGGACTGTATTGCACACTGTGTACAGTAGCCTAGCTATGGTTTTCCCTATTGATGCAGTATCACCTACACTCAGCCTCCTCTCAGTAAGACTGCAAGTTAGTTATGATTCCAAAATGGCTGCTGTCCATGAGGTAGAAGGCTCTGGAAGGGAGTGTATGCTGCTGATTGGCTGGAATGTGTCTGCTGACTGTGACATGCAGAGTCAAAGTTTGCTCAATGATAAAGTATAGGGGGCGGGTCGAATATCGCATATGTTCGCAGTTCGCCGCGAACATGCTATGTTCGCCGGGAACAGTCCGCCGCCGAACTATTCGCGACATCTCTATTGTATATATTTATTAAAATGTTATATTTAGATATAGTTGATGAAGGGTGGGGGAATGTGGACAGATGATAAAAAAGGACCCTGAAATAAGCTACTACTTTTGCTTAGAAAAAAACTCACTTGTTTATGAAGTTGATTAACAAATACTCCTCCAGAAGTAAAGAAAGGGGGTGAAAAAAGACTGACTTGTTACTTAATATTTTAATGATAATCACTTAAAAAGAAATTACTAAAATAATAGTGCAAGGGAAATTGTGAATTTAAAAAACTGGTGCCAACATGAGTTTCCCCTTGATATAATAATCAATTGGTCTCACTGAAATGCTTATTAATAAGCATAAGATAGGAAGTATCTATGTATCCCACATACATTCTCAATTAATTATTATTATAATACTCCTAAATAGTGTCAGACCTCATAAAGATTCAGTCACAGTCAAGGTTGCACTCTAAAGGGGGAGTTGCTCTTTAGTAATAAATATTGGTGTAGGTAGGTTTAACCACAGCACACGCTGCATACTCACCCAAATGCAGATACTTCAGTGTGTGTTCTGTGCAGCTTAGAACAAGCTATATAGCACTTTCTAGACCTTCCTGGAACCACACTATGTGCTGTATTAAGCAGGGATAAGTGTGAGGGGTGTTAGGGTAAGGGGTGTTAGGGATAAGGGTGAGGGGGTTAGGTGTTAGGGTGAGGGGTGTTAGGGCTAAGTGTGAGGGGTGTTAGGGTGAGGGGTGTTAGGGATAAGTGTAAGGGGTGTTAGGGTGAGGCATGTTAGGAATAAGTGTGAGGGGTGTTAGGTCTTAGGGATAAGTGTGAGAATGTTAGGGTTAGGTGTTAAGTTGATGGGTGTTATGGATAAGTGTGAGGGGTGTTAGGGTTAGGGTAAGGGTGTTAGGGATAAGTGTGATGGGTGTTAGGGTAAGGGATGTTAGGGTTAGGTGTTAGGTTAAGGGCTGTTAGGGATAAGTGTAAGGGGGTATTAGGGTTAGGTGTTAGGGTGAAGGGTGTTAGGGATAAGTGTGAGGGGTGTTAGGGTGAGGGGTGTTAGGGATAAGTGTGAGGGGTGTTAGGTCTTAGGGATAAGTGTGAGAATGTTAGGGTTAGGTGTTAGGTTGATGGGTGTTATGGATAAGTGTGAGGGGTGTTAGGGTTAGGGTAAGGGGTGTTAGGGATAAGTGTGAGGGGTGTTAGGGTTAGGGTGAGGGGTGTTAAGGATAAGTGTGAGGGGTTTTAGGGTTAGGTGTTAGGATGAGGGGTGTTAGGGATAAGTGTGAGGGGTGTTAGGGTTAGGGGTGTCAGGGATAAGTGTGAGGGGTGTTAGGGTAAGGGGTGTTAGGGGTAAGTGTGAGGGGTATTAGGGTTAGGGTGAGGGGTGTTAAGGATAAGTGTAAGGGGTGTTAGGGTGAGGCATGTTAGGAATAAGTGTGAGGGGTGTTAGGTCTTAGGGATAAGTGTGAGGGGTGTTAGGGTTAGGTGTTAGGTTGATGGGTGTTATGGATAAGTGTGAGGGGTGTTAGGGTTGGGTGCTAAGGTGAGGGGAGGATGATGATAAGGGGGGGAAGAGACACAGGGGTGTCCTTGCAGCAGAGATCAAAAGAGTCCTTCAGGACTGTATTGCACACTGTGTACAGTAGCCTAGCTATGGTTTTCCCTATTGATGCAGTATCACCTACACTCAGCCTCCTCTCAGTAAGACTGCAAGTTAGTTATGATTCCAAAATGGCTGCTGTCCATGAGGTAGAAGGCTCTGGAAGGGAGTGTATGCTGCTGATTGGCTGGAATGTGTCTGCTGACTGTGACATGCAGAGTCAAAGTTTGCTCAATGATAAAGTATAGGGGGCGGGTCGAATATCGCATATGTTCGCAGTTCGCCGCGAACATGCTATGTTCGCCGGGAACAGTCCGCCGCCGAACTATTCGCGACATCTCTATTGTATATATTTATTAAAATGTTATATTTAGATATAGTTGATGAAGGGTGGGGGAATGTGGACAGATGATAAAAAAGGACCCTGAAATAAGCTACTACTTTTGCTTAGAAAAAAACTCACTTGTTTATGAAGTTGATTAACAAATACTCCTCCAGAAGTAAAGAAAGGGGGTGAAAAAAGACTGACTTGTTACTTAATATTTTAATGATAATCACTTAAAAAGAAATTACTAAAATAATAGTGCAAGGGAAATTGTGAATTTAAAAAACTGGTGCCAACATGAGTTTCCCCTTGATATAATAATCAATTGGTCTCACTGAAATGCTTATTAATAAGCATAAGATAGGAAGTATCTATGTATCCCACATAAATTCTCAATTAATTATTATTATAATACTCCTAAATAGTGTCAGACCTCATAAAGATTCAGTCACAGTCAAGGTTGCACTCTAAAGGGGGAGTTGCTCTTTAGTAATAAATATTGGTGTAGGTAGGTTTAACCACAGCACACGCTGCATACTCACCCAAATGCAGATACTTCAGTGTGTGTTCTGTGCAGCTTAGAACAAGCTATATAGCACTTTCTAGACCTTCCTGGAACCACACTATGTGCTGTATTAAGCAGCTGCTCAAATTTCAGGGTGAGTAAAAGGTACTTGAGACATATCAGGGGATCCCAGGCAGCTAGTAATTCCGATGCGTGTTTCCCTAATAGCTAGGATTCTTCACCCTCATTGTGTATTCTGTGCAGCTCAGTCCATCTATATAGCACTTCCTAGAACTTCCTGGAACAACACTATGTGCTGTATTAAGCAGCTGCTCAAATTTCAGGGTGAAGAATCCTAGCTATTAGGGGAAATGCGCATCGGAATTACCAGCTGCCTGGGATCCCCTGTTATGTCTCAAGTACCTTTTACTCACCCTGAAATTTGAGCAGCTGCTTAATACAGCACATAGTGTGGTTCCAGGAAGTTCTAGGAACTGCAATATAGCTGGACTGAGCTGCACAGAACACACACTGAAGTATCTGCATTTGGGTGAGTACGCAGCTTGTGCTGTGGTTAAACCTACCTACACCAATATTTATTACTAAAGAGCAACTCCCCCTTTAGATTGCAACCTTGACTGTGGCTTCATCTTTATGATGTCTGACACTATTTAGGACTATTGTAATAATAATGAATTTAGAGTGTATTTGGAATACATAGATGAGGCAGACTTTGTATCTTATGCTTATTAATAGGCATTTCAGTTAGACCAATTGATTATTATATCAAGGGGAAACCCGTGTTGGCAGCAGTTTTTTAAATTCATAATTTCCCCTGCACTATAATTTTAGTCATTTCTTTTTAAGTGATTATCATTAAAATATAAAATTTTAAGTTGATACAAAAATATTAAATAACAAATCAGAGTTTTTTTCACTCACCTTCTTTACTTCTGGAGGAGTATTTGTCAATCAATCTTTTTACTCTTGATATTATTTATCTATAGGGTTATATTCCCTAATAAAAATGTAACAAATTGTTGTAGCAAAAATCACAACCACAAGCCACATTTTACTCCGAAACCCAGTCATGATACCAGAGGCCTCAGATTATATTCTTATTATCAGATTTTATTTGTACAAATGTGGGTCAGCAACAGAGAAGCATCCAAAAAATGTCTGCTACAGAATGACTGACTGAACACAAACATAAACAAAACAAAGGATTTTATAAAAATTACATACAGTGAATGGTACATTCAATATTACCCTTTTAAAAAAATGGTATAACCCACCCACAACCAATAAACGATTATTTATATAAGGTGACCCAATAAAATGTAAAACATGTGGTTACCACGCATCAAGCATGCACACTAGATGAGCAAAAAAACGTATACATGTTATCTCTGCGCATAGGTCAAATGTTGGCCTTGTGGACTACCGAAATAAATTTTGTTTTGGGAAATAAGGAGTTTGGCCTTCTTACAGAGAACAGTATATCTTATGGGAACAAGGACTGTTTACACGTATAGAGAAAAAAAACAACGAATAAGTAAAAGGCATAATTGACTACCTCACGGCCTGTGGTGGGAGAGAAAGAAAATACTGCTTAGGTAAAAAATTATGCGTGAATATATATATATTTCTCCACAACAAAATTTACAGCATTGATATCCAAGAGCATGAAAGTATTTTTAGTGAAATTCTCACTTTTAGAAGATCTTGCAAGCTGCTAGAGGCTGGAATGTTTGTTATTCTTCTTGTCCAAAGTGTAAGGGGCAGTTGTAGGGTAGGAAAATCTGGATTTGCAGTTTGTAAGGCCACTGCCTAAGCATGTACAAGGGAAGAAGTGGATCTTCTGGACACAAGCAGAATCTGCCAAAATATTTTTTTTCTAAAAATTATTTTTTGCTAAATAGCTAAATGTATTATATACACAAACATGCAAATGTATCCAATCTAACAGTGTTATTTTATTATAATGAAAACCTCATACATTTGTAAAGGAATAAGAATCTATTTAGCTATCATTTCTGTACAGTGGAAAGTGCATACAAGATGCTGGAAAGGTGAAGGCAGCACCTTGTATCCATTCTCATATCATTGCTATTATTAAAAATCTTAGTAAATCCAGTGAGACCTGCAGAGTGCAGGTGCCACAAAACCTCCATGACCCTATTCTATCTAACACATTGCCCTGAATACATAAAGCACAACATATTTTAATAAAGCTACCCAGTCAATGAGTTTTCTGAACATATATTGAAATAAATAAAGTCAATATATTTCCCTTGTTGCCTTCTGTAGAAGGGAATTAAAAATAAGGGATTTTTTATTTTATTTTTCTGCCTGTAAAAATTAACACACAGAAGCAGCAGAGTAGATAATAATGCAGGGGTCTTCAACACATAGCCCTGGAGCTGCTAGTAGATCTCTGGCTGCTACTCAGTAGTTCACTCATCTGTGGTATAAAGCAGTCCCACCCTATGGTGTGTATGAAGAACTTTTAGTCTAGTTTTGGTTTATTTAATTCAACCACTCCTTTTGATTGTAAGTCTGCGAGTTTTAATCCTGCAAGGTGCTTTAGGGAAAGCGCAATGGACACCGGATTCCAAGCCCAAAGACAAGACCCTCCATTCTTTGCAATGTGTGAATCTTGACTTATGTATAGCGCTACGGAATATGTTGACGCCTTACAAATAAACGATAATAATAATAATAATAATAATAATAACAACAGCTTGTAGACAATATTGAACTCATGTAGATCAGTAAAAGAGCTTGCAATCAATGTATGCAATAAAGGAGCTTCCAATCTTCCAGTGAGAAGAAATTGCTTTAATTAAAGATACAACTCAAGACCTAGGGGTATAAACCTGCTATCACGAAGCCACACTTAAGAAAACCTCCTATCATTAGCCTTAACTTGACTCTTGAAAAACACATAATATTTTTTATCAGTTTATAGAAATATTATCATTGTGTATTGTGGTGATAAAGGATGGTGGCACATTGCTATGGGTTGTTGAGAGTAGTTATGGAGAAATGGCAGCAATTACGTGCAGTAGTAAGTGCATTAAAAGATACAGAGACAGAATTGTGATGAGTAGGTATGAAGATAACAAGACTGTCATTGTGGAGAGATGGTTGTTGTGAGTGAGGATGGAGGATGGAAAGAATGGTGGTGGAATGGAGAGAGGGAGGTTGTGCGTTGTATGGAAAATGGTGACAGAACAGGAGATTCTCCATTAGAAACCTCATCATCAATGTTTGGACATATTTAAAACTATCACATATCATTTTATTGTTGGGGCTCCCAAAACTATTTTACAGTGGAACCCCTACAGCAGCTAATTAAAGAGATAGAAGAGATGGGGCATGGCATAGTATACTAAGCAATGTAGATTTATATACGCCTTCTCAGATCCTTAACAGATGTGAGATCTGTTTTTGGTGTTTTCTTTAATGTCTTCTTTTAATGATAATATGATTATTTTGTCCATTAACTAAAATGTTTTTGGTCGTCTTCTCCTTACTTATTTATTGGTAAAGTACAATGCAAAACAATGGAGGGCCCTGTCTTTGAGCTTAAAATCAAATGTACATTGTGCTTTCCCTAAAGCATCTTACAAGATAGAAAATTCCCAAACTTACAATCTAAAGGTTTTGGGTCATGGGTGTAGGAACTGGGGGGGACGAGGGGGACAAACCCCCCTTCCCCAGATTTTTCAATGTTAATGTGTAGAGAAGCAGTTGTGTGGTATTTTTATACTATATGCAGTATCCCCCCCACACAGATTTTCTTTGGCTTCTACACCCATGTTGGGTGTGATACAGGAGGATGATAGATACATATAAGATTAATACTATTTAATGTCTAAATATAAAACATTATGATCTGTAAGCCACATGCAGCAGGTCCCTTTGAATTTTTATTAATTTGATACATTTCTGGTGGACATTTTTTATATATTTTTCACTATGCACAATACCTTGTTGATTGGAAATAAAATGTTTAGTAAGCAATAAAATAAAATATAAATTATCAACTTTATTTATATTTATTTATTTCCGTTGTTTTTATTTGTTGGTTGATTTTATATGCAGTTTTTATTCTGAATTATAGAATATTTTCTCTTGCTTTCTAATTTTGTAGATATCATTACAGTTCCTAGAAACATTACTATCAACCTGCTACTTTGACTTCCGTCAGAGTTTTTTAATTGGAACAAAAAGTGAATGTTCCTGCTGGTATGATATTGAGTTATTATGTATTGATTATACTAAGGCAGTAAGAGCACAGCAATTCACATCACAAATCACAAGGTCATGAGTTCAAGTCCTGCCACTGACACTCTTTATGGTCTTAAGGAGGTCATTTTATCTCCATATTCCAAGATTAGATTGTAAGACCTTTAAGGTGAGGGTGCCTTATGCTTGTATAAACCGTTGAAACATGTTTACAATAAATACCGGAAACAATAGCTTTATAGTTTGTAAATACAAACATGCTGTATATAATCTCAATGAGGAAACAACTTCATTACTGCTAATATTGTATATGTGTACTGTATAATTTTTTTCTAACAATTTAATATACAAATATACAGACTTTTTTAGTGGTATCCATACAGAATTTTTTATGCATTTTTTTCATTTATTGTTGTTATTATCAAACTATTTTTCATTCATTTTAATTTACTATGGGCCTCATTCAAATGCAATTTAGCCAATTGAATAGGGCTCTATATAAGCACATAGCCTTTTAGCCTTTTTCTTTTTACAGAAGTTTTCAGTTAGCGAAGTCCTTGCTTTGGACAGAAGTTCCCTAACGAAAAACTTCTGTAAAAATATACTGTATGCAATGTGGTTATATAGAGCCCTATTCAATTGGCCAAATTGCATTTGAATGAGGCCCTATATGTATTAAACTAGACTTAAAGGGCCATTTACCTCACTATAAGTGCTCTTCATGGTGTGAAAGAGCACAAGAGTCTATGTTAAAATGATCTATTGTTTTTTTTAATTACACTAATAACACCTAAACATCTAAGGTCTGTTTACAAACACACTCCTGACTGTTCCATGATTAACAACATCTGTCCGAGACTGAGCGGTGAAGGCGCCTATAGTTTTTCCCTGAACTGAAGCAGGAGATGTTAACCCCCAACTGTTGTATTAAGCTGATTCCAGCAGTCATTTCTCTGCACAGTTGAATTTGGAAAGGGTTTCTCTCTTTCTGCTTATGTTCTCTATATGGAGCTGCTGCTGTGGGTCTGTTTGGGGGCACTGCCAGAGACTCATGTAAACAGAAATTTAATTTATGATTTTTTCTGTGAAAAAGGCACCCATTTCAGAAATTCAGAAAGTATTTCAATATGTTTTTGGGATAACTTTGCAGTTATGTGCTCCAAATTGTACTGAATTAACTGTCCCTTCAATGGCAAAGATCTAGCTCATGTGCTAATAAATGCACTGTTAAAAACAAATCAACGCCCATCAGCTGTACATTTTCATACTGTGAACTTTACATTGGTACTCTTAGCACATTTAATGTAAGGATTTAGAACAGATTAATATTAACATTTATATATAAAGTTCTGGCATATTCTGTAGCTCTACGTAGTGGGTAAAAGTGATTTGGTGCTCGGTGGATAGATTTGCTGATTGGAAATGAAGACGATTACTACTGTTTTCACATTAGTGCAGACAACCTTTAACAGGTGTTTTATCACTGTCAATAATTTTATCTGTAGCTCATATTATTTGATAGGCCATAACAGTGTAGTACATTTATCTCACTGGATAACTTGGTAAACCCACAGTAAAAAAAAAAACACACATGATAATTATAATTTTTTCATATCAGCAACTTCACTTTGGCACTGCTAGAACATTTAACTCATGATTTATTAAAGTAGCTGCACAGGGCAGAGATCCAGAGTAGTTGCATCATTCCAGGGAGGAGAGAGGTGTGTTTTGGAAAAAAATGATTACAAATACCGTTATGTTTTGCCTCAGGGACTTACCGTAATATACTCGAGTATAAGCTGACCCGAGTATAAGCCGAGGCACCTATTTTACCACAAAATACAGGGAAAAATGAGTGACTCGAGTATAAGCCGAGGGTGGGAAATGTGCTGCCCCCTGTGTCCCTCTTGTGCTCTCTGTGTCCCCCTCTTGTGTGCCCCTTTCTTGTGTCCCCCCTCTCTCTCCCCTGTGTCTCTTCTCCCCTCTCCCTCCCCTGTGTCTCTTCACCCCTCTCCCTTCCCTGTGTCTCTTCCCCCTCCCTTATCACCCTCCTCAACCCCCCTCCTTATTCACAACCTCCCTCCTCAACCCCACTCCTCATCCTCAACCTCCCTCCTCATCCTCCGTCCTCATCCTCAACCTCCCTCCTCAACCCCCCATCCTCAACCCCCTTCTCAACCTCCCTCCTCAACCCCCCCATCCTCATCCTCAAGCCCCCATCCTCAACCCCATCCTCAACCTCCCTCCTCAACCTCCCTCCTCAACCCCCCTCCTCATTCTAAACCCCCCTCCTCACTTTACCCTAAATACCTCCCCCTCTCCCTTTCACCTCACTTACCTTCATCTGCAGCTTCTCCTCCGGCCTCCACGCTCCTTCCAGGGTCTTGACCCGGCCAATGCTAATGACGTGGTGCGCATGTGATGTCACGTCATTAGTATATACCGGGTGCCGACGCAGGAAGAAGCGGAGGCCGGAGGAGAAGCTGCAGATGAAGGTAAGTGAGGGGAAAGGGAGAGGGGGAGGTATTTAGAGGGGTAAAGTGAGGATGGGGGTTTAGAATGAGGAGGGGGGTTTAGAATGAGGAGGGGGGGTTGAGGATGAGGAGGGGGAGGGAAAGAGACACGGGGGTTAGAGAGACACGGGGGGTTAAAGAGACACAGGGGTAGAGAGACACGAGGGGGTTTAGAGAGACACGGGGGTGACTCGAATATAATTCGAGGGGGCCCTATTTAGCCTTAAAAAAAGGGCTGAAAAACTTGGCTTATACTTGAGTATATACAGTAATTCCGGTAATGCAATCTGTTAGCTTGTTTGGCTACAACAAATTAGGAATTTTATGCTAATTTATCTTGGATTTTCAGGGGCATTCCTTCTTAAAATCAACTGCCAGAAAACGAAACAAATTATGCAAACTTTAGGGTAAGTTTATTAATGCTTATTGTGGTATTCTTTCATGCAAAAAAATATTTGCATAAACTACTGATTCTCCTCTACCAGATGCATTCATAATTTATGGAACTTCTATATGCCTTTAATTATTATTACACATTGAAACGAAAACTAAAAGAACTCACTGGGGTCATTTCTTACTGGATAAACTGTTGTACTGAAGTGAACTTCTTTGAACTGCTGGGCGTTGCTGTAGAGAGATAGGACAAGTTGCCAGACTGCTCTTATAGGCTGCTTTCTTGTTAATGTCTAAACTTTGCCCAGCTGTAAATCATAATATTGCAAGGTACTAATGTTTTATCTATCATTTTAGTTGGGAGGTTGCAGTACATATATCAATTAATCTTCCTGTTAAGTTATTTAAACTATTCTGCTGTTTTATCATTCATTAATATGCAAATGAAGCTTTAAAGTGAAAGTCACACCAAAACCATGTTGTTTTTTAGGTTATTCTTAAAGGGCAGGAATAACAAAATATTTGTCGTGTATAATTTCTGAGAAATTAACTATTATTTGTGCTACATTTTATGCAAATGAGTAGCTGATGAATACTAATTAGCTTCTTTTAACTATTAATTAGAATTAAAGTTTTCTTGTCTGTCCCTTTCCTGTGTCATTATGGTCCAAAACAATGTACTGAATATTGTCATTCCGTCAGAAACCTTCTCCAACCCATATCAAGTAATCTTAGCCTAAATTTGCACACAGAGCAGCAAAAGCAATGTTGTGTTTCCCAGGAATGATTTACTGTAAAGAAAAAAAACTAGTACAACGTATAGACAGATTTTCAGGTTCTTTATATAGGTCAAGGCATTTTCTATTATAAACATTTGAACTAACAATATCTGTGGTTCATAATCACTTTTATTAGATAAATAATATGGCCCTTCTAAAAAGTCATAATCTTCAAATTAGATAGATAGATAGATAGATAGATAGATAGATAGATAGATAGATGGATGGATAGATAGATAGATAGGTAGATAGATAGATAGATAGATAGATAGATAGATAGATAGATAGATAAATAGGCAGATAGATAGGCATACAGATAGATAGATAGATAGATAGATAGATAGATAGATAGATAGATAGATAGATAGATAGATAGATATATAGGCAGATAGATAGGCAGATTGATAGGCAGACAGATAGATAGATAGATAGATAGATAGATAGATAGATAGATAGATAGAGATATAGATATTATAGAGCCTGAAATATTTTGGTCTCTAAATTACAATACATTTTGTCTTTTACATGACTGTATAACATAAGTATGTGTGAACTGGCCACTCAATTAGTTTCTCACTTCTCCACAGGGATATAAGATGGGAATGCATAACACAAAAGTTACAAAATTAATAAAAGCCAGTTAAGCTGTACATGCTTGGAAATTAAAACAATTCCTCCTAATGTTTATAGGTTCATTTAGATCTTAAAGATATATATTTCAATTTAGAGTTAATATAATAAAGAGTTACTGTGTTTATACAAAAAAAAGCACATAATTAGCTATACTAAAAGAACATTTATAAAATAAAAGGGAACGAGTTGGTCAACACATTACAGTAAAAAGCTGTGGCAGTGGTTCTCTGAGTGCTTTCATCAAGAGGATTATCGGAGGAAATAATTTACTTATAAATGTGTATCCTGGGAGAATACATATAATATTTTAAATGCCTGTTAGCCAGGTCCGGATTTACATCTCCAGCGCCCCTAAGCACATCTTTCTTATCACGTATGTGGCTAAGAGGTATGAGGATCCTTCACACACACACAAACACACAGACACTAAGCTTTCAATACTTTGTACACATACAATACACACACAGGGTACAGTCACATTATTAATATAGCAAATAACCGCTGTGTGCAGCATGGACGGCAGCTAGACAGTATGATAGTGAGTCAATAAGATGCTGGAAGATTGGCAAGGGTATCTGGAGCCATGCAGACTGCAGCGCATCCAACAGCTGCTAAAGGATGCGTGGTGGAGGATCCATGAGGCGAACATGACAATCGAGGTGGTCCCACAGGTGCTCGATGAGGTTCAAGTCCAAGGAATTTGGATGCCAGGAAGTACTTGGAAGTCTGTCCTGCTCCCCCAACCACTCCTGGACAATCCACATTTGGCCCGAAAGCCAATGATAATGCCATTTTGGAAGTAGGATAAAACAGTTTCCAACCCTTGAAAATAATTTCCATAGATACTTTGCCATCTATCTATCTATCTATCTATCTATCTATCTATCTATCTATCTAAACACTCTTCCATATATACACAAAGCTTCCCCTAAATTGTGAAATATACAGAGCTTACAGAGCTTAAAGACAGAAAAAGAGATAGATAGATAGATAGATAGATGTTTTTCCACATTATAGATATATAAACACTGTTTCACCGACACTATAATATCAAATATACAGTTTCAGCTCCTCACACAGCCATCCTCCACTAACTATAGATATATCCACATAGTTCTTACAACTATAGATATGTACACATTTACTCCCACACTATAGATAAATACATATATACAGAAAGTCCCCCCATAAACTATATATCTCTCCATGCAGTGACAGCTCTCACAGCAGCTTCCTGTCTCTTGTACCTCTCTAGTTCCAGGGTTCACCCCCCAGTAGCATCTGCCTAGTCAGTTAAATGAGAAATCTGGCCATGCCGTTAGCGTGTTAGTGATTTTTCAAGAACATGGAAGATTCAATGGAAAGGCCATATAACATAAGGTTTGTTTATTTTTGACTACTCTATTCTTCCTAGACAGTTAAAGAATTACTAATATAGTAAAATAATTTGAAGAAAAGCATAACATAGTAATATTAGCATAAAGGCAAATTTAAAAGCTAATAATAGATATGTATACGTTCTGTGAAGAGGTTGATAAAGGTACATTATTTAAAAAATATATATTTTTGAGACCACCCGCATAATTAGGCAGGAAAAATGTCATAAAATTTGATTTTTAATTACAAAGAAATACATTTTCATTCTTCAGTTTTCCTTGTAGGCACCCATGATTTTCTGTTAAATGTTGCATTTATGATAGGTGTATTTACATTTTTGCAGGAGCAAGGCTTGTAAGCTACATATTTCTGAGAACCTGGGGCGAAGAAGTAGCTGTCCAATACCAAAATCTTCCGTTTAAACAAATCTACTGCACTTCCCTCTACTGTTTAGTAGATAAAAACATGCCCTCAGACTTCAAGATGTCACATCATTCTCAAGTCTGACAAGATGAAAAATGTGGTGCCTTTCCTGTTGACAACCTGTGCGCAGTGCCTCCCATCGGTCACTAGATGGCACGGCCGAGGGGTCCGTAAATTTCTTATGGTTTACTGTTAGGGTGAGTGGTGTTAGGGTGAGGGTTGTTAGGGTGTGAGGTGTTAGGTGTTAGGATGAGGGGT